>CM052439.1:158065153-158117248 GCA_028533085.1 Varecia variegata | reverse complement strand
TTCCACACTGCACTCCACTTTCTTTGTAAGCTTATGGAACTCGAGACAATTTCCAGGCTGAAAGAGAGCCAAAACTAAATAAAATGGAGCAATTGAAGAAAGTGGAGGCAAACCTGAGAGTTTGTAAAAGGAAAGCCACATTGATATAGGAGGAAATCTGGAGTCAAGGGAGTGGATCATTTGGCATCTGGCAGTTTTCAAAAATAAAACATCGATAAAAGACAATGAAACAACTACTACATCTAATGTCTCTATGGTGCTTTAGAGTCTGTAAAACTTTCACACTTATTAACTCATTCCTGACCACAACACCAGGCACTGTATTATTGCTTCTGTTTTACCCATAAGAAAACATCTTAGAAAGGTAACATTATTTAATTTAACCTAGATCTGTTGATCTCCTAGTTTTTTGATGGGATTTGAGTACAAATTTGCCCAATTATCCACCCCTTTCCCCTCAAAAAAAGAATCTTACTGCTGTCCTCTGGCTCCAAAAAGGATGGGGGAAAATGGAAGCTCAGCTCCTGGTAAGGGCACCTCATCAGTGTCTCACTTTCGTAGAACATTTTGCCCTAGGTACTTAGCAATCATGTTTTTAGTTTATAAATTAGCTTTGAGAGACCTTCTTCTAGGCAGTTATACCCTCAAGAAATTCTGTTCAGATGTGCATTGGGTTAACTGGAAAATACATAGGCAGCTTTAGATATAGAAGAATTAGACCTTGAATAAATGCCTTTGAATTTTTAAATGTCCTCTCTCTTCTAGGCAGTTGTACTTTCAGATGTGCATAGGACTAAAATAAAAGATACAGGTACCTTAAGCCCAGAAGAATTAGGAGGTGATAAGTGCCTGCTACCTTGCCTTAAGTGACTGAATGACCTGTGTACATCAGAGCTTAGTTCTTTGTGAGACAGTTATCTTGATTCCTTTCTTAGATCCCAAAGGCCATTTTTACTTACAACCCTCTCTTTTCCAAATCCATGTCATTGTTTACACTGGAAATGAGCATGAAGGGTAGATCATGGCATCCCTCTCCCCAAAGCCCTGTGTTTCTCTGCCCCCACCCCAGCCCCCAGAGGAAAGGGGAAAGATCCCACAGACTTGACTCTTTCCTATCGTCTCTTCTGTGGGCTCCCTCTGGTCACACCCCAGGTCTCCTAGCTGTTCCTCAAACACTCGAGGCACACTCCCACCCTGGGCTTTCCTTAGAGATCTTTTTTCTTTGCCAGATAGCTCCTTGGATAACTCCTCATGTCTTTGCTCAAACAATGCAACATACACAAAACATATGTGCTGTATATTCATATTGGCTCCTCAAACATACACAGAAACACTCCCCATCCTCCTTGTTCTGCTCTGCTTTTTCTTGTGTATATTGCACTTATCACCTTCTAGTAATTTCCTTACTTATTATACACTCCATCCAACAGCCCTCACCGATCCACCCGCCCAGTGCCTAGAACCCTGCCTGGCACAGAGTGGGCAACACATAAATATTTATTGAATGAATGAATAAATACACTGAATGGATGTGACAAATGAGGCATCAGGATACTCTCTGGAAGCAAAAGAGAGTATGTACAATTATGGAACCACACCCTTGAAAATGGCAACATTGCCATTTCCTTTGGAAATAGTCTATATTCCAAACATGCATCAAAGTATGGCAATTAAGAGTGTGGGCTTTCTAGTCTGACCAACATGGATTTGAATTGCATGTACATGTAACATCTCTAAACTTCAATTTCCTATTATGTAAAATGAGGTTTTAATAATGGTATCTACTTTGTAGGGCTATAATGATAATTAAGTGAGATTCAGTATGTTAAGCACTTAGCACAGTGCTTGGCACATAGAAAGCTCTCAGTAGGTAACCCATTATTACTAACACTACTAATGTCTAAAATTTCAATATATAGACACATGGGTAGGGATACATCCATTATTATATAGGTAGATACGTATACCCTCTAAAAAGCCATTATTCTGTAATTCTTATTGCAATAATTCAATTTTCATGGCTCACAAAAATTGGGCCTTGTCACAGATGAGACAGTAAAGAGACATTGCTGGGACTTCCTGCAATAAACTTCCCTGGACAAACTCAGTTTAACAATATATTTTCTGCCCTGGATGGCTGTTTTCTCTCTAAGTTGTTGCTATGTTTTTATTTTTTCAGCCGTATGTCCATTTGCAGATAGATGTGTCTCCCTACAGCTAGCTAGCTATGTTCCACCCCGCCAGCTATGAAGAAAGATCAGAAGCTATTTAAACACAATTATTGCCTCTAATTTGAGTTAGGAGGAAAAATCAAAAGAATGAACATTCTGGATAACAAGCTTATAGAACATGAACCTTTAAAAAAATTTTTTTAAAAAGTTCTCACTTAAGTGTGTTTATTTCATTTTGCTCAAACAGAAATAATATGGCCTGTGGATTATTACCTGCCCCCTTCACATTGGCCAATCTTGAAATCCAAAATAGCTTTCTGAATTACAACTGGGTCTCTCCAGGTATTATCTGTAATAATATTTCTTTACATGTAGACAAGGTATGCAAACATTCACATCTCTACTCTGGGTTTTAAACTAATTTTACACTTTTCTCAAGGAAGAAAAAAACAAAGAAGGCATAGTGCAAAAGTTATTTTAGATGTGGGGTTATGCAAACCCTTCCACACATCCCCGGAGGTGCCAGCCTTGTCCTTATAACCAGTTTCAGAGCGTTTTAGGTGTTCAGCATAATTTGCACCCTCATTGCAGTACTTTCGCTGTGGCTGAGCTTTTTTTATTATTTTATTGTTTCCTTACCTTGAAACTAGTTTGCCATTTCAAAGTAAAAAGAAACTACTGACAAGATATGATGGTGTTTTATCCTCTACTTAAATTATAACCTTCTTTCAAATATGTTCTCTATATTTCTGGGGCCCGGGTTTGATCACGGATGGAGGCAAGTGCATCCTTAAAGAAATAAAAGTTGAGTCAGCATTTTCTAGAGAACTTTTAGAACTTCACATTGGAGCACACTGTTTCTTCCTGGCGATAATTGGGCAGCAAATTAACTTTCCCTTCGCTTTTCTGTTTTGTTTTCTGCTTCCAGTGACAGTGGTGCTGTTTGCAGCTCTGAGGCGGCAGCGAAAAAAAGAGCCTTTGATCATTTCCAAAGAGGACATCAGAGATAACATTGTCAGTTACAACGACGAAGGTGGTGGCGAGGAGGACACCCAGGCCTTTGATATCGGCACCCTGAGGAATCCCGAAGCCATAGAGGACAGCAAATTGCGAAGGGACATTGTGCCCGAAGCTCTTTTTCTACCCCGACGGACTCCAACAGCTCGTGACAACACCGATGTCAGAGATTTCATTAACCAAAGGTTAAAGGAAAATGACACGGACCCCACCGCCCCGCCCTACGACTCCTTGGCCACCTACGCCTACGAAGGCACCGGCTCGGTGGCGGATTCCCTGAGCTCGCTGGAGTCGGTGACCACGGATGGGGATCAAGACTACGATTACCTTAGTGACTGGGGGCCTCGGTTCAAAAAGCTTGCCGACATGTACGGAGGGGTGGACAGTGACAAAGACTCCTAATCTGTTGCCTTTTTCATTTTCCAATACGACACTGAAATATATGAAATGGCTATTTCTTTATATTTATCCACTACTCTGTGAAGGGTTCTCTGTTCTACCCGTTCCAAAAGCCAATGGCTGCAGTCCGTGCGGATCTAATGTTAGAGACTTTTTTCTAGTACACTTTTATGAGCTTCCAAGAGGCAAATTTTTATTTTTTAGTGCATCCAGTTAACCAAGTCAGCTCAACAGGCACGTGCTGGAGAGGACAGGGAGCAGTGTTTTCACTTGTTCTCTTAGGACAGATTGGAAACATGCTTATTTCCACTGGCCTGGGGTTTTGCTACACTCCGTTGACTCAGGTCAGCTGACTGCTCTAACTGTAAATGTCACATGCTAATGGGACAAGGGATTGGACTCTAATGATAAAAATAGAACCTTGGTAAAAGAAATAAGGGTATATCAGCTCACAAGGAGATGAACTATCTAAGGGTGTGTTATTTCTGTCACAAAGAATTTAAAATGATATTTGCCCGTCCTGTTTGTTCTTCAAGAACTTTCTCTGGCACCACCTACCATTCAAAACATCAGATCCACCAATGTTTTAAAATTCCTGTTACTCTTAAGGAATAGGAGCAAATTAAATGGCAACATTCAAAAACAATAGCAAAAAAACTTCATAAGACTTCATTCCTTGCCACTAACTCCTAACTTGTTATATATTAGACATGTAAAAGGTTACTTTTGCACCATGTAAAGGGAAAGGGAAAATAGCTAATAATGTTAACGAAGGAAATATTTTAGCATATGTGAAAGCTTTGGCCACCAAATGTATCACGGATTACTAGAAATTCTTTCAACTGTCGGTAGGTTAATGACAAATAAGTCTAATTGTTTAAAAGTTCTTGGAAGAATTTTTCTGAGATAAATTTTAACTCCTTGTCTGTAGTTGTCAGTATTATTCTACTATACTGTACTTGAAAGTAGCAGTGTGAAGTACAGTAATTCATATTTTTCAGATACTTTATTTCTTATACAATTAAATTGAATTAGTAAAGTTAGATTGAATAAAACTTAAATCCCACTCTTGGAGTTCAATGGAGAGGTTAAAGCCATCCACACCTAATGCCGAGCCCTTCACATCCAGAAACATCTATATATTTATATAACATGATAGATACCTATGAACAATATTGAGATCATGGTGAAAACCTACATATTCCGTGTCTAGAAGACGCTTACACAGGGAAAACTTGGATTCCCTTCAACAAGAGTGTTTAAGATTGTAATTAAAACGATAGTTGACTTTCAAAAGCATTACTATTTTTCCATTGTTTTTAACTTTGCTTTCATGGTCATCCTGCCGTGCTCGTCTTTGAACTAATGATAAAGTAATGGTCTCAAACTACAACAGAAAAGTAATGTAAAATCCATCCAATCTATTATTTCTCTAATTATGCAATTAGCCTCATAGTCAGTTATTATTCAGAGGACCCAAGTGAACTGAACTAATCCTTCTGGCAGGTTCAAATCATTTATTTCATATGGCTGTTCTGATGACTTTTATCAATAGAATCTTACATTGTGCAGTCATCTGAAATTTCCAAAGTACTGTAATGAAAATATCCTTGTTTTGAAAACTTAAAAAACAGGCTCTGTGTATATATAATATATACTTAAGAATATGCTGACTTCACTTATTAGTCTTAGGGATTTATTTTCAATTAATGTTAATTTTCTACAAATAATCGTAGTGTCATTTTTATTTGGGAATAGTGTCATATCAGCACATATTTTCTGTTTGGAAACACATTGTTGTTTAATTAAGTTTTAAATAGGCATATTACCCAGAAAGTAAAGATGTCACCTTTAAAACAAGAGAAATGTAGTATTTTGGGTTATTCAATTTGAGTGAAAATTTTTTACAACCATATTATTCCTTGTGTTTCCTGAATGGTTTCCTATTTTACAATGGACTACCCTGTATGCTAACAAGTATTTCATGCTTGAGCTATTTCCTGCTTTCAGGGTTTCTTTTTCTAGTTCTTCATACACACACACAGAAGAATGCAAACAAAAG
This sequence comes from Varecia variegata, assembly GCA_028533085.1. NCBI lineage: Eukaryota > Metazoa > Chordata > Mammalia > Primates > Lemuridae > Varecia > Varecia variegata. Next base: position 158,111,599 of record CM052439.1, on the reverse strand, counting down.
TCTACAAGAGGTCTTCACTCTAATCAATATGTATCATAGTCACAGGTAAGTGTTAAAAAAAAGATAGCTTAAAGTTAATTAATAAGTACTAGTTATTTATAGCAATAGAACAGCACCTTAATCACATGACTTACTGTACAATTAAAGAGCTCTCTATCTTTATGTTTTCTGTCATTTAACGAATTAAGAAAGATAGTCCTGTAAAAAGAAAGTTATCATCAAAAGTTGAGGGTTGACACCAGCAATTTCCAATGTTTAAGGGTAGAGTTTCCTTTCTCATAATAAGTGAAAGTATGTAGTCCTACAGTTTTTGAGATGTAATTGGCAGGGTCTTTTATCCCACCCTGAAGATGATACAGTTTACCAAGAACAGATTAACATGACAAAATATTGAAATAACTTGAATCTCTTACCACAAAAGCCGATGATGAAGTACATTTATAGGAAATTGGATAATTTGACACTGGAGCTGAGTATTTAGTACGAGGGTCCTGTAAGTATCAAGTTGGAGTGATATCTTCCTATAATTAAGACTCTTTGACACCATGGAAACAATAAGAGCCACAGTTCTGTCATCCTCCGGCTCAGTCTCACTTCCTTCCCACTAAAATATCAGGTCAAACACCATTCCATGTGCAGATTTTTTTTTAAGTGGTAGGTCCTGAGTCAATGTGAAAGATTACTGGAGAAAGAAAAGTAGTTTTCAGCTCAGTATTCACATTGCCTGTGTCCTTATTTTAGATGTTGATGATGAAAAAAGTGGAAGGACAATGGGAGGAAGTAAAATTTTAATATTTGCTTTAATCACTGAAAAACTAAAATTCATTAAACATAAGCAAGATTGTTTTTATGGGTTGTTTCAAGGATGTTGAGGCCTTCCTGACAATTTTTTTCCCCTCTCTACAAAGAGAAGGGTTTCTTTAAACTACTAAGATGTTTAAATCAAATGGGAGAAAAGCAAAGATGGTACATATAACAAGAGAGGGAATCCAGGCACAGTAAATGTATGTTTGTTTCAGAACTTTCCTTTACAGTTTGGATGCATAAAGGGAGGTTCAGCGACAAAATTACTCCATTTTCAGATAGAACAAAACCTGGCAGTTCAATTTTAGCTCAGTATAAAAAAGTGTGATTTAGTTTTCACTTTCAGCTCCCAAAGAGTTGTATAAAAGTTCTTAAAAATTGAATCTGTATGTTAGAAGCATCTAAATTTTATGGATCCAAATTAGTGTTAGGACTTTTCCATTACTTTCATTTTTAAGTACATAAATTTTCAAAGTCCTGATTTGCTGAACAATATCTAACATCAAATGCTTTGCCTGGAGTGGATATTTCACTGGGGATAATGATATATAAACTATGTATAGGGCATTTTTAGATTCTGTATACTTGAGTACCATAAAGTACGCAATTGAGAGATCAGAGTTGATTCCTGAATACAAACTAAATATTTAAATCAGGTACTCATCCTTTTCAGCTAAATTCATTTTCCCCAGGAATAGACCTCCAAATAAATTCTTTTATCCTAGCCACTAGTTTTGAAGTGGTATAATTACTCTGGAAGAAACACTCTAAAAAGTCATGATTCCCAATATTTTGAAAAGCACCCTCTGAAAAGGATTGTTTTAATGTAATTTTAATTTTTATGTTTTATCTAGATGAAATCTTTTTTGAATTGTGACATTGTAGCAGGGGACTCAAAATGCAAGCAGTCTGCTGTGTTCAAATTAACACCACAACCTTCTTTATAAGATTATGAGAGTAGAAAGATTAACACTTGGTATGTAAATCTTCAGGAAGATGAACTACTTCCTAAGCTCTGACAGCAGCTTTCTTTTCCAGAGAACACAGACTTACAGTACGGTCTACTTAAAAGTTCAGTGACTATTATGGTTGCAGCATTTTTAATCTCCCTATGGCATCTTTATGGAATAATTTTCTAAAGGGATAATTCTCTACTAAAAATATCAGACCCCGACCATATTTAATGTGGAGAGCAATATACCCTCTTAGAGAGAAAATACATTGACTCACACACTTGTTAAAAGTTAATAAAGAAATAGCTCATTTTTAAAGCCGGAAGTTTATGGTCTCTGCATCGTCAATTTAATTTAAGCATTGCTGAGACTATCTTTAATCTACTCCCCATTTTCTAATACCTTATTTATGACGCATTTTTATTTTTTATGTTGGGGGGAACGTTAGCCCAGCAGAGCCAGCAGATGAAGGTGTTGAAAAGAGGTCAAATGAAAACAAAGGCTCTTACCCACTGTATTTCAGACAGGACTGAGGCACTTAGCCGAGGAGCCACTGGGTTATTAGATTAATTTCAAAAGAGCTTTTACAAGTTGCTTAATTCCATTTTTTTTTAAGCCCATGGACCACAAACTTAAATTTCTCCTCAAATGGGGTTAATTTGACAAATGAGGCATGGACCCAGCGTCGTGGAAAAAGCATTCTGCTATAATGAGGTCTTAGTCTTTCTTGTGAGACTACGCTATTTATGTAAATATGTCTGGAGGCACCTTTTATAAGCTTTTAGTTTTCTATGATCTATTAGTTTAGTGTTTATTAAAGAATCACATGTATAGAATTACGAGGCATTCCGGGGGAATGCTGTGTAGCAAGTGTAAAACTGATCTGCTCGGAAGAAACATAGGAACGCTCCAAACCCACTGTACTGTTTTCTTGGTGATTATTTTCGTTGCTTTGAGAGTGAACTGCATAAGAATAGGCCTTATAATAAATGCTATGTGCGTCTTCAATAGTACCAAGCTAAGGCAATTTGGCATTCTCCTACTGTGATTTGTGAGTTTTAAACCCAGAAAATAAAAGCTTTTTGGTATTGATTGTTTTTAATTAAAAATACTTCCAAGTATAAATTGAAACTGATGCCATCCTTGAAGATTTACTGGCTGGAGTGCTCAGTTCATGTCGTTTTCCTCAGTACCGTTCACGTCTTTGGCAACAAGAACACCTGATAGAAGAAATCACTGCTCAGCTTCCGTCAACATCTCTAGTTAGGGAGATTTCCATAACCTCACAGTTCACCTGGGAAAGTTTTCTGTGTTAGAATGGGGTTGAGAATATTAACATTCATCTCAGTGTGGCCGGGCCTTTTGTTGTAGTCAAATGGCAAATACGCACTCCTTGAAATGGCTTCTTTTATTTTGTTTTGTTTTCTTAGACTTATAAATTTGAAAAGAATGCAATTTAAAAAGTGATTTCTCACAAAGAGTAAATATGCCTTTTGCAAATCAATTTTTGTAACAAGTTATTTATATGATATTACTTAATAAACTGGTTTTTTTCTAACTTGTTTTTTTTTTCAATTCTCTCAAACTATTGTTTGTAATCACGGAGATTTTTTTTTTTTTTTAATGTGCACACTGACACACTTTATCTTTCTGAATCTGCTGTTTTAATCTCTCAGATAGCTAACGAATGCCGTCTTGTACAAAAATTAGCTTGTAAACAATCGTTTCCCCCAGCCAGCAATATATATCATCGGCACTGCCCTGCAGAATTCTTACTGCTGGGACATCAAGAATTCTACTATTATTTATGGAATTGCTTTATTAAGAAGAAAGCTGTTTATCCTCAATTGCTTCAGATAAAAAAAGGACAGTTCTGTATTTGTGCCCTTCCCAAATCTCTATCCTTTATTTCACTCCCATAAAAACAATTGTCTGTGGATCTCTGATTTATAAAAAGAAAAAACCAGAGTCAGATTAGAGGGAAATAAGAATAAAATCCTTCCAGCATTCTAATACTATGAGTAAATAAAATGTTTTTAGCATATTTAGAGCTATAATATTTTACATGCTTGCTCTTTCTTAAGCTGCCTCCTATTTCTACAGAGGCCATTTGGTAATTTTTTTTAACTGGGAGAATTCACACCTTCGCAAAGGAGATTTTCATTTATTCATTCAGTTGTTCCATATATATTAGGTGCTCCACTGTGTGCTGCAGAATATTCAATGGTAAGTCAGATTAGTATATTTTCCCTCCTCCTGTGAAGCTCATGGTCCAGAAGGAAGAGATGCCCTAAGCTCATAACTATAGTACACACTAGAAGGTGCTGTGGAGATGTCTTATGAGAGGTACTGAGTGTTCACAGGGAGGAGAAACTGCTTCTGCCCAGGTAGAAGGGTGTGTGGGAGGCTTAAGAATTAGTAGGATTAGACGGGGTGCGGTGGTTCATGCCTGTAATCCTAGCACTCTGGGAGGCCGAGGCGGGAGGATCAGTTGAGGTCAGGAGTTCCAGACCAGCCTAAGCAAGAAAGAGACCCCGTCTCTATTAAAAATAGAAAAAAATTAGCCAGGCAACTAAAAATAGAAAAAATTAGCCAGACATGGTGGTGCACACCTGTAGTCCCAGCTACTCGAGAGGCTGAGGCAGGAGGATCACTTGAGCCCAAGAGTTTGAGGTTGCTGTGAGCTAGGCTGACGCCACGGCACTCTACCCAGGGTGACAGAGTGAGACTCTGTCTCAAAAAATAAGTAAAGGAAGAATTAGTAGGATTGAGATAAACAGAGATAAGAAATCAAAAAGAAGAGCAGGGGAAGGACAGAAAAGAGAGGGATGTTTAAGCAACGCAGCTGGTCTCCGCTGAGGTCCCTGAGGGGGCTAGGCCTGGAAAAGTCACGTGGCATCAGAACATAAGGGTCACAAATCCCATAGAAGCTGACTTTTGTTTTGTTCTTGCTTTTGTTTTCTGCCATTTTATTTAACATTAACTTTGTCCAAAACAGAAACCCACAGAAGGGAATGATGCGATTAATGCTTTGAAGGGTATGGACATTGTACAGTAGTATGCACTTAGCATGCACGGTGTTCTAGAGCCAAGTTCCTCCCGGCTCCACCCCACCTCAGGGACCCAGTTCAGGAAGAGGAGTCCTACAAACATTTGGATAGGGTAACCCGTTTTCCAACACCATAACAAACCGCTTCCCATAATAATTATTAGTATGTATTAGAGCAACTAACTCTGGTGGTGGCAAGAAACAAAATCCAAAATCTCCATAAAGTTTATTTCTCTTGCAAAGTTCCGGGGGGGCTGTAGATCTTTCCCTCTCTTTTGGCAATGCCGTCTGGTGCACACTGTCTCCAAGGTAACCCTGGCAGGGAGAACTCAGTTGCATGGCCCCAAAGTAACTGAGAAGAGACTGAGAATTGGAGACAAGCACACACATATCCTCTGAGCACTAAGAACCTCTGCCACATATAGGTTCAGTCCCTGTCAAGCACGCAATATCTTTCCCAAATTCCCCCCAATTTCTGCCACCATAACAAACCACATCCCAAAATAATCATGAGGGTGTTATCAGAAGATAGAAAGTAGTTCACAAATTTAACCTTCCAGTTGAAGACCCTTTTAAGAGGTGCTTGTCCACCTCCCTGACTCTGATGCCCCTGGCAGACATTGCCAACCCTTGGTCACATTCTTTCACAGATTTCCTACATGTGACCTTACAGTCTGTAAAAGGAAGGCCCCAAGCAGCCATCATCAATAGAGCAACGTTGACCTATGTCCCATCTCAAACCTAAGAGAGGAAGTTCCCCAGTAAAAATCTCCTCTCAGTGAAACTCCTGAATTTTTACATTCATTCTGCAAAAATCACTTGAGAGCCTACTGTGGGCCAGGCACAGATGAAGGTGATAGGGACACAGGGTTAAACAAGACGGACACACCTGCTTTGTGTGTACCCATCCATCAAGGGCTGCCATGACTACTGTCCCATTACTAATCTTAGTTTGCCTGCCTAAACATTTTGTACTGACGGACACCTGATTCTTTAGAGAACCTTGCTAGGTTTCATATTCCTGAATTCAATACTTTTCCAAATACGCTATGAATAGATATAGCTTTTTAAAAGAAGTAGATTGTCTCCTACTTCTCCCTATAATATACTTATTCCTCTTTTAAAATGTCTTCCTTGACATATTAGATCATCTTTATTGCTTCCTGAGCTATTTGGTCCCAAAAACTTAACTTTTAGCATCAAATATGTCTTGTTTGCACATTGGTGTAAAAAAAAAAAAAAGTCTCGTTATAATCAGTAAAGGATAGGTTTTATTAAAGCTTTTAACTTTGCTTAGCTGCCTGATAATAATGCCTTGCTTTTATACGGCACTTTAGAGTAACTATCATATATATTACTTAATACAACTCTCACAAAAGCTCTGTACAATAGACTGTAACACTCACAAGGAAAGTGGGGTCATTTGCCCTTAGGTCCCCATCACAGGAATTCGAATTAAACTCACTTCTTTTAACTCAGACTGTGCAATCCCGCCACTGAGCCCCGCATTTTCCCCTTTGCATGCACAGTCCAATGCCGTCCATTTGAGAGAACATTTCTTCGGAGAAAAAAGGATTCTCTTTTCCCTTTATACAGACTCAGATGACGGCGGGCTCTGCTGATGGCTGCAGCCTCAAAGACATTCTCTCCAGATCAGTCCAAAGGCTCTGTGAAGAAAAAAAGACAGCTTGAAAAGCAAACTTCTGCCTATTAACCCCAATTACCCACCCGATTCCCATTATAAACTCAGAACAGTGTTTCTAAGGAAAAATATCTCCAAGAAACCTAAAGTTCCACCCAAGACTGCAAAAGCTCTAATTGCTTACATAAGAATAACCTTCACGATGCCACTACTTCAAACATCAGATTGTAGTGAGCCCTGTGTAGGGTGGCAAAACCCTGGAACAGGAGAGGAAGAAGGGGAGGGATTGGGACTTCCAGGCTCTCCTTAGGTGATTCAGATTCCGTGACAAAGGACGGTGTCGTAGAGGAGGAGGGGAGACCTGCTCTGGCCTTGAGCAGCCTTGGGATCCACTTGTCCACCCAACAGTGTGGTGTCTGAGATGTTCCCGGAAAACCCAGCTGCTCAGTTAGGTGCGTGTCTGTGTGGCAGAGTAGCAGCTGCAAATCTCTGTTTCTAAACTAAAAGAAATATATTTTCCTCATTTTTCCAGAACTGTATTTTTTTTTTTTTTTTTTTGAGACAGAGTCTCACTCTGTTGCTGGGGCTAGAGTGCCATGGCGTCAGCCTAGCTCACAGCAACCTCAAACTCCTGGGCTTAAGCGATCCTACTGCCTCAGCCTCCCGAGTAGCTGGGACTACAGGCATGCGCCATCATGCCCAGCTAATTTTTTCTATATATATTTTTAGTTGTCCAGCTAATTTCTTTCTATTTTTTCAGTAGAGACGGGGTCTTGCTCTTGCTCAGGCTGGTCTCAAACTCCTGAGCTGAAATGATCCGCCCGCCTCAGCCTCCCAGAGTGTGAACTTAATTTTTTGAAGTTGAAGTTTTAAGTCCTGATTCCTGTGAGCAGCAGAAACTCAACTTTAATCATGTAGGGTTTCTTCCCACAACCTTCACTGACATTACAGCTCAATTCTCAGGAGCTAAGGTAATGCCAAGGGTTGCTAGGAGGAAGATGAGACATAGCCAAGGCTAAGGGAGACGGGAAGAGAAGAGAGACTCCAGAAAAACTATGGTAATTCTCTGTCTTAACCCTCCCTGTCTGTCCTCCCACTTATCACAAAATGAGGAGACAGAAGTTTATCGATCAGAATTGTTTTTAATGTTATTGTCATGGTTTCTCATTCTCAGAAGGTCAGGATCAAAAGCTTAAGAAAGACACGGGATTCTTTGCTGACTTACGGCTCTGGCAGAGATACAGAAAGAGCTGAAAGTTATCTCAGAATGTCACTATTTCCAACTTAATGCTAATTTATAACAGTGTTTTCTTATGTTTTACTACCTCAAGCATTATAAAAAGTATTCATTTAGAGTATTAAAATATATCAAATAATATATTAACGATTGAGCCAATGATTTTTGAACATATCTTATGTGATATGTCCTTTGCCACCTACTTTACGTGTAAAATGTATTTTTTCTTTATCATAAATTAAGAACACAAAAAGTGTTTTCTGACTTGTGAATACATTTATATGAAAAATCCTACAAAGTTACAGAAACTAAATCACCATTAAATATATATTTAATAAACAATTTGTACTGAAAACAATAAACATGTTAAATCCACACTATTTGGCTTTCTTTGAATCCAAAGAAATACATCTACCTTAAAAGAATTTGGCAAGATGAAAAAGTTCCAATGATAGCTGTCAAGTGAGAAGAGGTTGAGGGACAGGTTGGTTTCCGCATTAGGACTTGAGCTGGGCCTCCAGGAGTTCTAGAATCCACAGCAAAATCACTGGAATGCTTCTCTAACATGCAAATTCCCCAATCCAATTCCAGAAATAATCAGGGTTATTTGATGCACTCAAATAACGCCTTCGGCGTTCCTAAGAGATGAGGAAGAAGATAAGTTCTAATATTTTTAATATTTTAATATTTAATATGTTATTTTATTTAAATCTTATTTATTGATTTTATTTAAATATTTAATATTTTAATATTTGCACATACCTTACCACTTTCCTGTACCTACCAGATACGAACCATGTACTTGTCTAGTAAATGATAAAGGAATTAAAACAGATGCCCTCTCTTGAAAAGGTTGCACATTTCCAATTAAAATACCAGGAATAGTTCATACACATTTATTTAAAATCTCAGGTGAAGATTCCCACTCCCCCACCTTTTCTTCAGAACTTTTCTGGCTACTTTCCCTGCATATGTCAGTCGATAAGCGTATCGAAATCCCTTTAGAGTTGATTCGCCAGTCTTCCTAAGCGTTTGCTTCTATTTCTCTCTGTTTAAAGTCAGCTGTTATTCTACGAGCCTCAGCTGGGGAACTCCCTCTCTCCCAGGGCCCAATCAGAGTTTCACTTCAATTAGCTTAATTGGAAGAAGACAACCAAATTTCCAATTAAACTTCTAAACGAGCTATTAGAGCAGACTATTTTTGTCTTTTCAGAGCAAGCTCTGCTAATAGTCATTTTTTAAAAGGTAAAAATCCTTAAAGGAGTAAAGGTGGGCACAATTAGATCAATTACTGCTGTTAATCATTCCACATAGTAAAGTTGGGTTTTTTCACTTAGGTGATTTGGAAGTAAGCCACCTATTCATTTTTTTATTAATTTTAATTTTATAAAATTAATATATGTATGTTGTTTAAAATGCCAAATTGTTCTTCAAAGCTTATAGCAAAAACTTTCCACTCCACCCGCAATGCCCTTACACACAGGTGTACGCTTCAACTCTTCTAGATAGTTCTTCCATATTTCTAAATAACATGAGAAGGTATCATTTTCATAAGTGAAAGGGGGTTAATATCAACAATTAGATGCTTCAACTTAATATTACTATTTCTGGGGATAATTGCTGTCTACTGACTTCCCACCACGGAGAGTAAGGATTTAGATCAACTACGACATCGCCAATACACACGCACACGCAAACACACACGTGCTCACTTCTCTTCCCCCATCTTTCCAATATAGTTCTAGCACAAGTGGAAGTTCAATATTCAGAGTTTATAATATTATCCCTGTGTAAACATTGTTCACAGCTGAGCCTTAAACTGTACTATCATTTCACTTCCTTTCTTGTTCAACTTAATTTTTCTTGAAATGAATAACCGCCTCTATTTTAAAAAAACTGCTTAATTTTCTACAAACCTGTCATAATTCAGCCACAAACTTCCTGACATGATTCTTACATTCCTCTCAACCATGTAAGGTAATCTCGGGGGGGGTTTTGCTTGCAATATTATTACTCTTTATGATGTCATGAATTTTTTAAAAATATTTTCTTCTGGCCGGGCGCGGTGGCTCACGCCTGTAATCCTAGCACTCTGGGAGGCCGAGGCAGGTGGATCGCTCGAGGTCAGGAGTTCGAGACCAGCCTGAGCAAGAGCAAGACCCCGTCTCTACTAAAAAAATAGAAAGAAATTATCTGGCCAACTAAAATATATATAGAAAAAATTAGCCGGGCATGGTGGCACATGCCTGTAGTCCCAGCTACTCTGGAGGCTGAGGCAGGAGGATCGCTTAAGCCCAGGAGTTTGAGGTTGCTGTGAGCTAGGCTGACGCCACGGCACTCACTCTAGCCCGGGCAACAGAGTGAGACTCTGTCTCAAAAAAAAAAAAAAATTTTTTCTTCTGCTGTCTGCTGCTTATCTCTATTTATTTTTTCTGCGTTTCTTTTCTCTGTTTGCTTTGGTCTTTGTCTTCCACATTAGAAGTCTTTCTCAAATGTCTGGTGATCCTTAGCTGTCTCTTGGTAGTTAATAGTGAGGTACCAAAAAACTAATTAGAAGCTCTATGTGTGGCTGGTGGGCCTCACCACAGAGCGATTGAAGGAAACCGATGGTTTTATTGGAGCACCCAACTGCCAGCGTTTGTAAGGCTTTTGTTTGAAGTCAGTTTCCCCTGAGCGGATTCCTTCAATCTCCTCTCTAGGGGTATAATTCTGGCTGCCAATACTCAGAGAGCTTTACAGGGGAAAAGGGCAGAGGCAACCTCAATATTCAGAACACAGATTTTGGGCCGGGCATGGTAGCTCATGCCTGTAATCCTAGCACTCTAGGAGGCTGAGGCGAGAGGATTGCTTGAGCTCAGGAGTTCGAGACCAGCCTGAGCAAGAGCGAGACCCCGTCTCTACTAAAAATAGAAAGAAATTAGCCAAACAACTAAATTAAAAAAAAAAAGAATATAGATTTTCACCTAATCTACCCTTGAGACACAGCTCTTCCCCCTGCCCTCAAATGCCTATTGTTCCTGAGTGCAGGGCCTCTCCGATTCAGCTTTTCTAGAGTGTAAATCTCCTGCCTTCTGCTGGGATCGAGAAAGAATAGTGAAGAAAGCTATCTGTGCAGGATGGGACAAGGGTCTTGGGTCTAACTGCTCCTGATACAGATGTACAGTCGGTCTGTTTTCAGCCACACCCCACACCCTGGCAATCAGAGGTACTTGTCTGAGTTTCTCATCATGAACTGGCTTGCTTCTTATTGTATTCCCATCCCTGTGCTAGCAATCAGGCTTCAGTTTCTCCATTCTGCTAAGTTGCCACTCATTTATCCTACTTTCATCTTTCAAATATTTAGAGACATGATAGGATGGGAGCGTGGTAATGCAGACAGGAGGTGAGACGAGCCAGCACTAGCACAGAGGTAACAGCAATTTGGTTCTTATGTTCGTGGATTCATGAGAGACTTAGAACAAGTTTGCTGACTGACTGTGTTGTGGACCATCCCTGCACGTTTCCATACTGAACATTTATGTGGCTTGTGGTTCTATCATAGAGGGTCTCAGGAAAAGAAAAAGATAATGTGTTCAATTCAAGCCTGCTAAGTTTGAGGTATTTATGTGACATTGAGGAGAAGTCAAGCAGCAGTTGAATTATATGGATCTGAAGTTTAAGATAACCAATTTGGGATGTAGATGTGGCTTGGAGAGTCAGCAACATCTAGATGACAATTTCAGGCAAAGGAATGGATGAGATTGTGCAGGGAGAGTCGGTAGAGTACAAAGGGAAGAGGGACAAGACAAAACTGATCAAAACCCCAGTATTTAAGGAATGAACAGAAGAACTTGCAGTGCAGAAGGAGGAAGATTTTCTCAAGAAATAGCAGAAAAGCAGGGAGATTTAGTGTTTCCGACTTTAGGGAAAAATTTATAATAAGGACTGAAAGTTGGCCCAGGTATCACCTAAGCTGAGGACTGAAAAGTTTCCAATGGATGTAGAGAAAAGGAGGTGACTGAAGACTTTGGCTACAGTAATTTCAGTTGGAGATGGGACCTTAGCCAAGTTGCTATGGGTAAGGATGTGAAGTCAGTTAGCTTTTCCAATGCTCCAGAAGGTAGGAAATGGTGAAAGAGCGTATGATGGAAAGGATGTGAGTTTTACATCCCCTAAATGGATAGATTTAGAGTCAAGATGTTTTGGTGTTCCTGCGGAGAAGTAGGCATAACTACCTCTATGGAGAACAGGAGAAAGAGATGACTGAGAAAGAGAAGACTTCCCAGGTAGTATTAAGGACCAAGTTGGTGGTCAAGACCATGACTTGGTAGTAACCCTAATCTCTATCCTGATGTAACTAAAGTTTGAATCATCTCCTTTTTTCCAAAAACCTAAAAGATGTAGTGTGATATAAAGCCATTCACCTTTCCATCAAACTTAAGCTAACATAGAAAATGTAGGGAAATAGTATAATAATTAATAACAATAATACTGTATTTTTATAGAACAATTCAGTGACATATTCAGCAGTTTTAAAAATTTAGTCTCTTCATAATCTAGTTCACAGTTTGGAAGATCATGTTTCTTCCTAGAAAAAGCCTTTCAATGCTTCTCTTAAATAACCTACTTGATTATTCTTGCTCCCTTAGTTTTAAAGGCTGTTAACTGGTTCTTAGAAAATGAGCAGCTTCCAGTATGTGTAAAATCCCACCTCCTAATCATGAAAGCCCAATGTTGCATTGCAGCAACACCTTTTGTTTTAAATCTGTATGATTATCTCAGAAAAGATGATCTCTGTAAGCAGGTCAGGCTTGTCTTATTTCACTTGGAAATTTTTAAAAGCATTAGTGCTTGGATCATCTGTTCTCAATCAAATTTGTCTAGGTCTGCAGCCTCCATATAAAAGTCTTTTTTAAGTTCTCCCTGGTGTTTGAAGAATAATATATAATGTATAATGGGAGCCAAGGTTGTGAAAGGGATGCCTGGTCATGTTACTACTGTATATAAGGAATGACTTTAATCACAATTTACAATAATCAGTCCTCTTTATTTTTGCTTTGTTGGTTAGGCCTTCTGGGAAATGGTATACACATGGTCAATATGACATGTTACACATCTTTGTTATCCATTAATGTATCTGCTGTGTTACACACACAGTAGGCCTCCAATGAATATTTATTGAATACTTGAATGAGTGAATTTTTCTATCTTTGAGGAATACTCTTTAATATCTATTCTTCTAAAATGTTAAAGTATGTCTAAAAGTAATCAAGTGTGACTATGGTAATATTTCCCTAAGCTTTTGTGCCTTACATTTTACATTCTTTCACATTCACTTTTAAGCAGTGATGCATAGAGCATCTTTTTCATGTTTCCAATGATCCCACATATTACACATTCTCAGTGTTGAGCTATCACATGCATTGACCTTGACATCCCCAGGTACATTATTGGATGGTGAATATTGCAGCTGGGCTTCTTAATCAGGAGAAAAAAAGATTGAATACCTGGGGGACAAGTGTTAGACACACACTGAAAGACAATGCTCATCTCTTCTGAATACATGATAATGGAGGAGACGGTGGTGCTGAGCAAGCAGTGTTCAGGATATTAGCGTGGACCGTGAAAAGATGCTGCACAATCAGGACTGATGGAAAAATTCTCATCTAGCAGCTTGGAAAATACTTTTGTAATTTTTTAAAAGTTAAGTTATGTTTTTAAAACATAAATGATCCGTGATTGATAGCTTTCCTTAATTTTTAGCTCTTTGTGAAGAGAAAGCATTATTTTTTTTTCTGTATTTGACTGCTTATGTAAGATGGTCTGTTTGTTATTGGGGTGAGAATGTGACAAAGAGAGATTCAGTACCAGAAAGTTCCCATCAGGGAAAAAAAATTAAATCACTGATTTAGATGAAAATAATGATTTTCCAAATGAGGGTTAATGGAATGGATAACTTTTTACATGTGCAAACTGTTTTGTTTAAAATTCACCCTCAACTTCCCAAACACCCAAGACATTTAATGTTGCTTTTGCTTTCAGCGTATTCTAGCACTAACTCTTCTTTGTTTCTGGATCCATTTATTCAATTGTTTCTCAAAGCATTTGTTGTGCACCTGCTCCATCCATCATTCTTTGCAAAGCTTTGTCAGAATAAAAAGAAACTAACATTCTTGCTCATCCTAGAAGAGTTGTTAAATATTTTCATGCTGGGAATTGTTCAACATTGTTCATTAAAAATGGTTGTATATACTCTCACTTGTTAGAAGAAGAAATTACTTGATTCTTCTAGCTATTTTACCCATAATGGATGCTTTTTTAACTAGTATGTTATGTGGCTTAATAAACTCGCATGAAAAAATTAATAGACTACCTTTCCATTTGCAGAATTGGATACATTGAATCATTCTTCAAGTACTTCAAAGTCTTTACATAATTTTGCATGAAGTGAGGAAAGAAAAAAGGTATACAAAAAGTATTCTTTCCCATTTGTAGTAAAATTTTAAAATTAAAATAATAGTTCAAATTGCTGGTATCCTTCCTTTATCATATGAGTTACTAATTCTTTCATGAAATTAGAGGAATGTGTTTCTCTGCTAAGGAGTAGGAGTTGGCTATGGCGGATCATGGCCAAAGCACCATACGGTGGACAAAGTCCCTACCCTATTACCTACCAAAGCAGTAATAACTCCATGAGGGGGCCTGTCCACTGGCCTCAAACTAGCACTATAAGTAATGTGCTGTTGTCCTTACCCCATTAGACTTTCTTCAGGTCAAGCCTGTAAACCCCAGGGTCTCCACAAACTCAAATTTCAATGAGAAGAGATAGAGAGGTAATTGGACCATCTTTCCCAGACAACTCTGAATTTCCCATGCAAATTTCCCATCTCTACTCCAAAGCTGGTCACACCCTATGACAATGATAAAGATGGACGCTGGACTCTGTCTGATACACCTCTGTATGACCCTAGTCTAAATCCAGGGTCTCTCTGCTTGTTGGGAAAGTGGTTGTCCTGGTTCTTCAGTGATGAAGGGGAAAAAACCCTAGGGCACCCAACTAAGCATGAGGAGGCTTCCGTGGGAGAAATGTCAGTGTCTAACTCATAAAACACTTCCTGGAAGGAATGATGCTCAAATTGGGTTTTAAGGATGAATAACAATTTTTCAGACAGGATTGGCAGGGTAGTCTTCCAAGCACAGAGTGGTGAAAAATATGTTTCACTGTAGTAAAGGCAAGTAACTTAGTATGACTAAAGGCAAGGATAAATGTGGGAACTTCAAGCTGGAAATACTTTGCCAAGGACTTTGAGTTTTCTTCTGAAGGCTACAGGATGTCCTTGAAGGAGCTGAAGTAGAAAGATGCCATAATCAAATTAGGGACCCACAAAGTTTAAAACAAGAGCAATTTAAAGAATTAAGTAAACCTCTGAGTTAGATGGCTCTTGTAGTAATTCAATCAAAACATAATGAGGGTTTGTAAATAAGACCACTCAATGAGAATAAAAAATAGGGGAGATGTTTTGGATGGATGTGTGACAGAACTTGTTGACTATCCGAGGGTGAGGAAGAGGGAGAAGTGGCGGCTAGGATGACCACCAGCTCTGTCCAGTCCAGTCCAGTGACTATGAGAACAACGGTCAGGCATGAGGGGAAAAAGATAACATTATATTTTGGTTTAGCCACTTGTTTGCAAAAGTGTCGCAATGTTCATTGATCTCTTTCCATCAGAGATTTATTATCAGATTTTTCTCTGGAGCATATTAAGCTAGCGAGTGATGTTAACATATTAGTTTTCCATTGCTATGTAAAAACTGCCACAGACTTAGTGACTTGAAACAACACCCGCTTATTAGCTCACATTTCTGTAGGCCAGAAGTCTGATGTGGCATACCTAGGTTCTCCTCCTGGGGTCTCATGAGGCTGAGATCCAGGTGTCAGCTGGGCTGAGCTCTTCTTTGGAGACCTGGGGGAAGAATCTTCTTCCAAGTTCATTCAGATTGTTAACAGAATCCAGTTCCTTGGAGCTGTAGGGTTAAAGTCCCTGTTACTCGCTGGCTGGCAGCCAGAGACTACTGTCAGCTTGCAGAAACCACCTGCATTCCTTGGCATGTGGCCTCCTCCATCTTCAAAGCTAGCAAGGGTGTGTCAAATCCTCATGCTTCGAATCTCTCTGACTTCCTCTCTGCCACCAGCCAGAGAAAACTCTCTGCTTTTAAATGGCTTATATGATTAGATTAGGCACACTTGGACTATCTCCCTTTTGCTATGTAACATAACATCATCATGGGAGTAATGCAAGGGGACAGGGGGCACAGGGGCTGTCTTAAAATTCTGCCTCCACAGCTTACAAGGGTGGAGCTAAAAGAAGTGATTCTCCTCCAAGACCACGGTGGTGTGACAAGGGATACTAAGATCAGAGTAGAGAGTTGAATAAAAAACCAGAATCAGAGAGTCGAATGGAGAAGTCAATAGGTCTCTGAAGAGAAGATCTGAAAGCAGAAACCAAGAGAAAGATATGTACCCCGAAGAATAAAAGCCAGGATTATAAGAGTCCAACGAATCAAGACGAAATGGGAGGAAGGAGCTTGAGGCAAAATGGTGACCTGAGAAAAGGTGTCTAACCTTCCGTCCAGCCTCTTGGGATAGCGACACAATGATTTTGAAAATAGTGAAAAAGTTATATGAACAAGGTAAAGTTCCTCTACATGGCATAACTTCAAAGAGATATAGTAGAGATGGTGCCCGGTGAAAATAAGTAGAGAAGATCTTGGGGAAATCCCAGCAGCATCCTCCACGTTTGAAGGCCACACGTTGAAGAACAGCAAACAGGAAGTACAAAGCTACATCACCTGGAACACTGCGCTGTGAGCCTGAGAGTGTGGGCTGACCTGCCCAGCAGAGAGCGGGATGGCCACTGGGCTGGATGACCCCATGGGTGAAGAAGCAGGAAAGGCACAGCCACAGCTCTTCCTACAGTACAGGTCAAGACACACCAAAAAATTAGACGTAGATATTTGGCCCCCAGAAAACAGCAGAGATTCAACATACAGATAAACAGAATTTCTGAAAGAGACTACAGCAAATGGAAGAAAAGCAAGGCTCAAATAAGTAATAGAATACCGTTTATTGAGCCCATACCGTGTTTCAGGCACTGTGCTAAGCATAGCATAGCATCTTTACCTGGATTCCTTTCATCAGTCTTGGAGACAATCACAACCTCGTGGGGGACTCACCCAACATTCCGCCTTCTCCAGCTCTGGGCTCTATTCCAGTTGCTGCCTCAGCATCTCCACTTCTCCTCATTGGCACCTCCATCACAGCACATCCAAATTCATCATCTCCCCACCACCGTCCTGGTCTCCTTTAGGGTTTCCCACATCAGGGAAACCATCTGCCATCATTTCTGTTTGTGGACATTTGAAACCAAGGAGTCATCTGCAATATGCCCTTTGCCCTCATTCCCATAGCCAAGGTATCACCAAAAACCAGATACATTTTTCCCTTAAATATCTTCCTAATCCATGTTCTCCACTATATCCTGGTCCGGGTATCACTGTTTCTTGCTTGGAGTAACTTCCCAGCTGGTCTTCCTATGTCCACTCTCATCCCTCAAGTCCATTCTCTATGCTGCAGCCAAAGAGATCTTTCCAAATCATAAATCTGTGCTTTGCCTCCCCTCTCTAAGTTATTCAATGTTTTCCAGTTGCTCTGAGGATGAAGTAAAAGTTCCCCAGATACTGTGGCACACCTGTAGTCCCAGTGACTTAGGGGGCTGAGGCAGGAGGATCACTTGAGCCTAAGAGTTCCAGACCAGCCTGGGCAGCACAGTGAGACCTTTTCTCAACAAAATAAATGTTGCTTAACATGGGCTGCAAGACTCCACTCCCACTGCACTGCCCTTCTCTTCCTCAAACCCACGCCATCCCAAAAGGTTTCTGTACGTGCTGTTCCCATTCTTGGGGGTGCTCCTCCCCATCCCCTACTTGATTTACTTCTTACTCATCCATCAGGTGTCAGCTAGCTTCAGCCAGATCCCTTTCTTTTACTCATACCCTGTACCACATAACTTTCCTTCATATACCATTTATCACGGTGCAATTATACATTTCCTTTGTGTTGATTTAATGTCCTGCCCCAGTAGATTGGAAGCTCCATGGGGGCAGGAACCTTTTCTGGTTGCGTTCCCATATTATTGCCATCACCTAGCACAGAGCCTGGAAGGTAGTAGGTGCTCAGTAGATGTGTGTTGGTTCAATGAATGAATGACTTTCTGATGAATGTATCTTTCATCTAATTAGTAACCCCAGAAGAGGGCCAGACTTAGACTCTACACTTGAGTTTCTGTATAGTTGTCTTCCATTTCATACAATTTTAATGGTAGGAGTTTTGATATTATTTTCTTTAGCATTTAACCATTAATGACAGATCATTACTGTGGATTGTAAACTCTTTCATTCCAAGTGACTTTCTCTTTCTCATTTGATAGTTTTTTCCCTCATTTCAATCTTGGATGATATTAACATTGCAACCCCATTTCCTGTTTGTTTGCATTGCCTTGGTTTGTTGTGGGTTTTTTTTCCGGGGGTGGGAGGAAGTAGTTCACTCACCTTTAATTTTCAACCTTGCTGAGTCACTTTTTTTCTTTTACTCAACAGATTGTTTGCTCCATTTACATTTATCAATCTGATAATAGCTTTAGTCTTAGCTCTACATTTTATGTTATATTTTATGTTTTTAATACTTCCATTGTTTTCTACACTTTCCTATACGATCTGGATTTCTCTATTTTGTTTTGTGTGGTTTTATGTTTATAATAAATTTTTAGTTTTTTAATTTTATACTTTTGAATAATACATTTAAACAACTTTTAAAATTTATTTGTTAACCCTAAACAGTATCCACAAACTTCCTCTAAGGGGGTAAGGAAATTATCATACATACCTATCCTCCCAAATTTATGCACCCCTCCATATACCGACTTGGTTGGTTATATTGCTGTTTTAAATTATTCTGGTGTTACTTTATGCATTAAACTAACACACTTAAACCTTTATCATTTGAATTATCAGCGTTGGAACTTCTCAAGCTCCATAACAAAACAAGGGGAAATGAGGAGACATATACTTCCTCCCATGTCTGCTTCCTTCCAACCTCCTGACTGTTGTACTAAGATCATTATTTCTATGCTGTTAAAATGTATAACCTTCACATTATCTTTTAATGCCATAATTCCAGTTGTTTCGCCATGGTGCTGCATTTAAATAGTTTCAGCACTCACATCAATATTATTTCCTAGTCCTGAGCTCTGCGTTTTTATTTACCTCTTATCTCTTGGTCAGCTGGATTTCGTAGTCAAGCAGATTTTTTTTTTTTTTTTGCCAAAAAAAGGTAACTTGTACGGTATTTCCTGAGTTCTTTTGTATATCAAAATAATCTGTTTGTTCTCCATACCCCTGAATTACATTTAACTGAATACAAAAATTTCAGAATACACTTTCTTTCCCTGAAGACTTTATAATAATTGCCTCTCCATTTTCTAGCATTGTTGCTACGAAATTTAATACCAACTTGTTTTTCCCTTGATATCGGTGACTTACTTCTTATTTTCTGGCTTGGTTTTATTCATTTATTCAACAAGTATTAGTTGAATGTCTACTATGCAATAGGTACTATTCTAACTGCTGGGTCCGTATCAGGTTCTGTGTTCTTGACGTGATCTGCACCTTCAAACCGCAGAATCAACTGTTCTGTTATGGCAGGAATTTTTTTAGCATTAAAATCTTTTGGCGGGGTTGCGGGGGAGGCCTATTAACTCTGTTCTCTGTATAAAGTGTTTGAAATTTTATTAACTTCCTGATTTAGTTCATCTTGTGATGTGTATTGTCCACTTGCCTTTGTTTTGTTTTGTTTTTTTCCTCCCCTCACACTACCTGCTTTTTTTTTTTTTTGTCTTCTTCTTTGCTTTCTGTCTCTCAAATATCTACACATTAGTCTGCTCTAGTTTCTTTCTGACTCATTTTCAAATGAGGACAGCTCCATCTTGTTCAGCTTTTTGCTCAAGAGTTGTAAGAGGCATGAAAGAGGGAGACAGCCAAGTCCACAGGAGTGATACTGTCCCAGATGGCTTTCCACCAACTCTGCTCCAAGGACATCTCTCCTCCCAATGCCCCATGTTCCTTCTGGGAGTGAGCGGAAGGTTTTTCTGGCTCACAGTGAAGACCCAGAAGGCTGAAGTCCTCTCTACGGTGACTTGGCATTTATTTTCATTCTCCTCAACTGTGTTGATCCACTGATCAAAGCTGACTCCATGTGCACCCCGGAAATGCAGCAGGGCGTGGAGGTTAAGAGGACAGGCGCAGTATTTGAATCCAGGCTCTGTAACTGACTAGTAAAATTGGGATAATGACTGTACCCTCATCATGGAGTTACTGTGGGGATTAACTGAGTTGGCACATATAAGCCACTGAAATCAGCGCCTAGCGCATAGTAAGTACTTAATATATACCAGCCATTGTTACTGTCCATATTGCTTTTAGTGGTATTTTGCCCCTGATATGCCCCCAGCTCGTTTCCTGCAAAGTCAATGAATTTTTCTCCTTCCAGTCCCATCTGGGCTGCAGTTCCTCAGTGTGGGATGTGGAATTAATGGTTCCCAGTAAGGGATAACTGGAAAAGCCCTTCAGAGCTGTGCCACCTACTGTTGGAAAACTCTGCAGGTTGTGCATGGACTGTCCAGTGTGAATCCACTTTTGGCATCCTCTGGAATTGGGGCCAAATGTCCCTATATTTAGAAACAATTCTTCATAGTTTGACGTTGTGTCTGTCTTCTGAATTCATTAAAGATGGACTCTTTTGTTAGAATTTGTGTTGCTTTCAGCTAATATTAGAGAGTAGAGCTTAGTACGATTATCTTTATGCTGTCATCTTCAAGCAGAAGCTCTTAATATTTTTAAATCCAGGAATATTTTTAAATAAGTGAGAGAATGGTGAGCTCCTCTCTTTCTCCACTGAAGCTTAAATATGAAGACGTTATAAGAAGGATTTAAGAGTTCTTAATGCAGTGTTCATAAAAGCACAGTTTAAACCTTAAAATCAGTTCCTAAGGGAGATTATTAAATCTCATTCCAATTTTGTACTTGTGACTAAATATTTTTTTATTTAGAAAATGATTTTGCATGAGAAGTATAGTTTTAATGTTAAATATAAAATCTTGGTCAACTCATTTCAAATTTGTTATTTTAAATTTCTATGAAATTTTGACTGAGTATAAATATACCTTTTTACATTTTTATATATAAGTATACATTTCTTTATAAATATATGTGTATATATATGAACATAGATGTTCAAAAGATATATTCTTCAAATAATATAAATCAACACAGCTTGCCCAGAACAGAGTTTGAATTTTATGGATTTCACTTCTCTTTTGAGTCCATGTCTTATTATATTAAGGAAAGTAAAATAATTAAGCCAGTGAATGATTATTTCTTATTTTCATGGTGAAGATGATGATGATGATGATATCAATGATCTCACATTTATAAGTGAGTGGGCACTTTACAAATGTGATTGTAAATTATTTCATTTCATTTTCAAAACAACCACATGAGGTAAGATCAATTATTATGCCTGATTCACGGATAAGAAAACTGATATTTAGAGGGTTAAGTCCCATGTCCAGGATCATCCAACCAGCAAGCAACAGATTTACCAAGCAAGACTGGCTTGAAATACATGCCCCTAAATAATGTACAAAACTATCCCCTCATCCTCTAATACTACCTCCCCAGTAATATGGACATCACAATACTCATTTTATAGGGGGGAAAAAGCAAATTTTCAATTCACAAATTTGCTCAAGTTCACCCAATTCAAGAGAGAGAATCTTAACATACAACAATGTTCTTTTCACTATAGCTCTTAATAATCAGAAAACTGAAGTTATATGTCCCAGAATACAGAGTAAGTGAGGAACTTTTTTTTTTTTTTTTTTTTAGTGAGGAACTTTTAATCAATATTTTTCAATTTATTTATAATTCTTTCAAAACTTATTTTCTTAAATAAGAAGAGGGGTACAAATGCTCTCAAGAATGTTCTTTTCCATGGGTGGCCAGATCTTCCAAAGCATGAATGAATCTCCAAAATAAATGATCACTTGGCCATTAAATGTAGGGAAAAAGAAATTGCTCTGAAAAATGGTGCATATAAACGGAATTTTTGAGCTATAATAAATATGATTCTCCTTGAAGGTAATTTTCAAAAAAAAAAAATCACATTGCTAAAGTAAGTCAAAAGAGAAAAATATAGCTCTTTGCTTCTGTATGTGTGGAGGTTAATCATAAAATGATATTTCTTTTTTTTTTTTTAAATCCCACGAATGTTGGCATAGGAAACCATCCAGTGTCAGCCCATAAATGGACCATTCTCTCTGAAACTTTGACAAATGATTCCCTGGCTTGCCTTCTCTTTGCTGAGGAGGGAAGCAGTGGCCTTCTGGGGCAGCTCCTTAAAGATATTTCTATGAGATTTATGTGGCCCAAAGCACTCTCAAAGACAAATCAATATATCCAAGTAGAGCATTCTAATACAATCACACTGATCAAGAAAAGTGTTTCATCACCACAGATCTGTCATTTCTTCCTTTCATTGTGTGGCACTGCCTAAAGGTTTTATGTCCCTGAAACAAAGCTCTAAATGACAGTCTTCAATTGTGTTTGATATTAACAAAATTCCATAAAATCAGTCATCGCTCTGGATGGGTACTTTCCCTTAGGAAAACCATTCAAGCTCAAACTTGGTGGGGGAACTATCAGAGAACAAAGCTACTAAAGAAACATGGGCCTGGATTATGCCCTAATAATTAGTGGTGAACATAAATTTGTGCACAGAGTTAACCTTGAATATTTTGGAAAATCATAAAGTCTGTAGAGTTGTGGGATGATGATCTCATTGCTCCACACTGTTGCTGAGGGAAGACTTACTGACATCTTAATTATTGGGGGTCAGGTTCTCACCAAGCCCTGCTTTCCCACTCTCCAGCTCTGGGTGACACACAGCCTAGAAAACCTCCCCTGCTGGGATCTGGCCTGTGAGCATCACTGCTCTGATTTCTCTTTAATGAAACTAAACAATGCCCTCATTAAAATTTTCCTAGTTCTTGGTATTGAAATAAACAGAGTAGGGGACAGGGGATCTGCCTCAAAATCATGTGAGGGAATGTATTTAAGAAGGAAGATAGGGGCTGTTGATAGAGTTTGAGAGGGTCAAGGAATTTCATTGTCTCTGTTATGGTCTAAACTGTGAACCCTCCTCCCAAATTCATGTGTTGAAGTTCTAATTCCCAGTACCTCAGAATGTGACCGTATTGGGAGATAGGATCTTTAAAGAGGTAATTAAATAAAAATGAAGTCATTAGGGTGGGCCCATATAAGAAGAGAAAATTAGGACAAAGAATCACACAGAAGGAAGACCATGTGAGGACACAGGAAGAAGACAACCTTCTACAAGCCAAATAAAAAAAAAAAAGAGGCCTCCGAAGAAACCAACCCTACTGACACCTTGATCTCATATTTCCAGTCTCCAGAACTATAAGAAAATAAATTTCTGTCATTTAAGCCACCCAGTCTGTGGTATTTTGTTATGGCGGCCTGAGTAAGCAAATACACTCTACTCTAGGGTTCTAAATCAACTGATAAGTAAGAGACAGGAAACAGAGAGATGGGACCAAAGCATCAGCGAAATTATTGATAAAACTGATTTGAGAATGCGGCTGTAGATCAGCAGTGACCAGGGCTTGCCTTGAATGCATCCCCTCAAAACAGCAGGCCTGCCTGGG
This sequence comes from Varecia variegata, assembly GCA_028533085.1. Lineage (NCBI taxonomy): Eukaryota > Metazoa > Chordata > Mammalia > Primates > Lemuridae > Varecia > Varecia variegata. The sequence continues at coordinate 158,088,097 of CM052439.1, read as the reverse complement.
CACATGCATGTGGAGGAGGGGAGGAAGTGCTCCTCTGAGGAGCAGGCAGAGCAGAAAGTAGGGGGTGGGGAGAGGCTTTGGGAGGGCTCCTCCTGTCCTTTTTTCCCTGGGTGGGGCAGTGGAAATCCCTCCCCTCTTTGGAAGAGTGAGGAATGGGAAATAAGTGTCTCCATGCTGCCCCCCAGCAGATCTCAAGCTTTCTTCTATCATTTGCTTCATGGAGGTCAACTCTGGTCATCTTCACTCGGAAACACCATAGGCAGCTAAAATGCCACAAATGATTCTCACTTTTCCCCCTTCAGTTTGCTCATTTTTCAATAGTTCTTTTCTTGAAGGAATGACTTTATCTTCCAACCTGCTAGGCAGTCACCTCGGGTCATCTAGTTTTCTCTTTCTTGCTTGCTGTTTTGTGGATTCTTCCTCTTAAATGGCTCACATCTCTGTCTACCCCTCTCCAGCCCCAGGGTTGAGGCATCAATCAATCTCCCATCACCCTTCCCCCCAGATTCCAGCCCAATCTTCCCTCCTGGCCTCTCCGCCAAGTGTCCGTTCTTCACATTGTCACCAGAGTAAAACAACACCCCATAGATTAAAATCCTCCTAGCTCCTTAGGTGAGCACTGGGAAACCTGCCTGATCTGGCTTCTTCTGTCCAGCCAAAGCCAGGGGGAGCCAGAGTTCAGGGGCCATGATAAATCAGGGACACCAGGCTTTGATGATGAAGAACAGGAAGACAAGTTCTGCACAAGGTCTTGGGAGAGTCCCCACTGGCAAGGAGGAACATGTGTCTGCCACACCACCCGGGGAGGGACATCCTGGAAGCAAAACCCCAGGTCTCTCTCCACTCCTCTTACCATTTCTTCTGCAGGGGAGGAGGAATGAAAGAAATGGCCTGATATGTGCCTCTCTCCTTTGGCATCTGCTTGCCCATAGAGAAAGTGTCATATGCTTAGCATGAGTGGTAAGTTTTTATTTAGAGCCTTCATCCCTGCAGGAGAAAACTTGCATCCCAAACACTGATTGTAACGCAGTGAGTTGTTTTAGTTCTCGGGAGCAACCTAAGGAAGGCCATCTGACCCTCACACTAAGCCTCACTCTTGTACAGTTTTCTCAGCACTAAAGATAATATTTTGATCTTTGTCTACTTGAGTCTAGAGGTTCAATTCTGACCCTGCTTAGGGAAAAATGGATGTCATTAAAACCCCCTCAACCCCAACACTTTTGAAGGGCTGTGATTCTTGCCCCTGGGATATGGGTCTCCAATGTTAAGAGCTTATGAATTGTCGTGGTAAAAAGGTCACAGTTAACTGTGCTCATGAAAGGGGTGAATTACAGCAGAGGGGCTCTTTCACTGTCAAGCAATTGAGGATCACCTGCCACGGGGGCATGCAGTCTTTACCTCTCCTTAGAAGTGGAACTCGTAACTCTCCAAAACCTTGTGCTTTTGAGCTCCCCATTTTCATGAATGATAACCACTTTCTTGATAATCCCCCAACATCAGAGCTTTATGTCACTACTCATCCTCCTCCTTAACTCTTTACTGCTAATTTATTAGCAACCCATGAAGATTCTACATCATCTCGTCACCTCCTTCCATTTCTTAACTGCCACCCTACTTCACTGCTTTTCCTTGGAGTACTACAATAGCTTCCTAACTGAGCTCTTGAAATTTTGTCTCTCTCTGCTGCAATTCATCCAGTTCACTGCTAGCAGATTAATATTTCCAAAGGGCATATATATTTGGTTATGTTTCTCCCCTATTCAAAAACTATCAATGAATCCCCACTGGCTTCTAAATTAAATCTGACTCCTCCTGCTGGAATTCAGAGAGAGCCCTTCTCAATAAGACTCCAACTGCCCTTTTCAGCTGTTTCCCAACATTTTGTCTTGTAGTCATGCTAGATTAATTAGTGTCACCATCATATAGCTCTACACTTCTCTTCTTCCTTGCTTTTGCCAATATGTTCCTACCTCTGAGGATATCTTTATGCCCTCTCTGAGATGGATCTTGAAGGATAATAATAGGCAAACAACAACTATTTCATGAAATCTTCTCTTATCCCCCAACCCTGACAAAAGGTTGAGACTTTATTTCTTTTGACACGATAGCATCAGAGTATTTTGTGCTTCTCTTACTCTATTTATTTTACTCTACTATTGTGGACATATATTGATTCCCCTCTTCCCTCCAACAGCCCCCACATTTTTCTTCAGGCAATTGCTCCTTTCCTATTCTCAGCCACATAGTTTGGATGGAATTTACTTGTCCTTTGTTTTCAAGTGGAACATAAACCAGTCGACTGCTCCGTACCTCCTCCCTTCCTCTATCCCAGAGTCTTGATATTTTGTTCAGGGAGGAAGACATGACCCAATTAAGGCCCATGAGGCAGAAGAGACATTGGCAGAGGCTTTGAGAATAGGAGGCTCCATATTCTTCCAAAAGAATGCCAAAAAGCCATTCCTCCCTTTCTCAGATGTTGTGGTGAGGGTGTGAGGTCTAGAATCGCAGAAGTCATTTTGCTAGCATGAGGACAGCCAGCCCGAAAATAAATCCAGAAAAAAAGAAGAAACATGAGCTAAAATAATCATGGAGAAATTGTGATATTTTGAACCTCTGGGTAAAACAGTACTTTGAGCCAGGCCTAATTTTGTACTTTTCAGTTAAGTCAATAAATTCCTAATTTTGTGTAAGCCAATCCGAGTTTGATGTTCTGACTCCGCCAACAAATCTTTCACGCTTGTGGAAGATATATAGTATCTTCTCCTTTGGGTCAAGTTTAAATCTACTGTAGTGAATCTCATAGTGCCTTACATAACAGCCTTTTAATAGACCTCTTTTAATGGGATTGATTTGTGCAGTAGGAAAAATGTCTCCATGAATTTACTTAGACAAAATTTTTAAAAAGAAAATAGAATAAATATTCACTAAATGTTTGCCAAATTGAATTAAATACACTGATACTAAAGGCACACTTTATCAAACAGATTGATTGTAGAAAATAGCTTTCAAAATTATTTTTTAAACCTCTGGTTGTTTAGGAAAGTAATCAACAGGTTCTTTTTCTTAAACTAGAAAATTTTTTAAAAAAGATAATTCTCAGAAATAGTCTACAATGGTAACCACCTCCTAAAGTTTGATTATCAAGGCCATTTTTATATTTAAATGGCCATGCCTGTGGATGGAAATGGAGCCACATTGATTTTTTAATAACAAAATTATAAGGATCTGAGTCCATATGCATCACTGCAGAGAGAATAGTCTTCTATAAAGTTCCAAGGCCCTCAAGGCCATTTCCAAGGGTTCCAAAATTTATTCTAAGTATGGTTTATCTCAAAGGCTGAATGTGTGGCTCCATGTAAAAGTTTCGCTATTTAATTGAGTCTCAATCCTAGAAAAGCTGGAGTCTGTGCATCCAGAGTTGGAGGAACTGGAACAGTACAGACTGCCAGGTTAGTTTTTCATTGCCGAGTACAAATTACCAAAAATTCAGCAGCTTAAAACAACACCCATCTATTAGCTCACAGTTCTGTGGGTCACAAGTTTGGAATGGCACGGCTGTGTCTCTGCTCAGGGCCTCGCAAGGCTGAAACCACGGTGTTGTCCGGGCCGAGTTCTTGTCTGGATGCTCTAAGCCATTCATTCTGACTCCAAACCATTCAGGCTGCGAGCAGAACAGTTTCCTGCAGTTGTAGATCTGAGGTCCCTGTTTCCTTGCTGGCCATCGGCTGGGACTGCTCTCAGCATCTCAAGGCCACCCACTTCCCCTGGCATGTGACCTCCTCTACCTTCAAGCTGGCAATGGTGTCATGTCCTTCTTGTGCTTTGAATCACTGATTTCCTCTGTCTCTGACCCCTAGACCCAGATTCTAAGGGCTCACCTGATCAGGTTGGACTCTCCCTCTCCAACATCAACTGATTTGGGAGTTTAATCACATCCACAAAAATCCCTCCACAGCAGCAGCTAGGTTAGTGTTTGACTGAATGACTAGAAGAAGGTGAGTGTGCACTGGAGACGAGGAATCTCTGCCTATTGTACCTGCAGAGATAATCAAACTTCAGCCCCTACCACAAGGGGCCACCTGGATCTCCTCAGGAAATAACAACTCCTACGAACCTTGGTCTTCTGCTCAGTCTTGACTGGCCTGGATCCTACCACCAGGGCCATATGGAAATCAAGCCATACCCCCTCTCTTCATCTCCCCTCAGATCTGTCTCAGTCAGCCCGGGCTGCCATCATAAAATACCATAGACTGAGTGGCTTAAGCAACGGAAATTTATTTTCTCAGAGTTTTAGAGGCTGGAAGTCTGAGACCAGGGTGCCAGCATGGTCAGGTTCTGGTGACGGCCTCTTCCTAGCTTGCAGGTAGCCCATCTTCTTGCTAGTTCCTCAGCCGGCAGGGAGTGAGGGTTTCTTTCCTTGTAAGGGCCCTAATCCCATCATGAAGGCTCCACCCTCATGACCTCATCTTAACCTGATTACTGCCCAAAGGCCCATCTCCAAATAACATCACGTCAGGGTTAGGGCTTCAACATATAAATTTTGAGGGGACACTATACATAGCAGTACCAAAATAAAAAGAACAGAATTTCCACTCCAAAGAAAATCAGCACTTTAGGCACAATGACAGCTCGATTCATACAGAACAAGAAGTGGTTTCTGCCCATACACTTCCTTCACCCTGTTCCCCGACTCCACGCTAGGAGCCACAAACAGCAACAGCAAAGTTGTGGAAGATACATTTCTATCTAAGCTGAATTCAGAAACGGATGCTCCCAGCATAGGTGTTTAGTTCCTCAAGTCTCAAACATCTACATCCGGGTTAGTGTTGACTTCAGCCTGGTCTTCTAGAATGATGAGTGGGCACAGACTTACATCTCATAAGGGCTGTCAAATTAATAAGTTTGTCATAATGGCTCTTGAAAATGACACTACATTCAAACAATGACTCCCTATATTAGTTCCTGTGCTGCTATAACACGTTTCCACAAACTTAGTGGCTTCGAAACAGCACAAATTTATTATCTTAAAATTTTTGAGATGAAAAAATCTGAAATAGGATGGCAAGACTACATTCTTTGTTCCTCCAGCTTCCAGAGACCACCTGTCCTTGTCCTAGTCTGGTGGTCCCCTGCTTGCATCACTCTGACCTCTGCCTCCATCATCGCACTACCTTCTCCTGTCCCCTGCCTCCCACATGTAAGGGGCCTTGTGATTGCAATGACCCACCTAGGTAATCCAGAATGATCCTCCCATCTCAAGTCCTTAACATAGTCACACCTGCAAAGTCTCTTTTGCCATGTGACATAACGTATTCACAGATTTTGGGAATTAGGATGGGGACATCTTTGGGGAGGCCATTATTCTGCTTGCAACACTCCTTTTTTTTTTTTTTTCACTATAATGACTTTTATATCCCAAAACATTCTAAATAAATGGGATATAAGAAGTCACATTCTGAAATTACACGTTCAAGCAATACATTCACCAATTTACCCAGGCCAATGGTTTCGAGTTAGAGAATGTCATCTGGAACAAATCTGAATTGTGTGCCTGTTTGAATGTTTGGCGTTGTGGACATACACAGAGCAAGAGAAATGAAAATATGTCTTCTTCCACTAATCTTCAGTTTATCGTACCCTTGCACTATTTCCATATCTTCCAAAGCATTCTCATGTTTAGCCTTTATTTTGCCCTAACGATATTTGTGCTTACATTTATTTTTAAATGCAGTCTGACTGCAAGATAACCACGAGTCCCAAAATGGTTGAAAAACTGGTGAACTAAATGGTGCAAGAAACAAAAAGAGTGGAACAACCCTCTACTCCATTACAGTTTATGTGCAAATTCTATACATGTGCTTTACAATTGTTTGTTAACAATTTAATCTTGTTTTCATTATCCAATTGCTGTATTTCTCTCTGTGAGAAAATTTTTTGAGAACCTCAGGTGAGGACAAAATTCATGACAATTAACAGAAATATTTTTCATGTAACAGCTTTTCACTGAAAGCCAGGGTCTCCAGGAAAGAATGCCAGTTGACAGAAAAGGGTTAGGTGTATTTGCTTTTAGGAGACTAAGCAGCCCATTCAGGTGGTTCACCCAGAACGAAAGAAACATCTTCCTCCAAGAGGAGTTCTAACGCCTCCACTGAATTAGACAACTGCTGGCAGTTTTCAAATGACAGATTTTCCAACTCCTACCCATCAAGACTTCAAATATCCTCGGGTTGAATTTCAACCAGAGTACCCTGTTGTAGGCATAAAATATGTGTATGGAGTTGGATTTTGATTAAGCCTTTTTCTGTATTGTGGGCTCTGAATAAGCTCTCTCCTGGGTGGTCAGATGAATGGCCAGAAAGCAAAGGCCAGTTTTCAGGTATTGCATTCTAGCAAAAGCAATCTACCACCAGTGCCTCCAGAATGCTGTTATTGGGAAAGCAAAATTGCACAGTGAGAGGTCAGAACCTCCTGTTCACCTCTCTGTGGCCACATGAAGAGAATTTTCTTTGGTGGGACCATAATATAGTTGTGGAACAGCATGACTATAACTTTGGTGCCATGGACTGAAACCATTTTTAGAAAATAAATCTCCGCTCATTCTGTGATTTTTTGAGTTCTGTAAATACTTTCGGGAAGTTGCAGGCTGAGATGTTTAATCCCATTAATTGTTTCTACCAGCTCTAAACCAACTAAAACTGATTTAGGATCCAACATGTTATATAGCCTAACTAGCCTCTTCAGACACTGGGAGGGTGAGCTCAATCACATGATGAGAGTGGTGCTTTGCATGTAGTGCCTGAACTGGGGCTGCCATTCATACCACTAATTCACCTGTCCCAGAATGTATCTCTACTCTTTTGGTTCCATTAGCCCAAGAAGGCAACGAAGGATGTTGACCAGGGTTGTGGGTACAAAGGCCACACAGGCAAAAAAAGAAGATGTGATCTCAGTATTATTGCACGGGGGATCACATGCTTGACACCACTACCAGGATTTGTGGGCTGCTTCCCAGACCCCTGTAATTCGCAGTCCTTCCTTCTACGAACCATCATCTGTTTAAAACATGAGTCAAAAGACTTCGGGTTTCAGTCACAACTCCTTACCCTCTGTCTGTCAGTCCTTTGCTTATAAGGGGACATGGGTTTGTCACAGACTATCACTTCTGAGGCCTCTAACTGTGCCCCCAAGACCCAAGGTCTAAGTGAGAAAAAGATGATGATTGGTGGACTAGAGCTCAAGCTAAACCCAATGTGTGTGTGCGTGTGTGTGTGTGTGTGCGTGTGTGTATGTGTGCATGTGTGTGTGTGTGTGTGTGTGTGTAAGTCTTAAGAATCTCTCCCACTATATTTCACAGAAGACAATTCAAATTCCAAATTTATCCTCCCAAAACTCTGATCACCATGGCACAAGCTTTGATACAATCACAATAATTGTTTTGAAAAGCCTCCCTATCTAAGCTCCACATGTGATTCGTCCTTCTCTTGTCTCTTGCCCCATCTCGTCTATTTCCCATTGTTCTGGCAGTTGCCCTGTTTGCCCATAGACCCTGGGAGTTCCTGCAGAGATCTGTAAAACCTTTCTAGTGCATAGTATTCCATATTCTCAGAACATTTATCCAGAGGTATTTTTATCTTTAGCATGCATATTCTGTTAGCATAAATCACCGCAGCATGTAGCACAAACAAACATGCACAGGCTCATGATTATTTTTTTCCTAGTTTAATTTAAATAACAGTAACATGGGTATGTTGTAAGAAAAAAAAATCAAATAGCAAAAAACAATTTATGATGGAAAGAAATGGTCTCCTACCTACCCACACTCCCTCTCCCAAGAAACAACATCTTAACTGTTTCTGTTTTTTAATTCTTATGCTTGTTATCTTCAAAATACTAAATAATATGCACATGAGATTTCTGAATGTATCAAATTTATATTTAGCCTGTTGTTTCCCAGCAATGAAAGATGAGGATTTAATTAACATATACAACCATCCTCTCTTCTCCCACCTCTTCCTCCTTATAACATTTGATGTATTATCATTTTTATTTCTTTGCTTGTTTATCTTTAATTACTTTAAATAATATACTTATGCCTCAATTTCTTATGATGCAGGTTCAATTTTCTCAAGCCATGTTCTTGGGTGTAAAAAGGATTAACTTCATTTTATGTAACTAAAAGACCACGTTTCACCAGCTGGTAGAAACCTTAGTCATTGTCGATTCCAAGTGAACTCAGTCATTTTACATTTAAACTCTATAGAGTTGGATCTAATTCCTCCCTTCCCATCCACTTTTCCTGGGAGGGCAGGTCTTGTCCAGGGGATTATGTGGTACCAAATCATTGGGGGTAGGTAGGTTGCTGGGCTATGGTTGATCTTTGGTCATTAGCATCTCTGTGAACATCCACTGAGCGGTTCGAGGCACCACCATGAGCTCTAGTTATTGGTCCACATGGTTTGTGTCATCGTTTTCTGCTAAGAGATCCCCTTCAGCTCCAGTAGCCATCCTAACCCTTCTGTGACCCTTTTCAGGGGCATGAACAGTTTTCCAACTCTCTTCTATGACCATGGGGACACCGGAATCTCAGCAGGGACATCTCAGGCCCCCTGTGCCTTGGCCTGCCCCCTATAATTCCCAGTTTACAGCCCTGGCACCATTCTGTTAGCAGGTGGTGGCACTTCAGTGAGGCTTTCTGTTTAGCTTGCTGCCTCCCACAGAAGAGCGTACTGCTCCTTTCTACTCTCACTTTTTGCAAACATGCCCTCTCCCACCCCAGGGGTGGGGGCAGACGGTGGGGCTGAGCCCTGGCAACCCCCGAAGTACTAGCTTTCCCTCTGACCGTCTCAATCTCAATCTCTATCCTCTTTCTTCACTTTGGGCAAACCAACCTTTATTCCCTAATTCCTTCTGAGATCTTTCTTTGGATTCTCAAAACCAAGCTTTTGGAATTCAATGATATTTTCTTTCCCCTGCAAATCGAAAGCCTTTGGATTTCAAGACAATGAATTTCAAAAGCACACTTAGAATCTAGGTAATAAGCCCAGAATCCCTAAGTCTAACACACTATATTTAATAGGGAGAAGATTGCAGGATTAAAAACAAAAAAAAAAAGGTGGGGGTAGGTGGAGAATTACCAAATATTACCCCAGACCAGCTTCCAGTGACAGAAGTCAGTATCTCAATTCTCCCCTATGGAAGATGAGGCTGTTCACATGACTGTCCTTCATTCCTCCCTTCCCCTTTCCCTTATTAATCAGTTACTGTTCAGTCTCAAGTGACAGAATACTTGACTTATAATGTCCTAAACAAATATGGGTTTAATTTACTCAACTATCTTTAAGTCCAGAGATAGGCAATCCAGAACTGAAACGATGGATAATGATGTTATGAAAAATCTAGACTTTATCTTCCCACTCTGCCTTTTTATGTTGGCTTGTTGTCCATGGTTGCAAGATGACTATAGTTCTAGGAATTACATCTGTGATCCAGGGAAGGGAGGGCTGGGGCCAGCTGCATTCATTTCCTTTATCAATAAAGCAAATGTTTTCCCTAGAACAGTTCCCTCCATACATTTGTTTGTGTCTTACTGGTCAGAATTGTGTCATATGGCTACCACGAGCTGTGTAGGTGGCTGGGTAAGTATTTATATTTATGACCTCTGTAGTAAAGACAAGTAACCGTGAAGGAGACTGGAAATAAGCATTGAGTAACCCAATTGATAGTGTCTACCAAAGTCCTCCCTTTGGTTCCTCAATATTCATATATGCTAGTGGAACATCATGCCTCACCTGTCACCAAGGGAGACAACCACAGAATATCATTCAGTTGCTGCCTCAGTCTCTAAGTGATGGTCTATCCTCTCTGCCAGGTGTAGATGGTTCTCCTTGGGGTCAGATGATCTATGGCTAAGATAAAACCTGATACACCTGATATACAATGGAGGCGATGAAGAAGAACTGAAAAACAAAACCAGTAAAACTAAAACCAAAACAAAACAAGACAAATACCCACCCATTTAAGAAATGGTAGAATGGGAAGTTCACAGAGGTTGCTGTTAGACTCCTATGTTGAATCCCACTATAGCAAAGAAGATCTTTGGCTTTGCTCTCTGTGAAACTCCCTGGTCCTGCTCCTGCCCCACTTCTGCTCTCTGGGAGGCTTTTTCTTGAGCACATGAATGGCTGCATGGAGCAGAGTCTCCCACCCGCCCCCCATGGCCCACTTGAGACTGGTGAAAGCGTTGCCCCTCCAGAATGATGTATGACTTTGGGGTGCATTTCCTCTTGGTGCAGAATCAGAGGTCTGAGAGTTACTGTAGGGTGATGGTTCTAAAATGGAAGAATGGAAGTGATTTTGCCCCCAGGAGACAACTGGCATTGTCAAAACAGGGGAAGGTGCAACTGGTATGTAGTGGGCAGAGGCCAAGGATGCTGCTAAACATTCTACACTGCACAGAACAGCCCCCACAAAAAGAAGCATCTGGTCCAAAAATGTCAATCATGGCAAGGTTGAGAGGCCCTGGTCTAGACCAATCACAATAGTCTCATTTCTAGCTCTAGTGATTTTATAGGTATAGGCATAACCATGAGATCCAATGTGACCTGAGGGAAATCTCCTGGGACACTTATGGAAAGGGTACTCTCACTAATAATAAGTGACACATGGTTAAAAAAAAAAAAACAATCTGGCACTCTCCTTCATGTAATACCTGCTGCATCTGTAACCACGAGGAAAGAAATCACTGACATGCTGACGATAGTGGAACAGAAAGATGAAAACCTCAAGTCCTTGATGACATTGCTGAGCTACTCCATTTAAGAAACTTCTTATCTCCAGACTTTTCTTTATATGAGAAAATAAACTTCCTCCTTGCTGAAGTCAATTTCAGGTGGGTTTTCTGTTACTTGCAGTTGAATGCATCTTAGCTGATTCGGGTTCCCTTGGTCTTTTCCACATGGCTGATTTTTGCCCTACGACTGAAGGTGCTCATTCATATGGAACAGCAAAAGCCTGGGTGACTAGTGTGGCTTTCCTCTGCTGCTGTGTAAGTAGATCTATATCCCAAAAGATCCATCTCTCTCTCTCTCCCAGAGGGAATTCTGATTGGGAAGCCTGTTCAAATGGATGAACCCGGTGAGTGACAGTTTTGCTTTAGAAGAATGAAGGGCCTGCCTCTGCTAGGCTGTAGGTCTACCACAGGCACAAACACACAGCTAGAACCTTAACTTTTTCTCAGAGTTCATGTATGTTGTAGAAAACAGCTCTCTGTTTTTGCTGATTGGTTGAGTGGTTAGTTTGACTTAAAGGTAAGTCCTAGGCGTCTTGCCATTCTGCATGCAGAGCTGTGGAACCCACCTGTTTAGTTGTTCCTTGAGATTATCTTCGATTGCTGCCCCTTACGCCTGACTTATCCCACGGTGTGATGTGGAGACTGGAGTCTCTTCCAGGTTCTTGTCTCCCACTGGCACTTCTACCTCCCATAGCATGTTCCGGGTTCCTTCCTTCAACACATTTCCTTTCTCTATCTCCCAGAAATTCATTAAACTCACTGAACTTTCTTATCCATTGGTTACCCACTTCTTGTCCTTATCCTTATCCTGGCCTTCTCACTATGGGTTAATTACATCTATCTCTTTCTTGTCCCCAGTGGTTTTTGGGGACTGCCAAAAGGAAAATGTGTGCTCAACCTGCCATCTTCAAACTAAAGCACATATTTCATAGAGCATATCCTGTCACACCACAGTGTGGCATATCTGAAAGAAGGCATCACACACCACTAGCAATATCAAACTGATGGTGGAATCAAAGTCAAAATCTGGGATTGGGATTCAATTTACCAAAGCTCCAGAAGTTTGAATGTATCATTTTTTTTCTGGTTTTCGGGGAGTTAGTTGGAGTCTATCCTTACATCATGGCTATGGGCAGGATTTGGAAAAAGTTTTGCCACCCAAGCTTATATGAACTCAAGAAAGAAAACAGTGGCTATGTACTATGATGACGGTGATGTTTTTCATTTATCTCAAATAGCTACCCTACCAGTCATAGTATTTCATTACTTTTTAATCCGGTTACATAGTTTTATGCCTGCTTGTAAAATAATACATGAATCTGTAGAGGAGGAATGGAGTTGAAGTAGTCTTTGAAATTTATAAATCCAGCCCTTGTGATTGGAACAGAGTTTGACAAATGGGCCTCATGGAAACTCTTTCATTAGCAATGTTGCTACGGCAACATGAATATCGGTCCTGATTTTAGGAGAAACTAATCTCTAAATTTGAATTCCCATGATACTCGGATGGAGAGAGGAGATAATAAGAGATTTTCTGAATAACTATTTTTAAACTTCCAAACTGTAATATGTGTGTTGTTCTGGCTTCAAACCTCCATTTCACAAATTTAACTAGGGAAGAGTCAGAGGATTGGACACAGATTAGGGTGCATGATGGTCAGGGAATTCCACAGTCTGTGTGGCAAAAACTCCACAGGATACTTGAGCAAAGAAACAAAGGGTGGTGTCTTGAATTGTGGATGAAAGGTTTAACCTCCTGCTCTGATGAAGTACCTACCAACAGGAGAGGAGCTGGAAGGCCCAGCTGGCAGCCTGTCTTATTCCTCATACAAACACTCCACAGTGCACCTCAGATTCATCCTCATACCCTGGGAAGCCAGGCAGGCCCCCTTGGTAGGGACTTGCCATCCCTCATTCCTTGCAACAAAAGCCCAGGAAGTAACAGTTGCCCTTGCTGGCAGCAGCCACCAGCGGCTCTGATCATATCACCACTACCGCCCACCGACATTCTCTAAGGCTCTGACCTTCGTGACTGCCTTTTCATGCAGAAATCTAGCATTTCTGATCACTTCTGTGCTTCGTAACCTGCATGAAACATGCCCAACGGGAAAACCATTTTATGTTCACTTTCTTGCTTCCATAAACACCCACATGCACTCATGGTAAGTAGAGTTTTAACAAAACTCCTGTGAGAACTATATAGTAAGTAAAGATTTTTTTAAAAAACCAGTCCCTTAAAATGTTTCCAGTGTGGACATATTCTACAGCTCTCCAGGTGAGAGAGCAACCACTTATTTGCAAGGTTGTGCTGGGCACTTATTCTCCTATAGTCACTTGATGGCACATATTTATCTCATTACTCTTAAATGGATAATGAGATGTATCGAAAAGAGAAAAGACCACATAGGAGGAAATTCTGCATGAGACTGTCACAAAGCAACCTAGGCGGAAAATAACAGACTATTAGGGAAATGCTAAACTGGAAAATAAGTACCTGAACACCACATTTGCAGTATAACATAGATAGAGACCAACACTGAACTGTTTAAGCTCTAATCAATCTAAAAAAGAACACCAAAAATATCCCAGACAAGGCTGGAGACCCGTTAGAGTTTGCAAAGCGTTTGCTTTTAGTTAGTTGGAGTATTTTCTGTGCAGGCTTAGATTTCTTGTTTTTTTGCAGATTCTCATTGTAAGTCCGTTTTCACAGCAACTAATAATTATTCTTAAACATTGAATGTGTGTGTGTGTGTGTGTGTGTGTGTGTGTGTTGTGTGTGTTTTCTGCAAAGGGAAGAGCTGGTTGTAGTTCATGACCCTGCTTACACATGGTCAAGATGTCAATAGCATATTCCTGGAAGGTCTTTGCTAACTATTGCTTCGGTTGCCTTTTCACACCCGTGATTCAAACTGTTCAGTCAGCTAAAATGGATAACAAGTGACCTGGTGCAAATTACAGGAATGTGCAGGACAAGCTCCAGAAAGCACTCAGCTAAATGCCTGTGCAGTTCTATTAGACAACCCACAAATTCTTCTGGGAATGAGCCAGAGACCCCTTTGACAACGAGCATTTCTGATCCAGGGCATCTTTCAGCCCATCTTCAAGTGATGCGAGAGCATTACTTGAAAAGTGAGTCACTTCCAGGGCTGAGAGTGGCTGTGCTTTTAATTTATCTATTGAACTTCAGTCATGATGAGTAATAATCCTATAGGAAATATCAGTTCTTCACTAGAATGTCAATACCTGAAGCAGAGTGTGAGTTTTGTAGTCTTCCTTATAGGACTCAGGAATGCCAGACTTTAAACGGCAAACTAAACATGCCCCAGGGCCTCTTACAGTCATGCTAATACAAGGGAACAGGGAGGTTTGGTACCTGGTTTTTGTGTTTGTTGTTTTTGTTTTCTTCGGTAAGCACAATAAATTATAACTCATAAATACATTCTTGATTTATAAGAGCAGGAAAAATTGAGTGTTTCTTGACTGCCTTTCATCTCCCGTAATTGAATTTCTCAGTGTGCTGATGCTCACAGGAAAGGGAGGAAGGGAACTGAAGTTTCCTGAAAAATTAGCTGGGTCTGGTGGTAAGTGCAGGGCTTCACGTATTTTATAGCATTTAATTCATACACCATCCTAGGAGATATTTGGCGTTATTATTTCAATTTTATAGACAAAGAGGCTATTTAGCTTTCCAAGGTCACAATGTGAATAAGTTTTGTATAATCTGTCTGACTTCAAAGACACCACTCCTTCTATGACCTTATCTCCTTGAACCAATTTAATGTATTATCTAAAAAATGGTGAAATGGTGATATTTCTTCTTGACTCACCTTAGAGGAGAAACCACCATTGCTTGTGCTCTTGTAGATTACATTATATTACATTAAGCCATGAAAAATCAGAGAAACTCATTGTCTTGTTCTTTGTTTCTTGTGGGTGCAGCTTGTTTCTTTGTTTTATAGAGTGAATTCAAGATAAATTCTCAGTCTACTTCTGAGACAACCCAAGATAATTTACAAGCTAAAGCACCATATGACATTTACATCAGAAATAGAACTGAGTTGATCAAAAGGAACTTGTTCAGTCATTCAGCAAATATATATGAACAAGACACTTCTCTGGGAATCATCTTACCAGGACCAAGTTAACCTTTTATTATCCCTGAGTACTGCATAATTCTGCTAATAAGGGGGAAAGGGAAATATGTTATATTGCAAAGTTTGCATTTTCTAATAAGTTAAAACTATAAATTTCACATGAGAAATAAAAGATTTCCAGAACAAAAATCAAGTAAATGAGTCATATGGATCTTTAGAGAAAGTGCACTGAGTAACCTAGTGGAGAAAACCAAAACTACCATTTTGAGGACAAGACGTGCTGTTCAAATGGACGACTCTTAAATTGATCCTCCATACACTTATGCTTTATAGGAATTAAAGTCTTGGTCATCAAACAACATGGATCAATAGCTGGCAAAGAGAAGCATTTCTGAACCATCAGACAACACTACAAGTTTCCAGTCCCCACATTACACAGGGAAAAATATCTTCACCCCAGAAAATGTGTTTTTCAAAAGTGAATTCAGTAAAGGATGATATCAATCACCTACTTTTTAAAAAAATGCTATAGTATGCTTTCAAAAGCCAAATATGCCTGAGGTCTAAAATAGTCAACATAAAGCACATGTATCAGGTATTGTTTAGTTTTTGTTTTGTGGGGTTTGGGTGACAACTCAAGATAGAGGTATAGAATGTAGTGAACTTCATGAAAATTCAGGGAACTACTACAACACAAAAGTAATATAGGGGAAAGATGAGATCTGTGGGTCTACCTGGAAAAGTCTGTTTCATTATTCTTTTCTTCTTAAAATATGACTCTCTCAGACCTCTTCCTACTTGACATTCTGCAAGCATTTGGCGTTTTTGACAACACTGCTATTTTTTAGACGCTGTCCTCATTGCTTTTAGGACACTAGTGCTCTAGTGATTGTCTGCTTCTCTTTTTGGGCCACTCCTCTCAGTCTTATCCTGGTTTCTTTCAACAATATACCTGGACAGCTACACTCCGGTGCTCCCACCCAAAACAAAGACATTTGACCCTCTGCTCTGCTCAATCAACACTCTTCTGAAGGAAACGCATTCATTCCTATTGTTTGCATTGTCACCTCAATTCATCTATGGAAACTCCCTTTCACAGACTTGCAGCTCACACACTGTGTCATCAGAGTTTCCGGGTTGTGGGTCGCAGGGGAGATATTTAATGGGCTCTCACGCCAGTATCTCAAACACAACCTGGCAGAAACGAAGCACATTTCGTTGCGCTGTGCCTCCTCCTACACATCACAGACCAGGTACTGTCATCACCATTCCCCTAGATATGCAGTCAAATTATTTGCACACGTTGTTAGTTTTATGTCAGTAGTTTCTATGATAGAAAGGTGATGGTTTAACCCTGTTTGGGTCATGGACCTCTCTGAGAACTCAATAAAGGTGTCCTTGTGATGGTCACATATGTGAGTCTCTCAGTTCTCCCAGCTGCTGTGCTCAGGAATAGAGCTGCTGCGTTTGCACCCTGCCTGTGCTTCCGAAGGGCTGTTCCCAGACAATCACAGCAGGAATACTAGGGCACAGCAGCTCCTGGGAGACCAGGGACTCTTCTGGTGGGTAATTTAGCAAGAAGATTCCCCAATGGCTTTGCTGAACCTTCTTTAGAAAGCACGACATTTTAAGAGGCTTCTGCCAAAACTTCCTTCCTTCCCGCCCTCTCTGAGGGTTCTCCCAGCCTCTCCCAGCACCCTCTATTTTCTCCCACAGGCATTTCCCCTAAGAAATTTCTTGAATGTTTAATCCCATCTTGGCATCTGCTTGTTGGGGGGCTGCTAGCTAACAGAATCCTCTCCCCAGTTAAATTCACACGTGGCTTCCACAAAATTTGACACACAAACTTTGAGGTCTATGACCCCTGGGTCCATCCGTGGGCCTTGTAGGGGTTGCTGGGCCATCACATTAAGAACTCTGCCCTTTTCTTTCCACCCCCAATGCCTTTCCCATATGCCTCTAATTCAGGCTTTTCCTCATCTCTCATTTAGTACTTAACTCAGTCTTAGAATTTATCTTTCACCTACAAAATGTCTCCTTTCCAATGCATTCCTCGTGATCCTTCCAGAACTTTTTTCCAAAAAGAAGCAAAATCCATTCACATCACTCTCTTTTTCACAAGCCACCAGCTGCTTGCATTACTTACAGGATGGTCCTTGATCAAGGTCATCTCTGCTTTACCCAGCCTCCTCCTTTCCACGTTCATCACCCTCTGTAGCCACAGGGGTTTCTTGTTATCCCTCAGGCTGTTCCCATACCCTAAAATGGCCTTTCCCCTAGTTCTGTCAGTTGAAAAGTTTCTCTCTCATTTAGACCCAGTTTGAATGCCGCTTCCTCCCTGAAATCCATTTTCTACCTTTCTCTCGATGCTCATCGTTAATGGTTCTGTGAGGCTCTGCCTTCCCCACTAGATGGTAGATTCCACAGAAGACTATGCATTCGTCATTTCTTCCCCCACAGAGCAGCACCTTTCCCCTCGCAAGTGCTCAGGAACTGACCTGAACCACCCTGAATATTCACAGAATAAACTCAAAACTCATCACACTGGCATTTAAGACCTTCTATAATCCTGCTCCACACAGCACTTTCTCAGCCCACGGCAAGGCTCATCAAGAAGCCTCGCACAATGATTTTTATGCGGCAAATTGACCACCATCCAGTGTCTGGTCCTCAGCCTCAGAATCCAAAAGTGGATCCTCCCCATGAGCCAAACTCATGAGTTTGATGTAGAAACGCAGAATGACAGCTGACTAATTGACAATACGAAATTCTTGCGGTAGAAACTAGAATACTTGAAACGTCTACGATCAGTAATTTTCTCTCTGTAAGCAAATCTAAAAGGAATGCTAAGTTACAATCAAAAGAATGCATGGCGGGTACAGAAAGAGAAGAACTGGATTAACTGGATATTTAATAACATCTTTATTCATTCATTTATTCATCTAATTGAACATCTACTCGAGCCTTTGATGCTGGCACCCCCTTCTGCCATGCTGCTGCCAATGAGACCATAAGACCAGAAATCCTTTGGGTAAAACTCCCTCTTCTCTGACAGAGTTTGACAAGGACAGCTAAATTTCACTTGCTAGGCTTCTAAGACTGATTAATCCTACTTTTTCTGATTGTTTTCTTTATATGTGTTAATTTTACATATTCTGCCTTATTACTGTGCAACCCTTTGGACCAAGGATACAGTTTGGTATTTCCGGTGACCTTGTATATCTATGGTTTGACCCATTCACAATGCATTGGCAGCCTTCTTTCCTCCAGTTCTTGGGGAGTATGTCACTGTGGCCTCCTTGCTATTCTCCAAGCATCTTCCATTTGTTCCCTTCATAGAGTTTCCACCCTGGCCATCCTGCTATATTTTTCCTTAAAATATGCCTTACTCAACTCTGCCATAGTACATTATTCCTACCTGGACACCCAGTTCTCCCCACTTCTAACTCTCCAAAGCCTGCCTCATACCTAAGAATCAGGCCAGAGTGCAGTTTCTCCATGCTGCCTCCTCCAATTATTATATACCATTTGAAAATCCCCCCTCCTTAGAACTCCCACTTATACTGAATACCATGTATTAGTCATTTTATCCTGTGCTGCCTGGGCTTTTATTTAACCCTCTACTGAGTGAATATCATGTGTCATCAGCTAAATTATAAACTCTTTGAAAACAAGAATTTGCCTTATAAAGTCACAGTTCAGATAGCCATCCTTCACTTACAGAGGGAGAGAAGGCCTTCTTCCATAGCCCCTCCTGGGACCCTCAGCCATCATGACACTGCTCCTCCTAGGAGACTCCTCCTGGCCAAGCCTCTCCAAACCCCATCATTCTTCCCACTCACCATAGTCTAGGCTTAAACCCTACCGGCCCCACCACCTTCCTTCTGTCCCCAACCTCTGCTTTGCACCGACCCTCTACCCTTTCTTGTCACCTTGGCAACCCCTATGGTCCTTTCCAACCATCCATTTCCTGTCCCCAACCAGCTCCATGGAGAACCCTGCCTCCAGCCTGGGAACTTCAACCCCATGCTCCCCATTTTCCACCCCACCTGTGTCTCTACCCAAAATAAAACAGCATGTTCTTGCTGCATGTGCTGCCCTTTAAGCCACTATTCTCCAGCCTCCCTCCCCAGTGCCAGCTGAGAGGAGATCATCACTTGAGACCCCAGAAACATAACTATAATTGCCCCTCCCAAGTAGCAGGAAGTTATGGGGTCCTCTAATCAGGACAAAGTTTCCAGCTCCGTTGCCTTGCAGGGGTTGCATTTGCAGGAAGACTTCTGGGTTCTGGCAGCCAGAGGATCAGCACCTCGGCCAGTACCAAAGGAGCGTCTGGCTAAGTGCTGTGATCACAGGGATTCTCTGAGGTTCCTATCATCAGGTGCAGGTTCCAGGACCCAAAATGAGTCCCAGGCGCTCTTTAGGAATGGATACTCTGCCATCAGGAACAAGGAGAGGCCCTGGGAAGTCCTGATTTTCGTGTGTTTTTCCACTGGTAGGAGCTGACAATTGTGCGTGCATAGGTCTGAAAGGCCCAGGTGCCTTCGGCCTGCTCCTGCTTCTGTTGGGTCTGGCAGCTGCATTCAAGAGTATGAGCAAGCAGAAGACAGACGAACTCGCAGGAGATGGAGGCAGAGGGAACGTGGAGGCTCTGTAGACCCCATCATGGAGGATGGAAACCAGGTGGTAGCTTGTCCACTGCAGACTGACTTACTCCAGGAAACCCTCTCAACCAAGTCTACTTTCCGAACAGCTCTACTCTAAGAACCCGACGCAGCTGGATCAATAGGAAATCAATAGAAAAGGCCCTTGCTTCTCATGCAGCCTTGGGCCGGTACCCTGTGTACAATTATTGTACTTCCTGTCCTTTCTCTTCAGGAAACCGAGATGGAAAGAGGGTGAGACTTCTGAGACAACAGCCAGCAAAGAGCCTCATTGCCCTTCAAGGGCCTCTCCTCACATGGGAGAAGAGTGGCTTTGGCAGCCTCTGTAAGTTTTATCTGGTCAGGTGGGGCCCTGCTGTGATCATATTTGGGGACCGACACTCTACCCCCTTTCTCCCCACAAGTCTGTGCGCCATGGAGGAACTTGACACCCACCCACCACGAGGCTCTAGGATCAGTAAAGTTGGCAGATGACAGGGTCCCCAGTGATGATCTCACATGGGGCACAGATATTCTCAACCACACTTTGCCAATGGCATTCATGGTTTTGAAATGGTATGTTTTTTCATTTTTTTTTTTTTAAAAAGCAAAGTATTAAAAACTTGCCCAGAGTCACATAGCTAGTAAGAGGCAAAGCCAGGACTTGAACTTGGTTTGTCAGATACATAACCACTCTACAATATCACCTCAGTAAAGGTCAAAAGACTTTTTTATTCTTTTCAATTTATTTTAATGGAAATCTTTCAGAAATGGAGCATATATTTCCATAGATCCAAAAATAGAGAGCACTAAACATTGTTGACACCCCCTTGCTCCTACTCTATCAGCACTGAACAAAAACAGTGGTTTCCTTCCAGCAGCAGCTATTGTGGTGTAATCCCAATGGGACTCACACGGCTTTAAAAATGACTTCTGTCCCATAGACCTTGACAGTGGGTGAAGACAAGGAGACAGAGGAACCTCAGTCTGCACTGCTTTCTTTACATGGACTTGGCGCCTGCTCCTCCAATGTTCACAAATGCACACATCTGTGCTTGTATATTTATACAGCTGATTTCCATCCAGTACACCCCATAGTGTGGCCAACTTCTGTGCCTGAATTTCACTTGCACAAGCACTTTGTTGCATGAGCACATCTTTCCAAGAGTGGTGTGTATCCTGAGTTTCCTTAATTGTTGCCTGAGCAGTTACTCCTTGATGAAAACTCTACTGCCAGTGGTTTCTTCTTAGTCATGTGTGCAAACTGTGTGGAGCTTCCATGATCCAAATTTTGTGGGAAGCCAGATGTTTACCTCCTGTTATATCCTATGGAAGATAGTTGCTATTTTTCTTTTTTTTTTTTCTTTTCATTATCCTCTTATTTTGGGTCTGTCTTCAGTACATATCTATTTGTCTTCAGATGGTAAAATCTGCTTCCTGCTAAAATATTTGATTTTGAGCTTATAAATATAATTTATGATCAATTTTAACATGTATCATATATGCCCTGAAAAATGGCATTTAGCCACTCCTCAATTCAGAATTATTATCATGAATATACAATATTTGTTTCTTCTATAAAATATAGTTCCAGGTCTAGAATTGGGGATTTTTTTTTTTATTGTTATGACTTTGGACTAAACTTGTCACTGTCTCCAGTCATGTCTCTAGGTATTCTGAGCTTTTCTCTTTCTCTTCCTGTCTTGTACACTGCTTCCTTCCCATCAAAAGAGCAGGATAAACCAGACTCACATACTTGTTGAAAAGCCTGGTCAACAACAGTCAGTAAGTCTGAGAGAGGAACTAAGGAACTGACTTCAGGGCTTTATTTAGGGCAGGGTTTTTCACATGAGGCTCCTTAAAACTCACTTCTGTGTCAGGCTGTATTTTGAAGAGTTGAAGATGTAAGGCAGATAAGTGGGATATTATGCTCCCTACTCTGGTAACTCCACATCATCCCAGGGGACAAAGATGACCTTTTGTTTATTGACAACAGACCGGGACTCCTAAGAGCCACCATCTACTTGAGGCCTTTCCTTGAAAAGACTCTCACATTTCCAGTTATGCTGGTGGTATCTTGGTCAAGCCAAAAATAAGTGAACAAAAAAGACAGAAATACAATATACAGCCACCACAACTTTACTCTGCAAACTGGATTTTAGTCAGCAGGGTGGTAAATGACTTGTCTGTGAAGCCCAAATACAGCTGGACCTACTAACATGGCATTCCAATTCATTCGGGTGATGTTGGGCCCAGGAGATGCGGCCCCACATTCATTTCTGTCTCGGTCGCTTCTGTGCATTGGAACTAGAGGCGGGGATTCCATTTAGGGTCCTCTCCTAAACACTGTGGTTCCCGCTCTAAAATACCATGACTAGAGTTGAGTAATCCTCACAGTAGCGATTAATGGCCCAAATTCCTCCAAATTACATTCACTAATGAGTAAACCCTTCTGATTCAGAGGCCTTCCAGTTAATTAATTATAGGACCCAACTAAAATCATTTTTGGCAGATGTTGTCCAAAATGTAATTGGTTCATGTCCAATTATCTCATAAAACAGGTAAATTTATTTAGAAACTAAAATAAAGACATCTTTCAATTAATGCATCCTGGCAGTATCAAACTGCCTTGATCAAAACTGTGTTATCTATGGGAACATTATCCAGGTTTTATACGGTCATTGAGGGGAGCTAGTAATAACTGCTCTGATGGTTTACAGGCCCAAAGCTGCTTCTCACGCTCAATAGTGGAAAATTTGCAAGACTTAATTAATCATTTTTTTAAGTACCAGAAAGGTCCCAGAACTACTTCCCAAGAACAAGTCTAGCTTTCTGCATCTTGTCTCTAAGTAGTGGCCAAATAGCTATCAATCCAAGTAGATAGTATACTTTGCCTACTCATATTTCATAAAATAGTATAAAATTGTCATCTGTTTCCTTTTTATTTCCACAAGACATAGTTTCATCCTCAGTTGACACACTGTTTCCCTTAAGTATGAGTGTCAAAAAATATAACCAAATCGTCAACTGGCCAATTCTTATCAAAATCTCACATTAAGAAAAGTGATGTCTAAAAATAGAAAGAAATTATCTGGCCAACTAAAATATATATAGAAAAAATTAACCAGGCATGGTGGCGCATGCCTGTAGTCCCAGCTACTCGGGAGGCTGAGGCAGTAGGATCGCTTAAGCCCAGGAGTTTGAGGTTGCTGTGAGCTACGCTGACGCCATGGCACTCACTCTAGCCCGGGTAACAAAGCGAGACTCTGTCTCAAAAAAAAAAAAAAAAAAGAAAAAGAAAAGTGATGTCAATGGACAGTTGCTTAAAATATTAATATAAGATATATGTCGGCCGGGCGCGGTGGCTCACGCCTGTAATCCTAGCACTCTGGGAGGCCGAGTCGGGTGGATCGCTCAA
>CM052439.1:158041029-158065053 GCA_028533085.1 Varecia variegata | reverse complement strand
GGAAAGCCTTGGGATGCTATATGCCACATTTACTGTAGGAATATTGCTTAAGGACACTGCCTTCTTGGTCACTCGGTGCATCTTTTATGACCTTATTGTGAAATGCACTGTGGAATCCATGCTAACGTAATCTATCGCTGCCCAGAGAGACGTAAACCTTGTTAAAATCACGGGTGTCAGTTACTCTTGGCTGTGATAATGGGTAAGTTCCTCCGGTCCAGATATCAATATGATGGTGCCTGGAGGAGCTCCTTAACTCAGGACTTTATGGATCTATTAAAAAGAGCAGTGGGAACTGTATACTGTATACTTTATAGTATACACTAAACTTGAACCGCACTTAGTTATGATGACTTGTAATTCTGGACCACAGAGTTGTGGTATCAGTTACCAGACCTGAATAAAAGGCTGGTTGGGACTCTATTTCTTTCCTCCTCTTGCCTTGTTTCCCTCCTGCTGACGGGTGTCTTCCTTCCACACCACTCTTGCCCCACCAGGTCTGCGCTGGAATTTTCTTTGTTGTCTCAGGGAACTTGCCATGAGATTCTGTTTGCCCTTGCTCTGGTTTACTTCGCACACAGTCTTCTGCACTTGCCGGCAAGAAGGCCCCTCCGCAAGTGTCCCTGAGAAGCTCATTTATGAGCCCAAACTGTTCCTTTTCTCCCTCGGTGTCCCCAGTTCATACCCTCCATCAAGGCTTGTTCTGCTTGCCCTTCACTCCAGCAATGCGAAGGTTTCATTCTGTTTCTTTTGCCCTGAAAAGTAATTTTCTTCTGAATCGCACACTGGGCAGAAATTTGGGGCACTAAGATAGTCCCTGGCTGACTCTCTAGTAAACAGCCTCCCCGAAGGCTCCTGCTAAACAATTTTACTAGTGCAGTGGGAGGAGCAAGGGCTTTGGTGCCTGCACACTTGGCTCAGAATGCTGGCCTTGCTTCATACTGCTGTGTGATCTCAGGAAAGCTAGGTAACCTCTCTGAGCCTTGGTTTCTTCATCAATAAATAGTACTTACCTTGGTAAAGTTGCAGTGAGGACTGCAAATTACTGCTTCACTTGAAGAAAAGAGAGGGGGGAGGGAGGAAAGGGGAGGGAAACATAGGTATATGTGCATTTTTTTCAGTAAGAATGAAAAACCGCATTTCCCTTTTATTCCTTTAGCTCCCAGGAAACTTAGAGATAAATTTGATATTCAATTTGAACAGTAAAGTAGACAAAATCTTCTGATCTACCATTTTGAATGTTTATTTCTCCTGGATCTTTTGTTCCTACTTCCACCTATTCCTGCATCCTCGTTTTTAAATCATATTTGTGGTTCATTATTTTGTGTGGATTTTTTTTTTATGTGGGTTTGAGCTTTGCCTGAGGTTTGAAGAATGTCTCAAATCTTTTATGGAATGAGATGTGATATCGTATAAATATGTACATTTAGAGAGGTTGCCGTGAACATTTTTGTCGCACTATATAATGACATAATCCGTAAAGCAATCTTGCACCCTGTCTTCCTTAATCCCCTCCATGACCCTGTGAGATAGACGAACTCCATTGCCGAGACGCGGCAAGTCAGGCACTGTGAGTAGCTTTTCTCAGATCACTTAACCTCTCTCAAGGGTCAGAATTTGACGTGCAACCCAGGTCTTTTGAATCCCAACCCACAGCTTTTTCTTCTGCCACTGAAGTGCCTCTCCACAGAGTCATAAGCCATTCCGGTTTGCCACTGGGCTTCATAAATAACGCTGATAACAATAGCACACATTCATGGTGCAGCTGCTGCGTGGCAGGCATTCTACATGCACTCGCCCATTTAGTGCTCCCCACAAGCTGCTGCCATCGTGCCTGCACCGTCCTCCTTTATAAACCGTCAGCCACTCAAAGGCAGGCTCCCCAAGGCCACAGGCCAGGAAGGGGAGGACTGCGGATTTGAACCCGGGGTAGTGTGACTCCAGAGCTCTGGCTCTGAACCGTTCCCCTCCAAGGGCATCAGTTCTGTCACTGAGTGACACTTCCTGGGGGTAGTGTTCAAAGAACTGTGGGCTTGTGTGATGTCACCGTGTGGCTGTGACAGAAGCAGACAGCAGCAGCAGGCTGGCCCCGCTTCCCTGACCTCTCGCCGGTGGGCAGCGAGATTAGCTTTGCCGCTCACCTGCCGCGGCTCATTAAAGTCTTAGGCCTCTGTGATCTCCTTCCAATCTGTGCGAAAGGGTCACAGTCTCTGGCTTTGTGACCCAGTTCAAGCTTTCCTTTGCAGCCTGTTTTAACATATACGGCAATAACAAAACGTACTTACTAGGGACTGGCCCTTAGAAGCATCCTGGGACTGTTTTTGGAAGTATAATTATTACCTTGAAGTCTATTCTTTTTATCTTTTGGATTTATTCAGCTTTTAGAGTCTTTTGCCTTAAGATATGCTTTTAGGTTACAATAAACAAGGCTAAATATTTCTGGAAATATTCAAAGGAGGACGTGTTTCGTTTTCATCTTGATACGTGTACCAATTCTTTGAGTGTTAATAAGATTATTTTATTTTCTTGGTTGGTGTCTCCCCTCTCGACCAAACGTCCAGGTCTGTCTTCACTGTTGCTCTATCCAGTTTTGAGCCACACCTGGGGTCCACTCTCCATCCATTCCTGGATGCCTGATCATTTTTCAAGCATAGCATGAGGATAATAATTACCTTTTCTACCTCTTAGATTCTGGGGAGAATTAAGTGAGATACTGTATGTCAAAGTGCTTTGAAACCCTATGTTGCCATAAAAAGGTAAGATCAGCACGTGGTCCCTGGTGCAGACTTCTGATAAAGGCACGTGCTTAAGCGACATGCCAGCATTCGTTGCAAAGGCACTGGGGCCTGCAGCCCGGGAAAAAAGCAGAAAATTCCATAATGCTGTCATGCTGTCTACTGGTCATGAATCATAGGCACTGATTTGGGAACCGAGGTTTGGATGACTGGTATTTTTATTCAGATCGTCAGGACCAAGTCTGCAGAGACTATGGGAAGAGCGCAGTGTCCTGAGTGCAGCTGCCCACGTGCTGGCAGTTTTCGATCTTCTCAGAGCAGCGGTTGGCAAAGCCGTGGGCCAAATCCAGCCCAACATCTGCTTTTACATGTCCTGCAAGCCAAGAATAGTTTTTACATTTTTAAACAGTTGGAAAAACATGAAAAGAATAATAATATCTTATGGTTGTGAAAATTACGTGGGATTCAAATGCCAGCATCTATAAAGTTTTGAATTTTACCAATTAAAAAATTTGAGAAAATTTGTCTTATTGTTATAGAAGTACCTACATCATATTTTCAGTTTTGCCTGTTGGCCCACAAAGGCTAAGTTATGCACTGTCTGGCCCTTTTCACAAATAGTTTGCTGACCCCTGTCTTAAAGCATTCATTCCACACTTGAGGCCAAGGCATTCAAAGGCCTCATCTATTTGCCACCCGAGGGACTTAATCTGTGCTGAGTGTCTAACGGAGAGAAGATCTGCACAGAGAAGACTGAGGCCTGGGGACTGAGAGAGCAGAGCGGTCCATTTGGTACTCAGTCGGGATGGGCATGACCCAAAGGGGAAACGTGACAGAGAGAAGAGAGATGGGAACAGCCCACTCAGCAATGTGGTCTCGGTTCTCTTGGTCAGTCTGGGCCTTGGACTCAACACTCTAATTTGGTCTATTGCTTACCTCCATGATTGAGCAACAGTGTTTTCCTGACACTCTCTCGGTGGAGACAGAGGGCATTTACAGCACTGAACACATAGCATTTGTGCCTCTGACCCTGTAGACTTTTCTCTGCACCCACCCCCCATGTCCCTCCTCTGTCCGGCTCCCTCTCTTCCCGCCCCAGTGGCTCCCAGCCTTTAGGAACCAGAGGCCCCATTCCCAGCCTCTGGGTCTCACACCTTCCCTCCAGGCTTTTGGTTTCTCTCTTCCATCCCGTAGCATTTAGCTTTGCCCCCCAAAAGGCAATCCTACATCCCACGTGCATTGCCTCACTCTGCCTTGAGGTTTACCAGCAATTTGCCTCCCTGGGGAGGAGACTGTAAATGACGCATGAGGTTTCCCAGCTGCAGAGCACACGGAGGGGTAAGGGGGTGCTGTGGCCGCCTCCATCACTGGTTGGGGAGCACTGGCAAGGCTTGCTGTCTCTTCACGGATTTCTTACAAATGGGAAGACAGGGAACAGGGCTGAGAAAAGTGGAGATAGGCCCATGCTAGAGGAGAGGAGAGATCAAAGCAAGAATAATAATTTTCCTGGCACCTGCCAAGACACAGGGCAACGAAGTTGGGTTCTGGAGAAACTGGGAAAAAGATCCCGAAGGTAACCGTGACTGCGTCAGGCCAGGACAAAAACCAAAGGGCTGTGGTTCCAGGGGATGTTCGCACACCCAGGCAGCCCGGTCATCGTCAGGGCTTTAGTCCGTGGTTTACATTTGCTATGCGTGTTGTGCAATGTTGCAGCATCAATTAAGCTTCTTAGTGTATCTTTGCTAAGAGCGACGGACCCGCGAGAGCCGAAAAAGAGCAGGGAGGGTGTACAGATCGCCCGTGCTCCGTGCCGAGAACGAGCTGGGCAAATTCATCAGACAGTCTTTTGATTAAGGAGGTGCGTGCCGGAGGGAAGCGGGGAACAACTGAGCAGAATGAAATCGGCCGAGCGACGGCCACCTGTGGAACCAAGGACAGAATGTCACGATGACTTCCCGACAAGTGCCCTTTCCTGGGAATACCCCACTGTACGAGAGTGAAAGCTTATTTTGCCGCCAACTCCTTTCAGCGGAAATGAAGTCTTAGTGAGTACAATAACACTGATTAGCACAGCACTACCGAGAAGCCTCCAGGGTCGGATTTCGCAGCCCCTTAGGGCTTTCTCTTCAGGCAGTTAAACGTTCACAAGAAAATCCCTTCTCTTCATGTGGCTTCTCCAGCCGCATCATTTGTGAAACAATTTTTAAGAGATGAAACACAATAAACCCTCGCACTTGTATTTCTCTTATCTTAGATGCCTCTTGAAATTTCCAACTAATCTTTAACATGGTTAATTTCTCCCCACCCCCAAGCCTCAACCATTAAAAAAAAAAAAAAAGAGGGAAAGTGAAAAAACCAGAAGTCCCTTGTGTTACTCAGCAAGAGTATGTGATTTGTAAGTTTCTGAAAAATCCTTCCAGCCCTGCTTATTTTGACAAAACTACTTAACACTTCAAGCAATGAACTACAGGGCATAAAAGTATAATCTGCAGAGAAAACCTTAATCCCCCATAGTAACCTATTTGAATCTCCTCAAACACATTTCGGTGTGTAGGCCTAGGGAATTAAGTCAATTGTTTGATCTGAGAAGAAAGGCAATTAGGGCTCTCTCTTGATCTTTCTGGTTGAATTCTAGTCAGGGGCAGCCACTGTTCTCAACGGCTCCATCTGAGACCCCTATTATTATAATAATAGAGGTGAGCGTTAGAATCGCTGCAGTTGCGAGTCTCCCTGCATTTTCATTATGAGTTGTTTTATCCAGGAGTTTCAAATCATGATGGGCTAATATTCAGCATACAAATGATTAGCGAGCTGCAGGTTTGGTGGTGGTTTTTTTTTTTTTTTTTAACCTCATTTAAAACTTCTTCCTTAACCTGACAAATAATTCAGCAGAAATGAAAGAAAACTTCCAGAAGTGGCTACTTGGGTGGTGGGGTAGCTGTGTTCACTCACTGCAGTTACTGGTGGAGATGGGAGGTGGGTCCCCTCAAAGGGATGTCTCTGGGGCCACTGCCAGTGCTGGGGGGAGATGGAGAAGCTGGTTGGGGTGCTCTCGAGGGATGGCTGGGAGTTATGCCCTTATTTGCCTACTCAGAGCAGCTCCCAAATTTCTAAATAGGAACAGCACAGCGACAACAGTCTGGTTGGAAAGGAGCACTGGAGGGGTGTTTACATAGTACGATTATATAAGACTGAATCAAGATTATCTGTCCGTGACAAGGAATGTTGGAGAGGGACTCGCTTCTAGAGATTATGGGCGTTGGTGACTAAAGCCTGTCCCAAGCCACCCGATGGTGCTGTCACTGCTGACTAAGCCTTTCCCCGGGTGTCTGTGGCTGTATCTTACCATCCAAAATAATGCTGTTGGAGCTGTTATTCACCTACTTTGTCCATTTTATGTGAGTCCCTGCCTTGGAGAGGCGGGAAAGCCATGGAAGAGCAGACAAGCTTCTCTGCTTCCTGCCCGATTCCACTGGGCTCAGGGCTTATTTTTTGAGCATTTAGACCCAGCCAAATCCAAGTGCAGGAAATCCAGAAAAGGTGAACATACTCCAGGCTCCAGTGGGTCATTCTCTTCGCCTTAGCCTCAGAGTGCCTGCAAGGAGGGTTGCTTTGAGGGAGCTGGAGCTCTGCTTTAGGGTAGCTGAAGCTTGTGGAAAAGCGGCAAGGAGCAGTCTGGTTATTTTTACTCACGAACAGTACTGGAGAGCCTGCAAAGAGCCAGGCGGTGTGCTAGGAGCCCACGGTTGCAAGGAGCTCGTGGCCTAGTGGGGGAAGACGGGTGTGCCAAGAGATAATGACAGAACAGTGTGAAAAACGTGATTCAGACAAGAGCCCGAGAGTGTACACTGAACCTAAATTTAAAGTCCAGGGAAAGGTTTGCAGGAGATGGTGCCTGAGCGAAGGTTAAAACGATGAGTAAGAAATAATTAGCAAGGAGCTGTCCTATTTCAGGCAGTGCAGAGTCCTAGAGAGGAGAGAAAGCAGAATGCATTTAAACATCTACACCTAGTTCTGTAAGGCTGGGCCGAATGCCTGCTCATGAGGGAATTTAATGCCATCATAAAGAAGCTGGGCATTATTCTACAGGCTATGGAGAACCCATGAAATATTTTAAATACAATAGTAACATGAAGAGATTAGCTGTTTAGAAAGAGAATGGGAGTGTATTCATTTTCTATTGCTTTGCAACAAATTACCGCAAATTTAGCTGCTTAAAACAACATCCCTCCCCTTGACAGGCTGACACATAAAATTAACCATAACAACCCTCTATTACCCCAAGTAATTTGAGAACTGGCCTCTTGAAATCATTATTATTTCAGGGGGAAAAAAATCTTGCAATATAGATTTGCCACAAATCTTGAATCTAAACCTAAAAGCAAGCCTTTAGATTTAATACAGATGATAAAAAAGAAAAGTACATGACACAGGAAAGCAACGCACTACACCCAGAGCGTGGGCAAGTCTGTGGAATGACTGACCTGGTTTCTTCAACTAGTCATGAAAAAGAGGGGAGTGTGGAGGACTGTTCTAGATTAAAATGATCTAAGAGACATAAAAACCAAATGTAATGTGTGAATCCTGTCTGAATCATTACTTGAACAAACCAGCTGTACATTTGAATATGGACTGGTTATTAGAAGTTATCAAGGAGCTTTTGATGATTTTGTTAGCTGTCATAATGGCATCGTGGTTATAAACTAAAATGGTATGTTTGACATGAAAACAGGCTTTTTGTCCTAGGGGGTATGGTAAGGTAGAGTCAACAGCCTTGTGGACTGAAGTCGTCCCTCAAGATCAAACTGAACCCTCCCCTTCCAGAAGGAATGAGTCGCTCTCTCCTCTCCGAGCCTCTGTAAGGCATCTTATATTCATGGGCGTATGTGTTTCCCTTCCTCTATAGGGAGCTCCTTGTTTTAATCTTCCATACCCAGGATATAGTAGATGGCTGCAAATACTAATAAAATAAATCTTAGAATGCAGCATGTTCTCAAAGCCCCATAAGTAAGAATTTATTTTAGATTGTGGTTGTTACATTTGAAAATTTCTTTTAATGTAAGAGTTGGGGCATTTCTGAACTATAAGTAAACAAGTCAACATTAAATAAGCAACATGTCAGCACTGGTTCAGTATAGCATTCAGTAACAGGTGAGTAAACATGTCCTTTTCATCTGGTTGGACTGGCAAATATCTAATTAGGGTTATTAAGTGCCTGCCTCAACCAGGGGCCTTAGGTAAGATACTGCTAGCTGCTATAACAGACAAATCCCCAAATCTCAGTGGCTTAACATATAGATATTTGTTTCTCACCTAACATAAAGTCCAAGCGGGATTCTCCCATCAATAAAGGGAAAGAGGTGGGGTCAGGGCGGGCGGGAGACTCCACTCCATGCAACCATTCATGTGCTCACTGATGGTGGCTTTCAAGGTCACCCTTGCTGGTATCAACATCTAGCCAGCAAATCGGGATAAGTGGAGGGAGAAAGAGCAAACCTGCTTCCTAACACCGCAGGCTGGAAGCTCTCTACATTCCACGGGTGAGAAAAAGCCACTCGGCTTCACTGAAATGCAAAGATGCTGGATGGGGTCTGCAGTGAGACAGTCACTTCTTGACAATAATTCTGCAAGGGGAAAAGCAATCTTTTGGGGCCAGCTAACCATCTCCTTCACAGGTCGTTCTTTTAAATGTTCTGATATTTATATTTAGAAGTGGCATTATAATGCCTAACTATGCTTATCTTTATTTCACCCTTCATGAGACAATTAACAAATAATAAGGGTTTAGTGAAGATACTTTGGACTAGTAGCTATAAGGAAATTATCTGCAAGGCTTTATTTAGTAAATTTGTCTTTACTCCCAGTTCAGAATGATTACCCAAATAATTCACAATGGGTCTTCATTTCGTACAAGGTAATTGTAGAGTAATTTCACAAAAACTTCACAAACTTAAGGCCGAAGATAAAAATAATTCTGACACAGCTAACTCATTTACAAAAACCTCATCTAGAGATGAAGCAATTCAGAGGAGAGTTGAGTTCCTTCACCAGTGTAAACTTATCTAATGTCTTAAACCTAGTTTCAAAGCAATACACCACCAGAATGGTTTTCTGTCTCCAACCTGGAAAAACAACACTCTCCTTTGTAGATGTACATATGTCACTGATGTTTTCAATTCTGTTTCTAATCTATTCTTCAGCCCAAATATCTTTTCTGGGCTATAAAGCCATGTATGCAACTGCTTATTAGACATCTCCACAGAGGCATCCTACAGGCATCTCAAGTTCAACACAGACAACTAAACACTTTACTGTAATAATTCTGCTTTTCTATAAGTAGTCGTATCTTGATTGCACAAAAACTGGCTTGGTGTTCCCCCACTTCCTTTCTCCTACCCCAGTGGTTCTCGCCCAGGGTTAGTTTTGCCCCCGAGGACATTTGGCAATATCTGGAGATATTTTCAGTTGCCCCAACTAGGCGAAGGGCTGCTACGGGCATCTCAAGGGCAGACGGATGCAGCTAAATACGCTATAATGCAGAGGACAGTCCCCTGCCCCCAACAAAGAATTATCTGGTCCGAAATGTTAGTAGTGCCAAAATTAAGATACCCTGCCTTACTCCATGTCCTGTAGGTTTTACCTCCTGGGTATTTTCAAATGTGTCCTGTTCTAGCAGTCCTATCCCCTTCCTATGCCTTGCTTCAAGCCTTCATCACCTCCTTCATGGAACATCACAATATGGTCTGAATGTTTGTGTCCCCTCCCACACTCAAATTGAAAAGCTAATCACCAGTGTGATAGTATTAGGTGAGGCCTTTTGGGAGGCGATTAGGTCATGAAGGCAGAGTCCCCTCAAGTGGGATTAGTGCCCTTAACAGAAGAAAGCCCAGAGGGCTGCCTTCCCCTTGCCCCATGTGAGGACACTGCAAAAAACGGGCCCTCACCATGAGCACCTTGATCTTGGACTTCCCGGCCTCCACAACTGTGAGAAATAAATTTCTGCTGTGTGTAAGGCACCCAGTTTATGGTATTTTGTTATAGCAGCCCAAATGGACTAAGACAGATCCCAGCCCATTTTCTTGCCCCTCAATCCTGTTGCTGCCTTGGAAGGACGTGTCCCCCACCCCTGCCTTGCAAGCTCCCTCTCATCATCAAGGTTTGGTTAAGTCCTTAAGTGTCAACTCCTCCATGAAGCCTTCCCTGCCTGGCTTGTTCTCTCTCATTCCCTTTCTAGTCTCAGAAGCTCTTTGTCTGATTGTACACACACCATCATTTGTCTCCCCAACTAGATCACAAGTGACTTGTAAGAAACCTTCACACCAGCCCCTGTGGCCAACAGCACTTCACACGCAGTTGAGCTGTGTACGAGCTAACACTGGCTGGCTCTTCTGATCAGAACAGGAACGTGTGAGGACACTAGGTTGGGCTGGGTAGCAGGCAGGACTGGAATCTGCTGAGTTGGCCTGTGTGGCTGGTTACAGAGTTTGGCTGTAGGGCTCATTGCTGCTAAGGAGCGCTGGGAGCTAATCCACCCTGGTGGTGTGTTTGGCAGGTTCCACTACAAGAGGTACTCTAGTGTTTTACGGACTTAACTTCTCCAGGCTTCAAAACCCATTAATACAGAGAGAGAACCTGAAAAGGGCCATAGTGCTACAGAGGACAAGTCAAGGTCCAACAGAAATGCCTGAAAAATGTGTTGACTTTGGCATTATTTTGATGCACATTTGAGACTAGTAAAAGTGCTTGTTTAACAAAAAAATCAAATATTTTACCTTGTTTTTGTTTGTAACATTGTCAAGGCCACCTGTGAATCTAGCATTCTTCCCCTTCCGGTCCTGCTGCATGTTGCTCAGCTAACGTAAATATAATGCTCAAAAAGAATGCACCCAATAGGGTGGAAGATGTACCCAAAACAACCTCGCTCGGACAGGAGCTCTCTTCTCCCCCTGCCCAGTGCTGCCTTCTGTGGCATCACCGGTGAGAAGTGGCACCAGGCAAGCTTTTCTTACAGACACCATCTGACATTTTCATGATTAACAAATTAATCACTGGAGAGGTCTTCTCTGTCTCTCTAGTATGTGTACATACACACCCTCAAGGACGTATGTGGCAGCGCTACAGCAGCAACAAGTTGTTTATCACCTCCACATCTATAATTAGATTCATTAATAAATTATGGAATATCCACAACTGGCATACAAAATATGCATTAATTTGCAGCCATCAACAATTACATTATGTAAATGAAGATTCCACACTGGAAGATATTCATGATACATTACTTAGTTAAAAAAAGGCTATGGAAACTGTATGTAAGGTATCCTCTTGTTAAAACATACTTGATTACATGTGTATATGTGTGTATTTATATACACAGGTCTGACAGGACATGAAAATTCTCTGGGTGATGGAATCGTGATTTATTTTTCTGCTTATGCTTTCTACTTTTTTCCACAATATTTTCTAAGAAACATTAGTTTCTTTCTCCTGCTAATGAAAGTAATACATTTTCCAGGTTTTTGACAATTGTGTATGTAACATGTCATAGTTATTCAGATAAGAAACACTCCCAGATACCTGCATGGCTCAGTCCTTCTTCTCCTTCTTGTCTTAACTCAAATGATGCCCCTTTGGGGCAAACTCCCCAACCACCCCATTGAAAACTGCCCCCGCCCCACATCCCTGCTTTATTTCTCCCCATTGACTGACCCACTGAGGGTTCCGGCACTAGCTCCCCAGTGCCCCGAGGAGCCCCAGAGCCTACAACAGTGCCTGACACATAGTAGGCACTCAGTATTTATTTGCTGAAATAATGAATGAAACACATTTGTTTTACAAAGAAGTTTTTGCCTTTATTAATAAGAAACCAGTGATGTTCAGTTTAAAATAATATTTTTAAAAAAAATGTCATGTCTTTTAATGTAATGTCAGCCCTTTACCACAGGGACCACTTAGAGATGCTGATGAAAGCTACAAACCCCCTTCTTTCCTGCTCCCCACCCCTTCCCAAATCCCAAACACACACACACAAAACTGAATACAATTTCAGGAGGTTTTGAGACTTCCCTGAAGTCTGTCCATAACTTCTTAAAGGTTCCACTGACCCCAGGGTGAGAGCACTTGATTTGAAGTGTGGTCTGGCTTAAAAATCATGATTTCTCTCCTATTCTAATGATTCAAAGAATATATGTGACTCAAATATCAGTCTTTCCCCTTCCTAAGTCAGTTAAATGTTAAATGGATTTCTTCTACAAAGAACTCACTGCTTAGAGAGGGCTAAGTTCAATATTTGCAGCTGAGAATTTGATAAACATCCAGGTGAAAGCTGAAAAATCTAGTTAACAATCCAGAGATTTCAAAAAGCATAAACGTTACTAGAGTGTAGTCAAAATATCTGGTTAAGTGAATTTGTCACTTGTCAGCTGAAATTCTGGCATCACAACCTGAGACCGAGATAGAAAAACAGGATCTATTTCACATAGAATGCTTTTTGAATTTTATTGTTTAAAGAGCAAAATAAAAGAGAATAACACACATCCACCAACGTGAAGTTTTCCATTAAAAAGAAGAGAAATCAAATACTTTGCAATAAAGACCATCCAGCTAAAAACAGATCAATAAGACAACAATAGCGATTTGACTTTGTGTTTTATTTCAATGAGCACAGTTCATTCATGGTCTGTAGGAAAACTAGGCTAGGTCTCAATGGGTAACAGTCACAGTTATTGAGAAAGTAAATACGCCACCACTTCCATGCCCTCCTTTATTTCTTTATGTCTTCAGTCTCATCTGGCTCTCTCTCTTGATGCTCTCTTTCCCATCTCATTTCTTTTAACTCTTGTCTGTACTTCCGTTCAATGAACCGCTTCTGATGGGCCATCTGGGGAAAGTTATCTGACACAAGAAAATATATCTTATGCTTAATAAAGGATAGCCACAAGTGCAAACAATGATGCAAACTAAATATATACACTACAAGCATATATTCATATGAAATGTGCATAGCTGTATTTTGTAAGGCAAGAGAAAGAAAATTGTTTTCTTCCCTTATTCTTTCATCATTGAAAAACATATTGGAAGTATGGATCAGCATCCCTGGTTCTAGATTTCAAGATCTGGTGTGAACTTGAATCTAAAAGGCACCAAAACATACAGAAATGTTTCCAACCAGGTGCCTTACAGACTTGTTCTCCTAGCAACAAGAGATTTTCAGGGAGAAATTAAAGGATACAGTAAAATGGAGTCATATATTTTCGAAAAGCTAAAACCAAAACCTCCAAACAAATAACGGTATTATCACATCATTATTTACCAAGAAGTTAAGTTTCTGAAAAGCGTAAAAACAGATCAGGTAGACAAAA
Source organism: Varecia variegata (assembly GCA_028533085.1). Lineage (NCBI taxonomy): Eukaryota > Metazoa > Chordata > Mammalia > Primates > Lemuridae > Varecia > Varecia variegata. Next base: position 158,051,957 of record CM052439.1, on the reverse strand, counting down.
ACAGGCTATAATCTAAGTCATTATGTCTGATAATTAATTCTATTCTTAAAGTTTACTACAGGATGCCCAAACTGTACCTGCAAAAGTAACTCGAGTAGAGAATTTTATTTGGTTAAAGGAAATGTATCACTCACTAGTTTTGGTTAATAGAAACACATCAAAGCTGTATTTAGTTTGATATTTGACCCCGTGCAACAGTGTTGACACAATGGAAGAAATCTTGATTAAGATTTACAAATTTTTACAATTCAGTCATCATTTGTGGTGTAACTTTGGTGTCATAATGAAGTAAGAAATCAAATATGGGATGAGAAAAAGCCATTTTATATACTTAACACACACATAAACAACAAACAAGATTAAGGGGCACATGCATGAATAAGAACTACACAAGTTAACTGTTAACAGACTGGAAAAATGACGCAGTGTTATGAGCCTAACCAGACCAGGGACTGTTCTAGAGAAGGGGTACTACTACTTCATGTTTCAAACATGAAGAATCCGGGATGTGGGAGAGCCTGGCCTGTTTGGGGGAGAGCAAGCTTGTCTAAGGCTGAAGCGTGAGGAAAGTGGCTCTATGCAGGCAGTAGCCTTCCGTATCGGTGCCTTCACTTTCTGTGGTTTCATCTACCCATGGTCAATCATAGCTTGAAAATAGGTGAGTGTAGTACAATAAGATATTTTGAGTGAGACAGAGAGAGAGAGAGAGAGAGAGAGCGCGCACAAGCACAAATGCTAATTATTAGTTGCTATTAATCTCCTACTGTGCCTAATTTAGAAATAAAACTTCATTATAGGTATGGGTATATAGGAGAAAACATAGCACATACAGGGTTTGGTACCATCCCCGGCTCCAGGCATCCACTGAGGATCAAGTATCTCCCAAGGATAAGGGGGGAGCTACCGTATAATATATTCCTAAATTCTTTTCCCCCGCTTTTTTATATAGTATGTCATCCTCACCCTGGGTTGGAGAAGGGACAAGGACAGGGTGGTAGGAAAAGCATCTGAAAGACAGGCGGTGAAGCAGCAAAGACCTGGAATGTCTGAGAGTCAGTGATTTTAAACAAAAGAGGAAAAAGGCATCTGTAGTTTAGAAATAAAACAGAAATAAAATCAATTCCCTAAATGATATTAAATTGATTCCTTATATAGTATATAAATCACAGGTTTCAAATATAATTAATTTTTAAAAAATAAATAAATCCCAATAAGTTATCTGTAAACTAATTTGTAAAGCAAGTTTCTACAAAATGAACCCTATTTCCTCAGTAAATTCTACTGTAAAATTGAATTTGCATTTTTAAAAAAACCCTACAACTCAGGTCTAACTATTGACAAACTTTTAGAATATTATCTTTATAGCTTTTCTTCTATGAAGTAAAGTTATACTACATACATACACAATGTAAATGTGCACATATATTACCTAGGCATATGAACATTTAAAACCATTCCCCTATCCACTCTTACGCTGGGAAAGTACAGTATAGGTATATATTTATCGGTATACTTTTTTCATTTATTCTAGCATAAGCATTTTCCCATATCATTAGTTTTCAACAACATTATTTTAATGGCTTTAAAATATTACAACATTTGGATATAGCTAGGGTTGGTAAACTACTACCCACAGGCCAAATACAGCTCTCTACCTGTTTTTTGCAAATAAAAGTTTTAATAGCACCCAGATACACCCATTAGTCTGCATGCTATCTATGCCAGTGGGCTCCAATGGCAGAGTTGAATAATTATGACACAGATTGTATGGCCTGGGAAGCCTAAAATACTTATCTTCTGGCCCTTTACAGAAAATGTTTGCCAGTCCCTGGGATATCCTATAACTTGTTAAACATTTCTCTACTGTTAAACAGGCAGTTGGTTTTTTTTTTTTTTTTTTTGCTATTATAAATCAAGTTGTCACAATTATCATAGTATATGAACCTTAGTTCACAACTCCAATTATTTCCTTAGGTTTGATTCCCAGAAATGAAATCTCTGGATCAAAATGCAAAATGTATTAACTCCTTTAAGGACTTGATACCTAATGCCAAATTGCTTTCCAGCAGTTTAAACAAGTCACCTGTCTCAGAACAGGTGATCTCTCCTGTACTGTTTTATAGCTGAAAACAAACAAACAAAACTTCCAAAGATAACCTTTAACAATTTATAACTAGAAAATGGAATCTCACTTTTACTTCAATATGTGATGTTGCATTTATGTACATACAATGGATGAAAAAGTTCCCAACAGTCAACTGAAAACTCTCAATGAAGATTTCATGGACACTGGACCCTGGCAGCACTAGCTTCTGCCCACACTAACTAACCTCGCTGCCCCCAAACAGGAAGCTATTGTCTGCTGATTTCCACTTGGCTTGGGGCCCTCTTGTCTTTCCTGGAATCTCTCCCATGGCTGAGAATCTGGGCCTCTTCACTTTTAGCTTCCCGTACTTTGCTTTCTCCCACCTCCCTTAGCTGGGTACTCGAAGCATAATAGAATTGGATTGTCATTTTGTGCCCACAGGTTCTACTGTGCAGCACAATAGACCTCATAAGAAAAATCCCTCGCACTTAAGCCTTCAATTTACAAAAGACTATGCAGTTTCCTACAAGTTCAATTATGTAATTAAGTTTCTTCAACCCAGGCATCCCATTCTTGGGAATCTATTCCACAGGCCTAAGAGCAGCAATATAGAGAGAGATTTATTGTTGATAATGCTTTAAAAAAAAAAAACAAAAAAATCAGAAACCAGAAATAAAGTGTCCATCAATAACAAAAAAAAAAAAAAAAAAAAAAAAAAAACTGAGTAAAATACAGCACACCCATAGCAGGAAATATTATGCAGCCATTAAGAAAGAATGAATTGTAGCCATTTTCTATGACCTGCAGGGCTGCCTATGACCTATTACTGAGCGAAAAAAGAAAGATGCACAGAAGTATGTAAATAACATCCCATTTGACAAAACAACAGTTGAAAACTAAAAAGAAAAAAACCTTCACATGTGTATGTCTAGGTTATAAGATTTTACAAGTATAGAAAAATACATGGAAGGAAACACAGTAGGTTGTACACACAGATTACTGGGCTGAGAGTAGGACTCTATGCAGAAAAGGAAAATGAAAATCAAAAAGCACTTGGGAATACTTTTATTTTTAAATTATAAGCCCATTTTATCTATATCTCACATTCTACCATACTCTGTGTGGAGAATAATTATGAAGAAAACAAGATCACATTTTATCAGTACCTACCATTTTTTTACTTCCTCATTTTCTTTCCATAAGACACTCATTACATTATGAACATATAATTACAGAAAAAGAGATAGGCTTACATTTTTCAAGTGCATCCATTGCCGCTCCCATTTCTGCTTGCTGAATACTATTAAACAAAATAAAGGTAAAGCACACTTTAATTTGAAGGTTGTTTTTCCCTCCTCAAAAACACAAGGTATGGCTACAAATTATTCAGGCTGAATTTCACGTTTGGGGCTTAGAATTTCATCTGATTACTTCATATACTGAATTACACAGATAGGCATATACACAAAAGCATGCAGAAATGTCATTTGTTCGCACAAAGCCTGTTTTAAGTTATTCATTCCACAATTTTAATACTGCAATAAAATGCCTTCCATTTTTATCAGGTCTGAAGTATTTCTTACTTAAGTTTGAATGCCTTCAATATCAAGTTTAAAGAGGAAAAGAATAAAAAATATATAGATAGACAGGATTCAAATCATTTTTCAGTTTAAGATATAGACTGGAGAGTTCAAAGAAAGGTGATAATATACATAATTCTTTTTACCTAAAGATGTTAGCATTTCCACAAAGCATAAGTGAATGGCGATAAGAAATCAAATGTCTAACGGCTATGTCGTATGACAGGACACATCTGACACGTCTAGCTTACATCAATGTGCACGGTGTTGGGTAACTAAAACCGGGCAGACCTTACCTGTGCACTAGGTAATGCGGTTTTCTCAAGGTAGCCAAAGCCCCATGCACAATGGCATTCCAACCGTTCAAGGCCAGTTCTCAAATTCGGGGCTTGGCATGGTGGGGACATTAATCCTTGGGATTCACTTTGCTATTACTCTCGAACACTCTATACTCTAAGTTAAAAAAGACAGACTACAGAGTTTGGAAATACCAACTAGGGACTTGTCAGACACACGGGATGCTCATTTGAACAAACTAATATTCTCCTCCTACCTTGGTCCTTTCCCACAGCCTATTCTTTCTCCTTTGAAATAAACAGCCACGGTGTAGGTTCTTGCATGGGATGGCCCCACTGTCTGCAGAGTCCTGAAGGGGAAAGGAAAGAACATTAATCATGATAAAGTGTTATTTGTTATGGCTACTAAGTAACTATGAGAGAAATCATGTACTTACTGCCTAGATAGAGGAAGGTAAAACAACAAGAAACATGAAAATGGCAGAAAAATACCACAGGTAAGTTTTTAATCTGCTAATCTGACAGAGCTTTTGAAGTAGAAAATTTTTAAAATTCTGCACTGTGTTTTTATATTTTTTCCCCAAAGTAATATAAATAGCATCTAAAGGCTCACACTGAAGTATAAAATATTTTTAAACAATTTCTAAGTGTGCATATTTCAAGTATCATAAAATTCACAAACTTTTATGGTGAAAAGTTAACAGCTTCAGTCTGTTTATTGTTTTTCAGTGCTAATCACAGACCCAAACAATAAATATTTGGGTAACACACCTCAAGCCACACCTGAATAGTTTTATGGATTCTTTCTAATATCTGGTATCTTATCCAAAAGATCAGAAAATGTATTTAATTTCTGAAACATCTGAGATAATTTCAAAGGTGTGCTGTAATGCCAAGTACACAACACAATCGCCAAAAAACAAAGCTCCAGGTACTCTGGATTTTAATGACCTGGTGCAGATTTCAAATGCAGTAAAACTGATAACTTCATGGAAAAGGGAAATTAAAAGTAGCCAACAAAGATAATGGAATGAACACAGTAATCTTGAAAAAACTATGTAAAACAACCCTATCATCTTGATAAAAAAGAACAAACTCATCTTGTACTTTCATTTGGGGGATTTATGAGAAGGGAACATAGTAATTTCCTTTGTGTTTATATACTCCACGGGATAAAAGTGCACGGGTGGCTTCTTTAAGGTAGTGCTCATTATAGTAATCATGCCTGTGCCATGAAAAGTTTGTCATCCTCATTTTATTTATTGAACTTTAATTATCACTTTGATGAGGAAATACTTTGAGCCTTTCATATAATACAGTTTGGATATTCATTATGCTTATTAGGCACATAGTAAAGTGATATTTCTAAACATTTGGGGTTTTTTTCCCAATAAATAAAGGAAACATTGTTTAGCAGTGACAGCTTCTTGGCACAATTTATAGTAGCTTGCTGTGGGGTGACTCAACTTTCCCTTGGCCTTAGTTTTTCTTTTAGCAAAAAAGCCTATAAAGTGTTGTGACTATTAAATAAAAACATAAAAAAGGATTTAAAATTCCCAACTGCCACTCTGATGTTTTTCCTTGAGTATTTTGAAGTTTAAGAACGTCTAAAGGGGGGCTTTGATTCCACATGGAACAAACACACGAGGGCGTGTGCTTGCAAAGAGGTATAGCGAGTGCATAGACGGGGGGTAAAATAGTATTGAAACCGAATCTTTAAACATCCGTAAAATCACAATACCTTGAGATGCAACCAACATATTTCAATAGTCCTTTCGTTCTGTAATTCCTCCTTGAAACTACCTTCTGCATCCACACGAATGTCTCAAAATAATTACTCTACTTCAGAGCCAAACCTCCTGTTTTTATCAAAATGGTTGTTACATGGTATAGTGACCCAATACACCTACATTCCTTTTGAATGACTTTGGCTACTACTCAAAGGATAAGGATATTCAAAAGCACATGGCAGCTTTTGGTACACATTCTGGGAAGAAAACTTCCAAATATGTGAGTAACAGCAGCAGTGAGCAACTCTCCTGCTTCTTACAGTGACCCCCTGAGGGGGACAGCACATCTGTCAGGCAACAGAGACAGGCCAACAGGGGTTTGAGGGGAAGTGCAGCGAGGCATCCAAGTATTGCCAGAAATAAGCAGACACCATCTTCCAACCTGGATGCACAGCCCAGCAGAGGTTACCATAAGAAAACAAACATAAATATGTACATAAAACTATTTAATCCCAATTTCCTTATCTTTATCTCATAATCTTAGTATGTCTTCCTACCAGACAGTAGTTCACAGAGAATTTTAGAAACAGCAAAAAGCATAGAGATAATCGAGTGGGACCCACTTATTTATGGCCCACAGTCACGCTGACAGGAAGTCTCGATCCTGGCTCTTGTCCTGATTACCCCACAATGATTATTTTTTCCTTAAGGTACATAGAAAACCAACCCCACACACACTGGACCCAATGGCCTGTGGGCAGCAAGTACTTACTTGTACAGAGGAATGTCTGGCTCTTTTCCTTCTGTCCTAAGTGTCAAGCAACACTGCTGAAGCTGGGACTTGGGGTCATTCCAGTCTTGATTCAAAATAAACTCCTGTGGTAAGTCCCAAAAAAATAGTTAGCAGTGAGTTCTGTAATTACCAAACATAAAGCATACACTAATTTAAACTTTATATGAGCTTACTTTTAATCGTGGAAAGAAACAGACATTCATGAAAGTATGAACATATTCCAAATCCTTATCAATGTACAGTGCTGCAATAAATGCTGAAAAAAAGAACATTTCAAAATAAACCACAATTCATTGCCATTTAGCAGACAGAATAAGAGACTCAGACTTTTAAGCAACATTTTAATAAGATTTTCAACTTCCAGGCCCTGTTTAATTCTTAGCATTATCATTTCGTCTTCCTTCAAACCAAACAAGACTCTACTCTCTATCATTAATATCAGAAGCAACAACATAGATGTGTAAGATGCAAATCATAAAGTACAAAGACCAAATTACATTTAGCTAAGGGCTAAATGAATAGCTAGTTAAAAAGATACACAAAATGCTGCTGCATAGCAGGGAAAGAATGCTATCTGGCAACACTACCATGTTAACATCAAATAAATCAAAACACAACTTGCAGATCAGATATGATACCAGAATAACCACATCCTTGGGTCTTGCCATTTTCAACACCAATCTTGACTCCTCAAGATTGTTAAATTTCATAAACAGAAACAGGACAATTTATAGATTCAATCTGCCCAAATAGAGAGAAACTTAATACTGGGCTTAATGACAATATAACAATCTATCCAATTTTTCATTAATAAATGGTGACCCACAAGATGATGTCATTAAAAAGTACCTTAACCAAGTAAATAAATGGTGCATTTTTAAAAGAAGGAATTAAAAATAGCTATGATTGAGCTAAAAAAAATGCCAGTGAGACTGCTCTCTCGACTTAATTTTTATGTAATTTTCATCTCTAAATTACTTCTCTTTATTTGAAAAAGTTCTTTTAAGTTCCTCAGTCAGATTGCGTTTGCACTTTGTAAATGAGCTGGTTTTGCATGGTAGACTTTGATATTTGAATATAATTCCAATTGTCAAAAATACCCTAACATTAAAAAAAAGTTCTAAGGCCCAGTGAATGGCCCACTTATTTTGAAGTAATATCAAAAACAATACAATTATGTGTATAATCCTTTAGTTAGCTATAATAGGATTATTTACAATGCTACCAGACCATATCAGAAACTGCAAAAGATGACATTTGTCCACAGAGCTTTGTGCTCATTCAAAACAATGGGTAATAGTTTTAGTGTATAGTGAATAAATTGCCCTTCTTTCTTCTGTGCCCCTACATGAAGGCTGCTGGGTGGCAAAAAAGCTATGATTCACAACTACCGATCTTCATATTCTGCTATTCTTTCACACAAAGAGATGTACTGGCCGAGTGCTGGGATGGAGGGGTGGGGGAATGGGGTACCACTGAACATAGATTGAACATAAAATTCATTATTCACATGCAATTCCAAATTATTCTCATTCAGACAAGCTTGGGTGAAATGCAAAAATAATAATTAAAATAGAAAAGAGGTTTCTTTAGGCAGAAAATAATACTAAATAATAACAAGGAGGAGGATAAATAGTGGTTGATTGGATTTAAACTTTGAACCTGCAGATAGAAAGAAAAGCTTTACTCTGTACGACTCACATTCCAAAAGGTCTGCCAAGGTCTTGGTGCGGAGGGCCACAGGCCTCTTGGTTTTGTCGTTGGTTATTGCATACTCCTGCATGCCCAGCTCCTCTGCCACCTTGGCTTGCGTCCTGTTATTCACCAAAGAGCTTCGTAACAGCTGGCCAAAAGGAATTGGGGTACACTTAGAAACCATCTCACTGTTGGTCTCTCTCTTGCTTCTGTGTTGGATCCAACAAGCCTGAGAACATCTTACTGACGGGGACACCAAGGACAGTCTAGGTCCTTAACCATTACCCTCAGACAATAGTGACACACTCCATACACTGATAGAGCTTCTTAATAACTTACTCTGCTCTGCTATTCTGGATTTTACCTAAATGCCACTTAAACAGCTCATTTACTTCTTCAGTAGCAGTGGGGCAGTGTTGGGGAAGATGCTATAATATGATTAAAGATCATAGCTCCTTCAAGTTTAATGCTACTAAATGAAGAAGCATTAAAAGTTTTTTTTTTTTTTTTTGAGACAGAGTCTTGCTCTGTTGCCCAGGCTAGAGTGAGTGCCGTGGCGTCAGCCTAGCTCACAGCAACCTCAAACTCCTGGGCTCAAGCAATCTTTCTGCCTCAGCCTCCCAAGTAGCTGGGACTACAGGCATGTGCCACCATGCCCGGCTAATTTTTTCTATATATATTTTTGGTTGGCCAGATAATTTCTTTCTATTTTTTTTTTTTTTTAGTAGAGACAGGGTCTCACTCTTGCTCAGGCTGGTCTCGAACTCCTGACCTCGAGTGATCCACCCGCCTCGGCCTCCCAGAGTGCTAGGATTACAGGCGTGAGCCACCGCGCCCGGCCTAAAAGTTTTAAAAATCAATTTTATTGAAGTATAATTTACATTCAGTAAAATGCATCCATTTTAAGTGTATATAGTTAGATGAGTTTTGAAAACCATATACATTTCTATCACTCCAAATTTCCTGAACTCTGCAATCAACCCTCCCCAACCCCCAGCCAGGCAAACTTGGCCTGCTTTCTGTATATTAGTTTTAAAGAAACATGTTTTTAAAGTCTAAAATAAGCTTCATGTTTAATGGCATTGGTGCTAATTTTGATATTACAGGATTTAGGGAAGTGATGTTTAGTAAGTATTACAGAAAAGATTTAGATTATTTATTTATTTATTTTTATTATTATTTTAAAGATTTGTATTATCTATCTTGAGTCTTATTTTTTCATATTGCTATCCTTTATCTTTAATCAAGTTAAAATATAATTTCCATAGTTCAACTTCAGGAATTCAAAACAAAAATTTCTACTAGGATACAAACAAAAATTTGAGGGAACTCACCAAACAAAAATTGAACATAATTAGCCCCTATCTCTAAGATTTGGGGAAATGATGCACCTAAGACTACAACTTTTCCTACAGTAGATATAACAAATTCTTGGTCTATTAAAAAACTTCCTGCTAAGAAACATTCCTGAAAACAGGGAAGAGGAGCAGGAAGCAGCTGTGAGTTGTGCTGGTGCTGTACCCCTGCTGTTCCACATCGCACTTTGTTTATTAGATTCAAGTTTTATGCTCTGTGGCTCTACCACGTCAACGGAGCTTATGAAAATCAAGATTTATTCTCAGTGTCTGATATTGAATCCTTGACAATAGATAAATAAGAAACAATATGTTCTTAATTTGTCTGACAATGATTCATGAAGCAGAAATATAACTTGATCTTTATAAGCCATGCCTGCTGTTGAATTTTAGACTATTACTCTTTGCCTGTCTCTGCTTCCTTCCTCCTCCTGTTTCCCTCTTAACTTTTCTTCCATATAGTGTTTCACTAAAACCAATATCCACAGAGGAGCTCAAAATTTAAAAAGTTTAGCATATAACATTAATAGAAGACCCAACTAATAGGGAGCCCATCAGCCTGATATCTTATCATGATGGAATAAGTAAGCTAGAAGGTATTATGGAATAAGTAAGCTAGAAGGTATTATGGAATAAGTAAACTAGAAGGGATATATCTTTTCAGTTTGTATTTCAAAGGGGCAGGGGGCATGGGTGGGGCAGTTCTTAAAGCAGAGGCTGCCGGTGAACAGCAGGGCTATTTTGGGGATATGGCCATGCTGAGCAAGTTGGGTCCTCTATAAATATACGCTTTCGGTGTGGGCAGAAAACTCTTTAGGCTGTGTAGATGGAGCATTCAAGCCTCAAACCAACAAGTCCAATGCACACATGTGCACACACAAATTATGATACATCACTGGTTACCAGCCCCAGCTGCCACGTCCCTTGTCAGGGCTCCTCACTCAGTGTTGTACAGGAACGCTGTTTGACAAGGAAGGAGGAAAGCAGTACGGATGGAAACAGAAATGCTTCCAGTTTTATTTAAGACAAGCCCTGACAGGTCTTAAAACAGCAGGGTGGCCAGTAGAAAGTGAAATCTGTAAGTTCTTGCCAAAATCCTAGTGCCTGCACCAAGAGTCAGTGGGGGAGAAGGAAGCTATAAATCACCCATATTTTTGTAGTCAGTTTAAATTTAGAAGATGAGTTGAAAAGAGATAAGACCTTGCTCTCTACCTAGACAAGAAAGTCTGAATGGCAGTTCTTTAAATGACAACTTTCATCCTTGTCCTTTGCTGAACTCTATTTCATAATGACTCATGTGATTTGCCAAAGAATGAGATCCAGGGGGAATCAGCAAGGAAGAAAACCCTCTGAAGTTATGGCAGTACACCAGTGGTAGAGGCAGATTACATGC
>CM052439.1:157938530-158040529 GCA_028533085.1 Varecia variegata | reverse complement strand
AACACAGAATTTTGATGGGAGTGGGGGTCAGGAAGTTCCTCTGCATCCAGAGTCATGCTAGAATTAACATCTAACAGAAGAATAGGACACACCAGACAGATGACAATAAGGGATAGAAGCAGAACGGTTTCCAGTTGGAAGAACAACATATAGAAAGGCCCGCTGGCAGGAAGGCACGTGGCGAAACACAAAGCAGGATGGTGCAGAGTGAGAAGAACTTGTGGCTTGAGGCTGGCCAGGAAGGCAAAGCCAGGCCACTGAGGGCCTTGCCTGTTCTTTAGTCACTATCCGAAGAACAACCGAGGAGTGTCAAGCTGGGATATGATGATCATTCATCCAAAGCACACTTGCTGAATGCTAACATCCCAGGAACTCCCCAAAGACTCAGGGAATCAAGAATGAAGAAAACAGACAAAAACCCTTGCTTTCATGGAGTTTACACTCTGATGGCAGAAGACAGATAGTAAACAAGTAAAATATACACGTGCTAAGGAGAAAATGGAGATGAGGTTGCAGGCTGAGGGAGGGGTGCTAGGGAAGGGGAAGAGTGGGCTATTTAAGCAGGGTGGGCTAGCGCAGGCCTCCTTGAAGATGATATTTGAACAGAGACCTAAAGGAGGTGAGGGATTTGGCCATATAGATTGCCAGGAGAAGAATATTGCAGCCAGCTGAAACAGTCTTTGCAAAGGCCCTGAAACAAGGGCTTGCTTAGCGTCCTGTGGGAACCGCAGGGAGGACGATGTTAAGAAACTAGCAGACAAAGTCAGAGATAGCAGGAGGGAGCCAGGTCACACAAGGTGGCTATCACGACACTGTCTTTTACCCTTGAGATGAGAAGGTTTGGGAGGTTTTGTAGAGAGGGGTTGAAATCTGGTTTCCCTTTAAAAATGATCCCTCTAGATGCTGCGCTAAAAATAGGCTGGGGTTGGGGGATGAACCAGTTGGGAGGGTATGGCTATAATTCAGACAACAGTGGCTCAGACCAGGGTGATAACAGGGGAGCTGTGAGAAGTGGTCAGATTCAGAACAAACATAGTGTAAAATCAATGGGATATGCTAATGGCTGGGAGGTATAATATGAGAAAAAGAAAAGAGTTAATTAAGGATGACGCCAAGATTTTTAACCTCAGCAACTGGTAAAATGGAATGAACCTTACTGATATGGAGAACACTGACAGAGAAACAGGTTTCAGGGTGAAAATCAGTTTTGTTTTGGACACATTGGGTTTGAGATGCCTATTAGAAATCCAACTAGGGGCTGGGCGCTGTGGCTCATGCCTATAATCCTAGCATTCTGGGAGGCCGAGGCGGGAGGATTGCTTGAGCTCAGGAGTTCGAGACCAGCCTGAGCAAGAGCAAGACTCCGTCTCTACTAAAAATAAAAAGAATTTACCTGGACAACTAAAAATATATATAGAAAAAATGAGCCAGGCATGGTGGCGCGTGCCTGTAGTCCCAGCTACTCAGGAGGCTGAGGCAGAAGGATTGCTTGAGCCCAGGAGTTTGAGGTTGCTGTGAGCTAGGCTGATGCCAGGGCACTCTAGGCTGGGCAACAGAGTGAGACTCTGTCTTAAAAAAAAAAAAAAAAAGAAATCCAACTAGGGATTCAAGTGTATCTATATACCTAGATATTTGAGGATTCAATAAACATGAGTCTGGAGTTCAAGGGAGAAGTAAAGGCTGAAGACATAAATTAGGAAGTAGTGTACAGATGTATTCAAAGCCATGAGACAGATGGAATGAGATCACTTACGGGGCGGAGGTCGATAGAGAAGAAAAGAGGTCTGACAACTGAGACCTGAGGCACTCCAATGGTAAGAGGTTGGGGAGATGAAGAAAAACAGCCGAAGTGGACGGAAGATGAATGGCTAGTGTAGTCATGGGAGATTGGCTGTGAAAGGCTACTCTGACTGCAGCATGTAAAATGGATTGGATGGGGCCACAAGGTGATATAGGAAGATCAGTGTAGGAAATTGCAAAAATGACTTCACACAGGCCTGAGACCTGGGCCTCTTGAAGGATTGATTTCTGCCTGCAAGACCGTCCATCTCTCAGAATACAAAAATACCCACAAGAACAGCAAAGGCAAGTTTTTCAAATAGTAGCATATATCCCAGGGGAAATCAGGGGACCCAAGGAGCCCATTCCTCTCATGGGAGGATGCCGCATTGCCTTGTGCTTTGTACGAAGACAATCTTAAGACTCCTATCCTTTGCAATTTAACAAATGTCATTCTTTCCAACTGAGTCTCTTTGTTAATCATCTTCTTGTAATGTCTTGATAGCTATGTAGAAATCACTACAGTGATCCAGGTGAGTGAGGCTGGTGGGGAGGATGTGGATGATGGAGACAAGGTGGGAAGACTAGGATAAATTCAAGATACTCGAGGAGTAACACTGTCAAGACTTGTGAATAAACTGAAATATAGAAAAGGGAGATAGAGGGAGGAATCAAAGATGCCTCCCAGGTTTCTGACCTGCAACACTGGATGGGTGATGCTATCATTCGATTACTCAGGGAACACTGAATGAGGACCCAGGTAGAAGAAGATTATAAACTTGGTCTTGGATATGTTGAGATGCTGAGAAAGCAGCTGAGCCAGGAGCTCAGAAAAGAAATGGGACTGAAGAGACCAGTTTGGAAGTCATCTGCCAATAGGGTGAAACTGATGATATACACAGAAAAGACTGCCTAAGAGAAATTCTAATAAGAAAAGAACACAGCGTAGGAGTGAGCCTTTTAGATAATGGAATATTTATTAGCTGTAGAGAGTAAGATGGGCCTACAAAGCCAGCTTAAAAAGAGCAGCTAAAGAGGCAGGAAGAAACCCAGGAAGGTGCGTGATAGAAGCCAATGGTGTTTCAAGGAGGGAAGGAGTGACCATGTCAATGCTGATGAGAGCTGATATCTTTTAAAACAATGTCTTTAACTTATGACAGATCATCTTGGTCTTTTTTTTTTTTTTTTTTTTTGAGACAGAGTCTCGCTTTTGTTGCCCGGGCTAGAGTGCCGTGGCGTCAGCCTAGCTCACAGCAACTTCAAACTCCTAGGCTTAAGTGATCCTATTGCCTCAGCCTCCCGAGTAGCTGGGACTGACTATAGGGATGCGCCACCATGCCCGGCTAAATTTTTTCTATATATATTTTTAGTTGGCCAGACAATTTCTTTCTATTTTTTTTTTTTTTAGTAGAGACGGGGTCTCACTCTTGCTCAGGCTGGTCTCGAACTCCTGACCTCAAGCAATCCACCCGCCTTGGCCTCCCAAGTGCTAGGATTACAGGCGTAAGCCACCGCGCTTGGTCTTGACAGCAGATCTGCTGGTCCTGTTGATTTCCACTAAAGCTTTCTGTGAATGTAGTTCATAAAGCCATCATATTAATATCATATTTTTCATTTGTTAACACTATAAACTAGTAGAAAACTAATTTTAAGATTGCAAGGCTAATTAACATTTTGGATAAAAGTATACTTCTAGCATTGAAGTGATTTTGGAAAGAACCCAAAGCTAGAATATCTTGCATAGTCCTAGTTTTACCTTTTTCTAGACCATAGGCAGGACTCATGCCTTTCTGAGTTTTGGTTGCATTATCTTTTCGGTACTGGTGGGTAGTGGGGGGTAGTGCATGCAGTGAGCAGATGGGAAACAGTAAACTTGTTGATCAATAATATCCCATCTCCTTAAGATCCTAAAGTTCACAATTAATTCTGCAGGAATACCAGGGGAAATGTGTGTATTTAAACCACACATTTTCAACGGTGGCCTCTTTAGGGCCATAAAATGAATTCTAATTCAAGCTATTTGGTTTAGTTCAGCCATTTCTCAGATCAACCAGATACTCTGACACTCATGAAGTCTATTCCCTCATGGAGGATACTGAACATGCAATTTATTGTTTTCCTAATTTAGAGTAAGATACATTATACACTAGTTCATGTCTCATAAATGTTCATATTTTCTTAAACATTTAATATTAACTCAAGAATGAAACACTTTCTTGTCCATTTAAAAGCAATCAACTTTAAATGGTAAACAAACTGTTAATTTAAAATAAAAATAGTTCTGATTCCTCAACACTTATAATGGTACATGGTATACAGTAGGAGCTCAATAAATATTCACTGATTGAATGAACCCTGGGCTTAGAAATTCCACTGGAAACTTACATCTAAACATAGCCAAATCACCATAGTTTCTCTAGCTCCAATATTTATGTCTCACATAAACTATTTCCAGGGTGCACAGCTACAAAGATAAAATCCAATTCTATTCAAAGCAAAACATGCATAAAAATTGTAGAGATGCAAAGTATGAAAGACTTGTTATTTTCTTCAACATAATAAAGTCTGCACTAACAAAGAATCTTACAGTGTAACACTATTTTTCTTTGCCCGATACAGTATTTGCTTTCTCAATGCCTAATCCTAAAGGGACTTTTCAAAGGTTACTCCCTGTGCCTTGAGAGATCATCACAACTGGTTTCTAGATATGTTTTGTTCACCATTTCGGGCATATTATTGATTGGTTTCAGAGTAAAAACAATACACAGCAAATAAAATAGCTCAAGAAACTTTCATAAAATGAAACAAAAGTGAGAGAAATGGGGACCATTTCACTTTGTTTATAAATCAAACCTGTCTCTGTAACTCCCTTTCAACTCTACCAGGATCTACCAAACTAATTCCCTACAGCCTCTCAATCTTCTGATTTTTCATGCCATGCCCTTGTGTCTGCAGACTCAGTGTGTGGAATACCCTTGCATAGGAATTTCCTCCCACTAACTCCCAGTGGCCAGATCCTAACCGTCTTCAAAGGCTCAAACATCATCGTATCCATGAAGTCTTCTTTGAACTCCAGAGCTAGAAAAACTCTTTGCCTAAACTGCACAAATGCGGCAATTTACCTAGGTTTCTTTATAAGATTTAACATGTTCTTCCTTACATTCAGTTGTAGTTACTTACTTCTACTTTTTATAGTGTGTATTTATGTGCATATACACACTATATATACAGTACAGTATTTATTTTAGTTATCTATACTTTCATCTCTTCTAAGTTTCTAAACTCCTTATGGATAGAATTGGTGTCAAAACATCTTTACTTCCTCAATGTCTTGCACAAAGTAGGTGATTAGTAAATGAAGGAGCATAAAATGAGTTCTCTTCACACATTTGCTTTGTAAATAATTTGCACAATGAAATAAACAAAGCCATACAATATGCTAACGCCACCAAAAACTAAGTCATCAATTATAGAAATATATACTTGACCCCTCTAATCTTTACTCCCTGTTATAGAGCAATCTTATCGGAGGGAGTGATTTAACACAAACTCACAGTTAAGTGTCCTTCATGATGGTCTGGGAAATGAATGAATAAGTACTCTGTGGCTACCAGTTGCATTATGGAGTCACCCAAGAATTCCATCCTCTGATTGTGGCCTCTGAAAAAAGAAACATCAGTGTAAAGAGATCAATAAGCATTGTGGATTTTTAAAAAAAAAAGAAAAACCAGAATTTTTTAAAAGACATGATTTAGAAAGGCAATGTATTCATCTTATTTTAAAGTACAAAATAAATACAATTCCCTAAGGTTCCTCAATTGAGAAAAGGTCTGAGTTAATATCAGTTGGGTTTCAAAGAAGAGTAAAGTGAATACTATTTAAGGATTAAACAATTACTAAAATAAAGACTACTAAAGATTGCCTGGTCAGACGCTAAGGAGTATTAGTAGAAAAATAAAATATAATATAGATAACAATCTTGTAACAAAACAAAGCAAAAGGGCTAAGAATTTTCTTTGCTAAATCTGTTGAAATATATACTCCATTATTCAGATCGGGAATCCAGATTTTTAAAAAATTTATAAGAATCTTTAATCTTTACAGTTTAAAGAGAGTTGGGAATATTTGATATGGAAGAGGGAAGCAAAAAAACAGAACAAAAAACAACCCCAAAGAAATAAAATTTTACTTATTTTCTTAATTATTTCACTAGCTTATCTTCAAATCATTCACCTAGAGCAGGGGTCAGAGAGCTAAACAGCCCACAGTCTGCATCTAAGAATGAAGTTTTACTGGAACACAGCCATGCTCAAACGTTTCCTATGGCTGCTTTTATGTTACTACGGCAGAGTTGAACCACTGCACACAGACCACATGGCCTACAAAGTCTAAAGTACATAATATATGTTTCTACACGGAAAAAGTTTTACTTCCTTCACACTTCTCTTAAACTTCACAGAGAAACAAAGCACATGACAATAGGACCAAAAATACTGAATTGGAGCATAGGCCCTGGTCCACACCGGCATCTGGCTGCTTGTCCATCTCACAATGTAACTTTCCCAGAAATATATTTGAAATCCCAATTCCTTTGAAGGACAGACACCAAAGGTTTGAGATTGCCTCGTCTAAACGGTCATGTTGAGACTACATGAGTAGTCTCTAACTCACAGGGTCAGATGGTTAAATCCCACAGTTCTCAATGTGAATGCCCTTGCTAGAAGTCGAACGTGAGTAAAAATTACTCCAATTGCTTCTTCAAATTCAGTAAGTTTCTGTAGAACTGGAGAAGTTTCAATAAGTTGTCGATCAGTATTTGGCTCTTGTAGCTACAGGAAATCAGAAATAAATAAAAATCATGTGTAGTTTTTGGTTACAAGAGTAATGATTAATTCTAGGACAATGTTTTGTAAAATTCCTTCTCCCATGGGCAGAAATTCTGAAATGCCAATAAAACATGGAAGCTTCTTTTTCATCTCTTAGAATGGTAAACAAATCTAATATTTAAAGAAGGCTCAAATAATATTTTCCAATCTTCTATCAAATTTCAAGGCCAAGTACTGTACACAGATAGCTCAAAATCCCGAGTATTATACTAACTCTCCAAGGAAGATGCAAGCTGAAGAACAGCTGGTAGAGAATATATATATCTAGTAAAGCGGTGGTTCTCAAACTTAAGCATTCATGAGAACACTTGCAGGGCTTGTTAGATGCAGATGGCTGAGCCCTATCCCCAAGGTTACTGATTTCATCTGTCTGGAGTGAGGGCTAAGAGTTTGCCTTCCTAAAAAGTTCCCAGGTGATGCAGATGCTGCTGGTTTGGGACTGCCCTTTGAGAACCACTGTATTAAAGTAATTTGACTACTGTGTCTTCTAGGGACCAAGGTATATTGGCAATGAGCATCATTAAAACTGATTTCAGCTCACGCTAAAGATTATTATACCACAGGACAGGTGGTGCTCCATGTAACAATGAGTCTTTAACAACTGGCAGAGAGCAAATATGAAAATTGTAATTAAAATGAACATTTAAAACAAGTTTGGATATTCTTGTATTAATAAGATATTTTTAAAGTACTCTGAATTAATGTCATTTATTACTGTAAAGCTTCTCATAAGAATTCAACCATTAGTGATTACTCTCATATTTATTTATACATATACACATGTATCAAAATATGCATATAAAAGTATATGCATGCATACTGACAAATATGCATATATCCCAAAGTAAAATAAAAATAAAATCAAAGAATGGTAAGAGTTTTAAACCAACTGGGAAAAGAGTGTCACCACACTTAGAGCTTTTCAATTCCAAAATCTTGAGTAAAAAGCCATCATGCTATACTAAATTTTTAATTGACAATAAATTTTATGCAATCTGAGTTTAACTCTCAATACAATCTGGAACAGGTCTCAATTCCTAAGATCCAAATTAGGTTACAATTTAGCAATGTTAATTTAGCATTTGTTCTACTTTTTTTAATATGCTCAGATTCACTTCCATATTATTTTCTCTACAACAGCAGGTGTGTAGATATTCTGGAGTCAACATATGCTCTGACTATCACCTTTTAATGGGGAGAGGCACACATAACTACATAGTAGCTCTTCCTGACTTGTTGAGGAAAGACAACTTCCAATGTTCCCCCCACCTCACCCCAGACCACATAAATGGGTTCATTTTATTATTTGTTCCAAAGTTTTCCAGCTCTGACACTCCAGCTTAAAGGTGTAATGCCACTGAAGGGAATCAAAGGATAAAAGCCAGAAAGGAAAAAAAGGCAAATGGAAGTAACATGAATAGCTGGAGTTATAAAGCTCACTGCAGACAGGAAGGTCATACTTACTTGGAGTGGGTGGAGAGGATAATTGAGCCAGACTTCGCGCAGGTCCTGGAAAATGGAGTGATGCCTTTAATGCTCAAGAGAGCCATTTAACATACTCTAGAGTACTAAATAAAATGTCATTATTTGAAATACTGAACTATTTCAGATGCTGACTCCACTTATTGCAAATTCAATAGTGCTAGCAAACTAATTTTTTAAAAAGTGTATTCACCATTGAAACTGCCTGTAGTGATGCTAATTAGCCTATTAAGCTGGGGTGGAAAAGAGCCACCCCTAGCCCCAGAAGTCAAAGACACCTTTTAAAACTAAGTTACACATTTGCTTAACCTAATACACTGGATTAAGCTGCTCTTTAATCATATTTTTTTGCTTACCATTCCCCAGAAATGTGCACCAGCTGTGCCTTTTATAATTAAAACTCATTTCAAATGTCCTTTATTTTAGGCACTAATTCATTATCATCTTAGCTGTTTTAAGATGGAGTGGAAAACAGCCCATATCTTGTTCATAAGCTCCTATATGTATGAGACCACGCTTTTACTGCTGGTCAGTACAATTGTTGACTTGAACTATTAGAATGAATGAATTTTATGGAAAACCCTAGTACATTATTTTATTCACTGAGTTAAACCGAGAGGCAGTTATAATTAGAACTTTCTCAGAATTAAAGTGTTTTTCCTTCAGTTTCAGATGCTAGAGAGCCTCTGACTGAATCTACTTGTTGGCCTTGATGTTAGGTTCCTGAAATAAACAACAAAAATTTTTTTGAAAAGAGGGAAAAATATTTTTCTTAAGTTTTTGGGGGGGATAAGAAGTGTAGGAAAATTAAGTATAACCAGTGACACACAGAGATAAAGTGAAATAAAATACTTAATTTTTTTTTTACAACTTGCACCTTAATAAAATATACTTAAAATTTTTTTAAGTATTTTTAAAAAGCACTTACATCAAACTGTTCTTTAAAGACATTTTAAAGGACTTCTCTTAACCAATTCAGAAACCTTTCCCTTGAAATCTTTGTAGCGTGAATTACACTGAATGTTACTGCCGTCTTACAACTTTCTCATGTTCTCTCAATGCTTTTATTTCTCTCCTCCACCATCCTAAGTGGACATTTACCAAACTTCAGCCCCTTGCCCGACCTATTCATTACTATCTCCTCTGGAGAATACCATTCTCCTTGCTTTAACTACTAGCTCAGTTTGGACTACTTGTTCATTTCCACTGCAGCACTGACCTCTTATCTAAGCTATCACCCTATGGACTGGGGTCTACAACAATAAATGCTTTACAGGCATCTGTGACCTTTTACACAACATAAACAAATGATAACTTTTCACTTTTCCCCTTAAACTATGGAGTCTGCTGTTGGGAAAGACTGCCTAGGTCTAATCCTAATTTCCATGTTGGCAATTCACTTAACCTCTCTAAGCCTCCATTTTCTCAAGCACAAGACAAAGATAATTACAAGACACCCAATCACTAAATTGTCCTTGTCTTGTGACAGTGTTCCATCCCAAATTAATCCCTTGTTTCTCTAATCTGGCCTCAGACCAGGTAAACAACCAAGAACCCTCACAATCATTCAGCACCAGCCCAGGCCTCACAAAGGATACCTCCCTTGGCCCCGCCTTACCAAATACAGTCAGTCAATCTGACTTTGTTGCCTACAGGTTTGTCCCTGGCTGTCTTTCGCTGATTAGGCTTCCATGACACCATTACTCAAAAAAAAACTACAACAGTTCACTAACATCTCTCACATAAAGCTAATGGATGGAGATGTCAAATGAGTTAGAATGTCCAAGTTTGGCCGGGCGCGGTGGCTCACGCCTGTAATCCTAGCACTCTGGGAGGCCGAGGCGGGCGGATCGCTCGAGGTCAGGAGTTCGAGACCAGCCTGAGCAAGACCAAGATCCCCGTCTCTACTAAAAATAGAACGAAATTACCTGGCCAACTAAAATATATATAGAAAAAATTAGCCGGGCATGGTGGCGCATGCCTGTAGTCCCAGCTACTCGGGAGGCTGAGGCAGTAGGATCGCTTGAGCCCAGGAGTTTGAGGTTGCTATGAGCTAGGCTGACGCCATGGCACTCACTCTAGCCCAGGCAACAAAGCAAGACTCTGTCTCAAAAAAAAAAAAAAAGAATGTCCAAGTTTGTTTACTTGAAAATGTTGAAGTGGAAAGCCCATACATTACTATGCCTTGTTCAGTTTTATAAAGAACACAGTAAAACAAATTCTGAATCTCAACCGTCCCATTTGCAAGATAATGTTCAGACTTCGCTTTTTCATTTAGTCATTTCTTCATTTCACTCTTTTAACAAATATTTATTAAAATGCTACACATGTCAGCATTGCACTAGGTATTGAACATAAAAGATAAGCTCGCTAAGTAGACATGTAGGAGAGAAGCAGTTTAAAGAAAAAAGAATCTAAACACAAACTGATGCAATTAAAAACACAAGGTGTAAAACTGCCTGTAATTCAGGAAAACAGCAACACAGAGTGGATGGGGGAAATATCCCCCAGATAAAATGGAAGGTAAAATGGAAGAAGGGGACAGGGAAAAGGTAGGGGTGGGGGAATGAGCTTATGGGGCAGGGGGGACATAGAGGCAAGACAGGAGGGAGGAAACAGAAAAAGAAGTTGCTGAAATAGCCAAACAAAGATAAAGGCCAGAACAAAGATAATTTGAGAAAAAGTCTTAAAATAAACACTATCTGCTACAGATACAAATTAAGATGCACATTTGTTTACACGTGTAGGACAAAATGGGGACATAGAACACCTGAATTTTCCCCTCAGGATGAAATTCACACATACAAAAATCATCACACATCTCTAGAAAAAACAAATAAAAAATCAAATTCTCAGAAATGAACATTGTCCAGTTCATTTTTCAAAATTATTGATTCTTTTTTTTTTAAACTACCCAAAGTAATACAATAATAACATCTGACAGCCACTTAAGCTGAAGGTTTCAGAGAGGCTTAAAACACTGGCTTCCTGTGTTCTTTATTGCTCCATGAGGGCTATTTCATTCAATTATAATGACATTTCAATTTGGAACACAGAGTTGCCTCTCCCTTGAAATGTTAAATTGACTTGTTTTGGTACAAAAAGCACCCAGTATGCTCTATTACATGCAGGATTAAAAGGTATCTCTGGCAATATTAATAACTTAATACTTTAGTAACAACAGAAACTATTTTAGAATCTATCATTTTTTCTTAAACTATAATTTGCTTCAAAAAAAAAAAAGTGCTTGCATACTCTTTATTCACAGCCCTATCAGAAACTCCCTATGAACTGACTTTCTAAAATAAATATACATTTATCTAGTCTACATAATTTACGTAAAAACAAATCATAAACAGAAAAGCCAAAAGGCTATCACTTCAACTAAGCCTGCATGGGGGAGATACCCAATGATTATAAAATATAACATCATAATTAACTTCAAGATACTTCAAAATGAAGCTAAGTCTTATTACATTTGTTTTCATATTTAATTTACAAGTGACCACAAGGAAAGACAGCATTAAGGTGAAAGAAAAACTCCTAATGTAAATGCCCGTGGGACTTTCCCATCTGCAAGAGTTGAATAAGCTATTTTTGGTGTCCTGGAAATGGACCATCTGCGGTAGGTAAATTTGGGCATTTTGTTTCTCCTACAGACTCTTTAAGATACAAAGACCAACTGAAATAAAATCTTCCATAATGATATATAATTGAGAAAAACCAAATGATTCAAGATAAATACCGGATCATTAAAGAGTAAGCGTCCAAATAACTGTTTGGCTTCCTCCAGACTTCCCTCCAAGTAAACAGCTCCTAGATAAAAGGAAGAAAATGCCAAAAGGAAGTCTGCATTAATATTCAAAGAAAATTACATATCTCTATAAAAAGCAAAAAGGCAAGCCAAAAACCACTCACAGAAAAAAAAAAAAAATCAAGTTCAGAAGCAATTGCTTTAAAGGTAACATTTCCCTCTTTTAGCTATGCTTTGTATTATAAATTAGACTCAAATACAAAATTCAATTTAGTAAAAAATCTAATATTATAAGTAAAAGAGGCCAAATATGAAATATCATGAAGGGTAATGGCATAAACCTTACTAAGGGAACAATGTACAAATACTTGACTTTACTCAGGAAAATGTTACATTTTATTTTCTGTATTTATAGTTTATGTTTCAGACCAAATATTAATATAGACAGGCATCTAAGAAAAAAAGTCCTGATAGACAAAACCTGAGTCTAGATCAATGAAGGCTTCTTACCTTTAATATGAAATATAAGCACTGTAGACATATTTAGTATTAATCATAACCAGTAAGTACTACAGTATTTTAATTGGATATCAAATAACTCTAGAGTAGGACAGTCATATTTTCTTGAAATCAAATTTTTACACTTGTCTTCAGAAAAGTTTACTTTTCCATGTAATAAGTTAAGATACTTAGTTACCAGGGCTTTTGACAACTAATTACATTTATTATTTATTGATAGGTGTAGTAACAATAATGATAGTAACAGTAGTAATGGTAGTAGCTGTTGTGGTTTGGGGGCTACTTATGTCCTGGGCACCATGCAAAGCATTTCCACATTCTCATCTTCATCATCGTAGGGCACCTTGGTAGAAGGGTATTAGAAAAGACTTAGGCTCATATTAGGTTGATTTGAAGGAGGACTTAAGGAAGTGAAACTTTGTTCTGGATTGGATGTTGTCAGAATTAGATATTAAGATCCTTACACCAACTCTGTAAGGTAAATGATCCTATCTCCGTTTCACAGATGGGGAAACTGAGGATCAAAGAGATTAGATAATTTGACAAAGACATGGATCTGATAAATGACAGAACAGGAAACCGAATCACCTGCCTAGCTCTGGAGCCAATGGTAACACCAACTGTCAAAAATACTATGTGTACAGAGCATAGTAATTCCATGTGTCAAACTCCCTGAAAATAGACATATTTGTGAAAAATAGACATAGCTGTGAAAAGGCTGTGGATAATTATTAAACACTCTCTTGCTACTATCATCAGTATGAAACTATAATGGGAAGCTTTTATACTCATTTTCAAAGGAAGAGGGCAAAAATGATAAGTACAAAGGCCTTTGAAAAATAAAATGTACTTGATCACTTACCTAAAAAAATCAAATTGTCAATCTACTGTAACATTTCATTGTAAAGTATACTTGCAATCACCAGCTAATTAACTCTTCATAACTTTCCTGTACCAACAGCTGATTGTATTCTGGTTACAGTCAAAAAGAAGCTGAGGAAGTAAAGTGCCTGGGTGAGGAATGAAGTGTCTACATCAGTCTTGCTTCAAGTGAATAAATAATAGTTATGTAGACTCAAGCCTGGATTTTAGAAATGCAGTGTTTTTCAAGATGTTTAAATCAGAAAACACTGCAAATAGTTTCAAATGTAGTCAAAAACAACCTGAGCCTTTCCAACGACCTAATTTCTGTTTATCTATGTTTATTTGATTCTGAATCAAATCTGGAAAGTAAGCCATCCCTATATTAATTCACTTCATTTCAATTCATTCAGTACGTGCTAAGCATCTGCATGGTATCAGATACCAATTCAATCACCAAGAATGTAAAAACCAGAGAGCACGATCAACATCTGGAGGAACTAAAATGACTATAATACAATGTAGTGGGTATTGTACTAGGAACCTCATGTGCTTTGGCAACAGGTAATTCTGTCCCAAGTTCCCACACTGAATTTTTTGTGCACTCCAGACTGTTTGGACATGCAAGAAATTAGAACATGAAAAGAGAAATTACCTATTAATGCTTCAAAACAATTAGCCATTGCATGCCGAAGGTCCGATTCTCTACAAAGGTCAGGCCCATGAGCATACAGCATAAATCGATCCAGTTCAAGTTTCTACAAAATTCAAAATTATAAAAGTAAGAAAGAGTTGACCAAAATCTTAACTATAATAATTCAGCATCTCCTGGGAGAGGAAGGGTGATGCTTACAAATCCACTGGCCTCATGTTGGTATATTAAGAGAGCTTAGCCTATCATTCATTAGGAGTCCTGTACTTATGGTTCAGTCTGACTAACCTGACTCTTTCCCAATCAGGCTTCTACAAACTCCCATCGTTCAAGTAGGGATCAGAATTGATCAGATCTGAGCTTTTTAATTCTAAGTTCAGACTAAACACGAGCCCGAGCTGGAATAAGACTCTGCTACAAGAGCATGGACCCCTGAGACACAAACCTAACCCAAAGTTCTGAAAGTCAGCTTTAGCTCTCTGATTCCAGAGTTATGTGGTACTGATGACGTCTGTACCACACAAAACAGATTTTTATGTGGTAGAGAAAATGGAGACCCTCAGAAGACTTCCAAATGCTTTATATCTCTAAATCTTTTTTTTTTCCTGGTGAGGATTGTAGGGGCCCTATATCTTTTCACTTGTGTCGTCTTTATGAGGTTTCCACACTCCTCTCTGTGCAAGCTAAGTGCCACCTGCTGAGCAATGAATGGGATTGATCTGAAGGGCTCTGGGAATATTGTTTGTAGTGAATTGCACTTTCTTTTTTGATTTGGCTTCAGGAAAGTTTAGAGCCAAATTTGTGGCTCAGTTCTAGGTATAGGACTTATGAATATATCAGTATAGACTAACTTTACCTCTGGCTTCATTTTACTGTCTTACCCCATATTTTCCCTTTACTTTGATTTCTGTAGCTGTTTATTTCTTATCCTATGGTATTATAAACAAACAAATCAATTCTACTCCTTTCAGAACTAGATACAATATAAATGAATATTTTTTATAAAACTCTTGAGATTGAATAAATGGAAATCATAATTCTTTCCATAAAAGGAGAAAGATATAAACATTGCATAAATATGCAATAAATTTGTTTCCATTATCATGTAATTCAATTCAATAAATACTTACTAAGCAATAACATGCCACATAATATGGAACAAGACACAAGTCAATGAATAACCTAGGACAATATGAGTCTCATTAGTCCTCAGATAAAAGACACTCAGATTTTGTGTCTTAGTATGTATGTTAAATATTCATATTCATCTATATTGAGAAAAGACAGGCAACAAAAACAAGACATATATGCTATAGTATTTTGTAATTGTTAAGAATCCATGAGTATAAAATATACTCAAGTGAGAGTTTTGACGACCACAAATGCAACAGCAGAAAACATCTCTTTTTAAAAATTGATCCCAAAGTACAAGAGTTTATACTAGAATATGTAAATTTCCTCTGTTTGACAACTTCACTGGGAAAATCCAATTGTTTGCTATCTCTGGAGCCCTGCTTGAGAGCAGACTGCAAGCCATATTTTATCTTATAAACAACGACTGTATTATGGAGTGCTGTGAATTTTCCAACTTCTCCTTGTCTCTACTGTATGTCCTTATTTTTCCATGTAGGCATTAGAGGAACTTTTAAAGGGAGAGGATAGTATTCTACTGTGTGTGTGTCAGAATGCTCATCAGTCTGGAGAGCTGACCTAGAGCTTTCATTAAATTCGCAAGGGGGGGGTCAGCAATTCTCCCATCAATTCCCCTCACTCCCAAATGACTAACACATTAACTGCCATGTGAGTTGTATTTAACTCACACTAGTTTTGAGCCCAGGGCCTTGTGAAGCATATGTAACTCACATGTCTCTTCACCTTGGGAGCCATGAGAACTATTTTTCAAGTTGCATATAACTCACACACAGAAAACAATTACAAATAACAAACTTTGCATTAAATTAGAAAGGATTGTTTTGTTTTCAAAGTTTTTATTCTATTTTAGTAATAAAACTCCGTGGCCCCAATGACAAACTTTTTTTTCCTAGTGTGGCAGTCAATGTGTTAAGGACCACTCGTCTATACAGAAGACAGTTAGGGCCCCCACAGCCACCTGCTGGAGCGGAATGGGCATTGAATACTGTGCGAATGGCAAGCTTGGTGGAGGGACATCACATAGAAATCCCTGAAGGGAGAAACTAGCTACCTCTGTCATTACTCATGGCTTTGCATAGCACCGAATCTGTTATGTAACAGCTTCTATTTTCATGCTATGGCAATTTCCTACACTTTAAATATCTTCCTTACTAGTAACTGAAAAATAATTATACATTCCATTATACCTTAAACTAAAAAGAAAACAATGGAGAAAAGAATGACAATCTACTTATTGATATGTACCTCCAATGGCATTAATATGAACTATAAGGAAGCATTCTGACAATTAAATCACCCAAACAAACACTAAAGCAGTTCTTACATAGAGTTGTGAAATGCCATTCATTGTGAGGCTGCTAAAACCAAGTTAACTTACCTTGTCCACAGTTTTTCATTAAGGCATCATTATTTGCATTCTCAAATGCCACAAAAGCTGGTTCCACCTACCACTGGAACTATGATAATGATTGTATTACATGAAATAAAACAATGCATTCTTGCTAACGCATGGACTAAAGTTAAGCACATTTTGAATATAATTAATGGCTTGGCAAGATCAAATTAAGAAAGCAGTCATAAAACTATGATGGGTTTTATCTAGTGTTTTCTATCAAATTTCAACTTTTATATCAAAATGAAGAAAAACATAGAAATTACTTAAGGCAAAATTCAAGGAAAACTGGGCCGGGTGCGGTGGCTCACGCCTGTAATCCTAGCTCTCTGGGAGGCCGAGGTGAGAGGATCATTTGAGCTCAGGAGTTCGAGACTAGCCTGAGTAAGAGCCACACCCCGTCTCTACTAAAAATAGAAAGAATTAACTGGACAACTAAAAATATATAGAAAAAATTACCCAGGCATGGTGGCGCATGCCTGTAGTATCAGCTACTTGGGAGGCTGAGGCAGAAGGATCGCTTGAGCCCAGGAGTTTGAGGTTGCTGTGAGCTAGGCTGACGCCACGGCACTCTAGCCAGGCAACAGAGTGAGACTCTTGTCTCAAAAAAAAAAAAAAAAAATTCAAGGAAAACTCACAAGAGCTTTTCCAGTCAATCCTTAGTATTTGGAAATTTAAGAGCCACTGGTCTAGCTACTATTAAATAAACCCAAAGGTCTATAAAAATGTAAGGATTTATCACAAGAACAAGGGTAACAGCAATAAAAATAATTAGCTCCCACAAAATTATTCACATTTTTGTGTGATTACTATTAATAAGTATTATGCCAAGCAATTTATGAAATAAATCATTAAAACTCATAATATCATTGATTATACTTCTCACAACCAGACTGTGTGGCAGGTGCTAATGTCATTTCCATTTTATAGATAAGAAAGCAGAAGTTTGGAGAAGAGAACAACAATGTGTCAATTTGTCCCTGGCCACCCTGCTTATAGGAGGAGGGGTGTGAACCAGAACACTGTTGAGTCAGTGGAAGTGCCCAGGTTCTTACCTGCTATGAATCACGATAGTAAAATGTTGCACAGAGATGGAAACATCAAATCAGATCACGTAAGGAAAATGCTTAGCACGAATTTCAATCAAGAAAAAATTCTGTTAGTCACTCAGCTAAGTCAATGAGGGCTAGGTGGACAGCCTAAACCCTAAATCTTAATTAAATGGGATTTGTGATTTGGGGGATTTGCAAAGGTCTATAAAGTACCCCCTGTAAATGGTCTGGAATATTCTGTTCAAAGCTATAATTGTGCTTGTTAATGTAAATTAAAAACAAATGTACTACAGAAATATTACACAAAGGGAAAATACAGAATATTTCATTTCTTTTGCTTTGTTCCCATGTTCCTTTTCCCCAAATGTTTAACTCTGTTCATGTACATCTGTCAAATTTTTCTTCATCTGTTCTTAAGTTACCTCACTGTGGAGTTCATTAGCTGCTGGTGAAACTCACAAAGGTAACAGAACAAGGCTGAATCCTTAAAACCCAAACAAGAAATACTTCCTGGTCTATAAAATGTTACACCCTTAATATATCCTAAAGAGCTACTTATTCAAATGCAAAATTATGCATGGACTGAAGAAGAGAATGTGAGACGTAACTACAAGTGCTTCAGATGTTTTATGTACCTTTGCTAGCATGGCAAGGTGCTGATTCTGAACGATGGCAGTTCGATAGGTCGCTAATCCTCCTTCTTCCAGACTAGGAAATAAATAGTACAAATGGACACTACAAAAAAAAGAAGCACATAAATAAATATGCATCACAACATTCTGTTGTGACTCTGTGTCACAGAAATAGGGCTGGCACGCAATATCTGTGAAACAGATATCAGCTGAATTGAAGCAAAGGGTTTGATTAAAAGTCTTTGAAAATTAAACAGTAAGTACAATATATCTGAATGTGCTAAAACCCCCAAAGCACTATTCATTCATGTTTTCACATTTATTTCTGTTAAAAGATTTCTCTGAAAGCTGATGACAACAGAAGCCCGAACAATCAGTCACACACTGCTAAGAGCAATCCCATCTGATACTCTGAGAGTAGGACTGGAAACAAATACTTTTCCTTGGCTTGAGTTGTGGGTGGCTCCTGAAGAGAATCCCGGGAAGCCCCGAAAAGGGATGCAGGGGTAACATATTCTTCACAAGCACAGACAGGACAGGAACAGAACTGAGAACAGCACTCATGGCTGGCTCTGCCATAAGGACAAGCCTAAAGGAGTTGATCAGAAATGTGTGGGAACTGGGCAGAAGACCACATGGAAAACCAGTCTGGACCACAAGAGCAGCTGACCTCTCTCACATCGCACACCATCTTGTAAGATCTACTGCTGGTAAGGGCACCTAAGCGTATTTAGCTTCAGAGGCTTAGGGAATAGCCTCTTCTCCTCGTTATGTCCTTCTTGTGAAAAGAAATGATCTAAAGAGAATATAGCTCAAGAGAGTTCCAAGAGAAGCATGTGTTATCTCCCTTTAAAAGGGAAATAATGTGAATATGGAAAAACAAAACATACTTCCCTACCCCTACCTCCATATTAAGGATCCTAAAATACCTCTGGGGAGAGAAAACACACACACACACACACACACACACACACACACACACACATATGGAAATCTGGTCATTAAAATTACTTGTAAGCTTTACACTTCCCTTGAGATCAGAAAGAGTGAGAAAGGGATCAAAGACAAATCCTAGAAGATGAAATGACATTTTAAAATATCATCCCTTTCTTTACAAATTGAATATATGCTCTGAAGCATCTAGACCAAGACAAGCTGATCTCTTGTGGCTGTAAGCAACTTTAACATACACTTGACAGGACAAAGACACCAGCCTTTCATCTTGTAATCTTGCTCATTATAGCATCAGTGAGTGCAAGCTGTCAGGGCAAGAGCCCTATGGCTTTTAAGCTCCACAAAAGAGACAAAATACATGGGGTTTCAATGCATTATTTGGCTAATTACAAAGAAAGTAATGTAATAAGTATGTTACCTATAAAATGTAATTATTGGGGAACTGTAAAAAGGCCTAATTACCTGGTCAGAAATTCAACAACAGCATCACCCAGGAACTCCAGCCGTTCATTGTGGTTAATCCTAGAGTAAGAAGTAAAAAGATTACTTAAAATAGCATATTTACACCCCCAACTAAGAAACAGACACATGAGGTTTAGCTCCTTTAGTAATCAAAACACCTTACCTATTCCTCTTAATTAAGAGCACTAACCACCATCTTAGCCCAGAGGTATCCAGGGCCTGCCTAATGAGAAAGGAGGGGGGGGGCATTTCTTCATTCCATGTGGTTCAGGCTTTCTACCAGCGGGCTTCCTTCCCCCAGGAACTACACTCAAAGCCCCCAGAAAGCCAAGGTGATATCTTCATAATAACCGTGAATACTTCCATTCCATTATCAGGTACACAACAGAAGGGAGAATGCATTCTAGTAAAAGTTAGAACTGACCACTGAAAAATCAGTTTTGACACAATCTTCTAAAGATAGCTTCTCATCACCCAAACTCTAAACCCAACCCAGCATCTAAAGTCCTTCAAAATAGGCCTAACCTACCTCTTCAGCCTCATTACCCACAATTATCCTCTCCCACTTATACGTCAGGCTCCTGCTCCAAAACTGCTCCTCTCAAAGAGGAATCCCCCAAACCACTCGGTGCTGCTGTTCAGGCCAAGCTCTCTGCCACCCTAGAGCTTTCCACTCTCCCCGCTGTACACTGAGCCACACTGAAAATCTACCCATCCCTCAAGGCCTAGTGAAAATGGTGTCTTCTTTATGAAGTCCTGCCTGATGTCACTCATTAAAATCAATACTTCCCCCCCAGTGCACAGACCACACTTCATTTGTATCTTAATTATGTGATGCAGTCACATCTCAGAGGCTGTTGGTTTCCCAAGCCCAAGTATAAGGCTGAAACAACCAGGAAGGTGGCCCACGGAAAACTTCCTCCTGCCTCTCAGTAAGTCCGATGGAGACCCTTCTCTCAGTGCTAAAGTGCTTCTCTCAGTCTCTTAGAGTAGAGTGCTTCTCTCAGTCTCTTAGGCTGGGCAGAGACGTGACATGAAGTGATTTAGATTTTCAAAAGGCCACTCTGGCTGCTGTGCAGAGAATGAGTGCAGGAAAGAGAAGCTCTGACAGGGTACTTTAGGAGTCCCAAGAAGACTTACCCACATGAGTGGCTTAGGCTGGGGAAGTCATTGTGGAAGAGGGGGGAAACAGTCAGATTTGGGATACATTTTGGAGACACAGCTGAAAAGAACTGTTGATAGTTGGGATGTGGAAGCTAAGTCAAAGTACAGAATGAAGGGCAATGCCTAGACTTTAGCTTCGGTAGCTGATGAAAAGCAATGCCATATACTAAGGAGGGGAGGACCACAAAAGGAGAAGATTTGGGGGAGGAAAAGGCGGTGCATTTTAGACATGCTAATGTTGAAATGCCCATCAAATATCCAAACAGAGAGATCCAGTAAAGTGCTGGCTATATTAACCTACTGCTCATGGACAAGGACAAAGTTGGTAATAAATCTTATAGATAGTTAATGTTCAGACGAGATTACAGGTCATAAACTAGATGATACAACTAAAGGAGTGGATGTAGCTAGAGAAAAGGGGTCCCAGGACTGAGCCCAAAAGAGTGTCAAGGTTGAGAGGTCAAGCAGAAGGGAAGCCAGTAGAGGAGAAGATCTGGCCAGGAAGGCATGAGGAAAAGGAGGCCATGTGTTATCCTCTAGCCAAAGAAAAGAACATGTTTCAAGAAAGAAGTGGTGAGCCAGGCAAGGTGGCTCATGCTCATAATCCTAGCATTCTGGGAGGCCAAGGTTGGAGGATCACTTAAGGCCAGGAGTCTGGGACCAGTCTGGGAAACATAGCAAGACCCCGTCTCTACAAAAAAATTAGAAAAATTAGCCGAGCATAGTGGCATGCACCTGTAGTCCCAGCTACTCAGGAGGCTGAGGGAGGAAGATTGCTTGAGCCTAGGTTGCAGTGAGCTATGATGAAGCCACTGCACTCTTGCCTGGGCAACAGAGCAAGACCCTGTCTCCAAAAAAGAAGAAAAAAGAATAAAAAGAAGTGTGGTAAGCCATGCCTAATGTTGCTTAGATTCAAGCCAGATGAGAACAGACCATTGATTTGGTCCAGTCAAAGTCACGGAGGCCCTTGATGGGCAATCTGTGAAGTGGTGGAAAGAAACCTGATTCTGATTAGAGTAGGCTGGGGAAATAAGTTATCTGAAATTGTACAGTAGTCCCCTCTTACCCTCAGTTTTGCTTTTGATGCTTGCAGTTACCCATGGTCAACTATAGCCCGAAGATATTAAATGGAAAATTCCAGAAATAAACAATTCATAAGTTTTAAATTGCAAGCCATTCTTCATAGCATGATGGAATCTTATGCTGTCTTACCTGGGACATGAACCATCTGGGCTATCAGGTCAACTGTTGCAGTACCACAGTGCTTATGTTCAAGTCACTCTTATTTTACATAATAATGGCCCCAACGTACAAGAGTAGTGATGCTGGCATATTGTTATTATTGGTGTTGTTAATCTCTTACTATGCTTAATTTATAAATTAAACTTTATCATAGGTATGTATGTGTAAGAAAAACATGGTATGCACAGAGTTGGGTACCATCCTTGGTCTCAGGCACCCACTGGGGTCTCGGAAGGCATCCCCTGTGGATAAAGGGGACCTGCTGTAAAGGACCTGAGGGTCTGTTTCAGGGCTAGCTGCTGAAAGAGAAAATATGGGGCTCAGGGATGTACAAGGGGAGGAAAACTGAAGGGATGGTGACAGCCCTGAGGAGGGAAGGAGGATACACTGAGCCTCTAGGGCCTGAGCAAAGATGACAAGGGACAGGCCTGGCCTGAGCAGAAGCTGGTCTTGCTGACTCCAGGCGCTTCCTTAAATATCTCTCACACTGACCCACATCCTCTCAAAAAATTGAACAGCTGACTGTCAAGTCTAAACCTGTCTGCCTTTCAAGGCCATTCTGTATCTTGTTCCAACATAGCCACCTCTTTTCTTGACTTTAAACAGCAACTTTCAACTCCAAGTTGACAAACCTCCGCACTATACCATACACATACCATCCCCTCTCCCTTCCCTGCTACATCTCCCAAATCCCACTCATTCTCGGTCAGCTGGGAAGCCCACCCTAAGTACTGGAGCTCCCAGGGGTGCTGGCTAGCTCCCACCACCCCAGTCCACTCCCACAAGACTTCAACATGTGTCACTCAACTTACAACAACAAATAGTATCCTTTATTGTTCTGTTTCATGTGTGCCAGTGTAGTTTCTATATTTAAAGTCTCCCTATAGTTTCAGTATATAGTAGAAAATTAAAAATATCTGTAAATTAAATGGCATGGCTACCAAATCATCTACTTGGGAATTTAAGTATAACTTATGTAATTTTAATTATTGCATAAATAAGTTTATTCTTCTACCCTACTATTCCTCCACATTTTGGAATTTTAAAAGAAAAAAACAATAATAGGAAAAAACTGGAAAGATATGAATAACAAAGAAGTGATTCCGAATCTTTATTTCAATTTATGGCCTTTAATTTATGTGAAAAAGGCATTCTGGAAAGCAATCACAGGATGAGCATCCCTAATCTGAAAATTCAAAATCCAAATGCTCCAAAATCTGAAACTTTTTCAGTGCCAACATGATATCACTAGCGGAAAATTGCATATCTAACTTTGTGACAGGTTGTAGTCAAAACTTTGTTTTATGCACAAAAGTATTAAAAATATTGTATAAAATTACCTTTAGGCCACGTGTATAAGATACATACGAAATATAAATGAATTTCATTTAAACTTGAGTCCTATCCTCAAGACACCTCATTACAGATATGCAAATATTCCAAAATCCAAAATAATCCAAAGTCTGGAACACTTTTAGTTCCAACCATTTCACATAAGGGATACTCAACTGTAACAGCCATTAATGGGAAATGAAAAAGAGAGAGAACACATTTATGATTATGCTGAAGAATTCATAATCACATAGTTTACTTTAAAAAAAAAAAGCAGTAGGCTCTAAAACAATTTTTCTTGTTTTTACCAAATATATACTAGAATTTAAAGTAAAGTAACAAAAAAAAAAAACAACCTTTTTTTGGTTACTACTCCACTAGCTAAGAGTGACTAAAAAGTTCCACAATGGAGTATAAAACATTATCTTAAAAAAAAATCTTTTACAAGCTACTCAGTATTGAGATTTTGCTTTCTGTCAAATATACCAGAACTCCAAAAGGATCTGCCATCATACTTGAAGAAGGCACAAGAAATGGAGGCACTATTTAATGGTAAGTAACTTCTAAGTCCTCTTACAACTTCAAGAAACCTAATAAGCCACTGTTCTAAGAAAGGATAGGAACCAAGAAAGAAGTGGTGAGTATTTACAAAGAAAGAATTAATGTTCCCTATTATTTTTCATGAGCCAGTAAAATAAAAATGCATTTTCTGTGGCACAGACTTTACTTTCTTCCTAACAGTTCAAAGTACTACATAGGAAAATCTACTTAACATGGAAAGCAAGTAACCCTGGCAGGGGGCTGGGGACAAGCCATATTTGGATTGTCTCTTGCGTTATTAAAAAATAAGACACAGAGTCAAAGAAAAACAGCTGCTTTAAGTCATACAGTATTTTAAATGAAGTCATACTGGCATAAGTTTTACCTTAATTTCTTTTATAAACTTTCATGGAGACAAGAACAATGTCTAGGATTTTAATAACCACAAAGTTAGACTATTACTTAGTTTGTTAAAATACAAGGTCATGGTTCTAAACAGGTTTATTCAGTAGTGAGTCTGCCATTCAATAAATAATTTGCCCATATCCAGAATATGTTTTTCTATATCTACATTATGACTAAACTCTGGCCATAAGCCACAAACAAAAATGGGGGATTAAATGCCACTTTAGTTTATTTATACTGGACAATTTCTAAGCCAATGGTTTATCTGGAAAAATGGACAGAGTGAGCTGCTAGTCCTCACAGTAGTAGCAAATCTTTTGTTCCTTCTTCCATTGTTTATACTTTCTTTAATCATCCCCTTCATAAATACCAGCAGGCTCCAAGATGAGATGTTTACTGAGTAGTAAACACTCCATTTGTTTTTGAGAACTGAATCAACAGAGGCATTATGAAATCTAGATTAACTGTAAAATTTATAAGGCACATTTTGTCTGAGAAATTCAATGCACTTTATAAAACACAACAATCCCCTTGAACAGTAAGCAGTATAAGTTGCCATTTACTCAGTGGAGAGCCATCTCAGGATGGGCCAAATCCAAGGGTAACTATTAGAGTGAGGGTATGGACAATCTTTTCTCATCTTTGCATTGAAAGCCTCAAGCACTGGCTGGCAGAGTAGAGCCAGGAGGGGCCTTGGAGGTCAGTGGAACCTTCTACCCAACTCAGGATTACTTCCACTCACTGCATCTGCCTGGATACCTGTGGGGAGGACAGGCCACAGACCCACAAGATCTCAGATCCACTGGACTCATGGATCCCAGGTGAAATACCTCTGGAATTTAACTTGAAACATTTAGGTTGGTAAATCCACTCAGTGGAATTTACATATATTCAATGCATGTTAATATATTTTTAATGCAAAAGACTTATGGAAAACTGATTGAAAATATACTTTGCAACTACCATTTCTTTAAATGCACAGACATTATTAAATAGTCCATATGTGTCTCTCTGTGGGTACGACAGATTTTTATACAATATATCTAGCAATGACTCTCTAATCCAAAAACAAACAAACAAACCAAAACCAAGGCTGCTTGATTTTCTCTTTTTTTCCATTACTACCCTCCTTTCTAAAGGTCTTACTGACAATACATGGATTGCCTGAATGCCACCAAATGTCTAATCCTTTAGAGACCGTTTTTGTGGTAACATTTCATTGTAATTTCCATGAGTTAAACATAACAATAATACAACTGAGATTTAGATGGTTAAACAGTGACACTTTTTAAAGTTATTGGTGACATATTTTCTTGGGATAATAACATCATAAAAGTTAATTATTTTGTAGTTTTGATAGGCAGACAGGCTATCAAAAATGATTGATTTTAAGCCATCACTCCTTTCTGTAAATCCTAGCTGATGCTAAATCAGACTAAGTAAGATACTACCCAGCCATTAAATCTCTGCTGGCCACAGTCCTCCTATTGTCCCCACTGCCCCATTTCTAGTCAACAAGTAAATAACCTGGGATAAAAGCAATATTGTGAATGGCATTCTTTCCTTTAATACTCATTTACAGAGTATCTGTTCTGTGAAAGGCACTATTTATCATGGAGAGGAGGCAAAAAAAAGAGGAGGACCATAGACCTTCAAAATCCTTAAAGTGCAGCAAAGAAAAATAGCCCCATAACACAATTATAATGCACAGGAGAACAAGAGTACAGACCATAAAGCAAATACCAGCAGGATTTGAGCACGATGCTACCAGTTTACATGGGCATGGAAGAGGAAGTTGCACAATGACAATTGGCATTCAGGAAAAGGAGGGGGTATGCTTGACGACCCAGTAAGTACCTCAGTCTTACTGGAGATCAGTCTCTGTAAGAAGCTTCTTAAGTACAGTTTCCAGTGCTGTGCACAGCTGCAGACCTCTAACTAGCAGCAGCCAAACAGCAGCAGACCCTGGCTCTTTTTGAACAGACAGCTGGGGTCAACTCTGCATCAACAAAAAGATCATATTCACAGCAAGAAATTCCCAACACAGGTAGCAAAGGCCAGAAGTCAAAAGACAAAAGAGAT
The DNA here is from genome assembly GCA_028533085.1 of Varecia variegata. Classification (NCBI taxonomy): domain Eukaryota; kingdom Metazoa; phylum Chordata; class Mammalia; order Primates; family Lemuridae; genus Varecia; species Varecia variegata. The sequence goes on along the minus strand of CM052439.1, from coordinate 158,014,186 downwards.
TATTTGTTTATTCTCTGTCAATGGTATCACTTTCAAAATGGTAAATTCTGATACAACACGGTTTCTCAGATACCATTCCTTTAGCCAAGTAAGAAAGCCATCTCTTTGTAATAGAGAAAAAGAAAACATAAATCATGAGGTTTGAACAATGTTATCAAAAGACATAATTGACAAGCCAACAACTGTGGTGGGGGTAGATGAGACAAAGATGATTTAAACCTGGGTTTTCATCACTGAAAAGTACATGTCTATGGCGTGTGTAACCTTGTTGAAGGGCTGTGGTGTACACGGGATTCTACTTAATATAATCCAGAGCTGGTCATCTGGAGACTCATCTGTATAGCAGAGTAAATGAAATCATGGCCACAATATCCCTGAGGGGGTGATTAAGGGCTATTTTAATTAGTTATTTTCTGATCTTAGACTCTAGTAGAACACCACAATGAGGCATACAATCATCTTCAAACAAGAATTTTAAAGCCCATCCTGCCTTTGTTTTTACCTCTTGATTGAAGAGGTTTGGTTTAAGATAACCTCAAAAGTTAGCAACTCGAGGCAAGCCAATTTAAAAAGAAAAGTAATATATGAAGAAAATAGTGAAAAAGGAAGCTGTGCCAGCTATTGCTGGCAATTCTCTTACTTGTGGGGGCCAGTTAACAGTTGGAGCAATTGCCTCAACTCCCTGACACTTCTAACCCTGCTCTACCCATCTTTAATCCTTCTAAGTCTGGGTCCTCAGAGTGACAAGCACAGCTGCTCAACTTTTCAACTTCCCATTTTAAGAAGAAAGCCACCCTCAAGCAATCTCCTCTGCTGGCTTTCAAAAAATAACCTGCTGTACTTCACACACAATCTTCCTGCAAGCAACATCAGGTCCTGCTCAGCCTTTAAGCATTTGCTTCCATTCTGTTTTCAAAGGGTGTTAATGAGTTTATATAGACCTAGTCCACTTGATTCCTGGATACTTCAGGGGCTTAGGGCCACATGAAAGTGATAATATATGAAAGTGTCTTCTAAAATAAGGAAATAAAATAAGAAAAGCTAACCTATAAAATTTTCCAACTTATTACAAGAGGACAATATTACTATTATAATGAAACCAGACAAAACACCACAGGAAAGGAAAACTACAAACCAATATCTTTTATGAATGTAGACACAAAAATTCTCAGCAAAATACCACCAAACTGAATTCAGCAGCACATAAAAAGGATTGTATTATTTTTATTATATTATTTTTATAATATATTGTGTAGAACATATATTATATATTACAATCCCCAAAAAGGATATATGCTATACATAATATATATAATATATAATACATATATATTATACAATATAATCATAAGTATATATTATATAATTATACAATACATAATTGTTATATATTATATAATATATATCCTTTTTAGGGATTATAATATATAACATATATATTATATATAACATATTATGTATTATAAAAATAATACAATGATCAAGTGGGATTCATCCCAGGAAAGCAAGGTTGGTTTGATACCCAAAATCAATTACTATATTATATCATAACAGTAGAATAAAAGAAAAAAAAACCCACATGATTTTCTCAATAGCTGCAGAAAAAGCATGTGATAAAATTCAACACTCTTTCATGATAAAAACACTCAGCATACTAGGAATAGAAGAGAATTTCTTTACTCTGATAAAGGGCATCTATGAAAAACATGCAACTAACATCATTTCTCAATAGTGAAAGACAATGCTTTCCCCCAAGATTAGGAAGACAAAGATCTGTTCTCAATACTTCTATTTAATATTGTACTGGAGGCTCTAGCCAAGATAACTAAGTTAAAAAAATGAAACTAAAATGTGCCCAAATTGAAAAAGAAAAAGTAAAACCATCTTTATTTGCAGATAATATGATCGTGTGTAAGAAAATCCTAAGGAATCCACTAAACAACTATTAGAGCTAATAAACAAGATTCATCAAGGTTGGAAGGTACAAGATTAATATATGAAAATCAATTGTATTTCTATACACTAGCAATGAACAACCTGAAAATTAAATTAAGAAAACAATTCCATTTTTAATAGCATCAAAAAGAACAAAATACTTCGGAATTTTGAAAAAGATGTGCAAAACATGTGCTCTGATAACTATGAAACATTAATGAAAGAAATTAAAAAAGACAGATAGATGGAACGATACATTCATGGGTCAGGAAACTTAAGATTAAAATAGTAATCATTCCCAATTTGATTTACAGAATCAATACAATCTCTATCAATTTCAGCTCACTTCTTTACAGAAACTGACAAGCTGATCCAAAAATGTGTGTGGAAATGCAAAACTTCATCAAAACTTTTGTACTTCAAAGGACATCATCAAGAGAATGAAAAGGCAATTCATAGAATAGGAAAATTTTTTGCAAATCATAAATCATATAAGAGACTTGTATCTGGAATACATTAAAACTATTATAACTCAATAATAAAAAACTCAATTAAAAATGGGAAAAGGTTCTGAATATGTATTTCTCCAAAGAATAGATACAAATGGTGAATAAGCACATGAAAAGATACTCAATGTTATCAGCCATCAGGAAAATGCAATTCAAAACCACAATGAGGTAATAGTTCATACCCACTAGAATGGCTAGAATAAAAAAGACAAATAATAACAAGTGTCGACAAAGATGTAAAGAAATTGGAACCCTGATATATTGCTGCTGGGAATATAAAATGGTGGAGCTACTTTGTAAAATAGTCTAGCAGTTCCTTACAAGGTTAAATAGAATTAATATATGACCCAGCAATTCCACTCCTAGGTATATACCCAAGAGTAATCAAAGCATATATACACATAAAACCTATACATAAATATTCATAGCAACATTATTCATAATAGCCAAAAAGTGGAAACAATCCAAATGCCCATCAACTGATGAATGAATAAATAAAATATGCTATATTCACATCATGGAATATTATTTGATAATAAAAAGAAATGAAGTATTAACACATACTATAACATGCAAATCTTAAAAACATTATGCTAAGTAAAAGAAAAGGACCACATATTGTCAGATACCTTTTACATAAAATGTTCAGAATAGGCAAATCCACAGAGATTGAAAGAATATCGGTGGTTGCCTAGGGCTGGGCAGGCTAAGGGAAAATGGGAAGTGATTATTAATGGATATAGGATTTCTCTTTGGGGTGATGAAAATGTTCTAAAATTAGACAGTGGCCATGGATGCACAATATAGTAAACATACTAAAAACCACTGAACTATACTCCTTAAATGGGTAAATTGTATGGCATTTTATATTTCAATAAAGCTATTTTTTAAAAATCTACTTTACCTTGAGGGAGTTGGATCATCTTGGCCAAGGCGTGACATAATATTTATTAAAGTGTTAATTCCTATTTAAAATAAAAAACAAATATACAAGTAAATACTGTTAGAAGTATTCTAAGACCATCATATGACATGTAGAAAGAAAATTTTCTCAGCTTGACTTTAAAAGGTTTAATATCTGCATGTCTAAAACTTTAATAAACAATTATTAATAAAACACTTGATAGGAGAAAGAATTCTTTCTGAAAAATTCATCTGCCCTTATTATAATGCTCTGCTCAAAATGAATGCTATTATGTATGAGTCAATAGGAATACAAGAATATAAAAGGGTGAAAGAGTCACCCAGGGAAGCATTCCTGGTGGAGATATAATTTACAATAGGAAACACAGGCCAAAATAGGAGAGTAGAATCTTAGAATCATCCAAACATACCTTTTTTCCGCATATGCATGTGATGAACTTTTCTGTCTCCATATTTCGGCTGCCGAATTCCACAGTTAGACAAAGAATTCCTGGCATGATCAGGATTCATTCCAAAATTTAAATGGTGACTCGGATGAGTCATGGCCAGCTAAAATTTCAATGAAATGAGTTTAATATTTAAAACTCAACACAGAAGCATCATCTTTATGTCAACCGAAATGAAACAGGAAAGGAAACTATCTATCCATTCGAATTTTAAGCCCTGATCTTTCCATCTTATTTCCTCCAGTATCAAATTTCCAGAACTCTGGCACAAGCCCTCTTCTGAAAACAAAGCTAAAATTCCATGTCTTTCAGAAGACAGAATACTCAGCAACTGGAAAGGAGAGGAAGAAAAAGCTGAAAGAGGGTATTCAGGTTTGACAGGCAAATTTTAGCTTTTTTAAGCCAATTTCTTTATGGATGGCCTCACATAAATGTAAGAGAAAGGGCTGAAACTTGGCAGAGGCAACCGCAGCAGAACAAGGAAGACAGTTATGTTTCTAAAAATCCTCGTCACTTTCCAAGATAATACAATGCACCATTTATAACCTGCAAGATGAATTACTTTTATCTTGTTATTATGTGAGTTTAAAGGGGAGTAATTCTTACCTGTAACAGACAACGATCTTGGAAAGTATAGCCTATCAACTTGTCCAAATGCATTAGGCATTGGTGGTAGCGGATATGATGGGTCAAAACAGGCAACATCATGGCATGCTAAGAAAAAGAAATACTTCAGTATGTTTAACTATAAAAAACTTATAAAAACAAGAAACATTTTCACATCCCAAATTTCATCTCATAAAGTCCTAAAACAGTTTATTGGCTGTGTGTCATCCTGGAGAATCCTTTACAAGGGGCAGTGTACTATAGTTGTTAAGAATATATAGTTTCTGGGCCAGCAGCGGTGGCTCATGCCTATAATCCTAGCACTCAGAGAGATCGAGGCGGGAGGATCACTTGAGCTCAGGAGTTCGAGCCCAGCCTAAGGAAGAGCAAGACCTCGTCTCTACTAAAAATAGAAAAAAAAAAAAAAAAACATTAGCCATCTCTACTAAAAACAGAAAAAATTAGCCAGACGTGGTGGCACACGACTGTAGTCCCAGCTAAACGGGACGCTGAAGCAGGAGGATCACTTGAGCCCAGGAGTTTGAGGTTGCTGTGAGCTAGGCTGACGCCACGGCACTCTAGCCTGGACAAGAGCAACGCTCCGTCTCAAAAAAAAAAAAAAAAAAAGAATATATAGTTTCTGGAACCAGAATGCCTTAGTCCAAATCCTTCTCTGCCAGTCATACATTGTATGTCTTGGGGAAAGTTGTTTTACCTCTCTGCCTCAATTTCCTCACCTGAAGAATGGGGATAATAAATGTAGCTACTTCCAGGGAGGGTTAATAAAAATTAAAAGAGGAAATATAAAAATCCACTTAGAATAAGGATTAGCTGTCCTTCAAGTAGGAATAGCCTTGGTTCCATCAGTATTCAGCAGGGTAGACTTAGCTTCAGCAAGTCACATGCATTTCTGTGCCTCTTTGTCTAACTTTAATTGCAAGGGAATGGATTAGGATTCATTCATTCTGAAACTTTTTGAGAATAAAGATGCTTCTGAAAATCAATAGAAAATGACTCTTTCCCCCCAAAAATGCCCATGTGTACAAACATGCAAAACTTGTACACAATTCTAATGGGTTCACAAACCCCTGAAACCCATCACTATACCTTAAGTAAGAACTCAGCAGGATAATCTCAAATGCCACTCAGGATAATCTCCAAATGCCACTCTAGGTTTAACATTTAATGATCTAACATTCCAAAGACAACTTTTATAAAAGCACCAGTACCATTAAGGCACCTGAGGACATGGAACTTATATTTTTACTTCAATCATTTTTCATTTGGCTATAGATTCCTTATTGGGAGATGATTTTATGGAAGGCATATCTTTTTCTTTTCTTTAATAATGTTTCCCTAGAACTCAAGAGAATGAAGGAGTCATTCTTATTCATTAGAACCTGGAGGATGGGCACAGCCCACAAAATGATTGGCATATGCTTTAAATCATTTCAGTCTTCAAAGTATTTTAAGCTGGCATTGTTTAAAAATACACGAAAATGGATTTGCTTGAAAGCACAGAAATCGATTATATTATTAACTTATAAAAGAAAGATTAGTTCCACCAAATAAGATCTCTAATCAACGGAAAGTCTTTCTTTACAGTTCAATTCAATACATACATATTGAGCACCTCCATGTGCAAGGCCTTACAATATTTGTGCAAGATAGAAAAGATGCAGACACTGTTTTTGCCATCAAGGGCTTGCTAGAGATATGTCATTAGGATCTGAATTATTGACATTCTGTCCACTTTGTTTTTTAAGTGTTGTATATAAAAATACAACAATATGTAAATAAAGCACGCAGCCAAACTATAACACAGTTTACCAGCCAATTAAATTGCGGAAAGCTCAAGGGAATTGATGCTAAAAAATTCAAGGTGAATGGGACATGAAGACTATGCACGTAATAGTCTAAAGCATGAACTCCACCTGGTAAACTGATTATTTTTTTAATACCTCCTGTGAGAGAAGAATCACTACTTGTCCAGAAAATAGCATCCTCTTTAGAGTTCACGAATTATTAGAAAATTACTATTAACTTTAAACCCAAATCTGTGTCTTTGGAGGTTTGGCCCTTTGATCCTAGTTCTACGGGGAAACAAAATGCATTTAATGGCACAATCCCCGCATCTTCTGGCTAACCTAAATCTTTTTTCTTTTAACCTTTTCCCATGTGCAACAGCTGTGAGTCCCTTCGCCACTTCCTTCCTCTAAATTCACTCTAAATAGAACTAGTTTCTCTTTCCAAATAAGTCTGTTTCTTGTGAGGACCATGGAAAGGTATGGATGACCCTGTCCATCTTGAAGCCCAGACAACCAAGTCTCAATGTTATTTACAAGACTGTTAGAATTTCTAGCTCAGTTTTTAGAAGTATCAATCTTTGCAATGTTGAAATACAATCACTAAGCATCTTTATTTTTCCCCCTAATTCATGTCTAGCAATTGCTTTCATTAAAAAAAAAGCCTCCTTTGAAAGATTGTGGAAAATGGCAGTGTATAGTTTTAAAATCGCTTCAAATTCTCCCATAAAAATAGAGCAACTAGACTAACAAAATAAAAGATCTATGAATAATATCTATATAAAAACTAAATGACCAGGTATCTCCATGAACCCCTAACTAAGAGTGGACAAGGACAAAGAGCTATGTGGTCTCAGCATCTGCATGAGAGATGAGAAAGAGAGAGTAGTAAAGCTTCTGATGGCCCTGAGAATGGAAGAAACCCAAAATTAACAACATGTATTCACTAGAAATGTGATCGAAACTGGAGAAGGCTCTGCAGAATCTATCAATAATTCATTAGTTGAATACAAGAGGACAATCTAACAGTGCTGGAGAAGCCTGGGACCTGTAAACACACAAAACACATAAAAACTATAGCTTCCTTCCAAGATAAAACCCTACAATGAGGAGAAAGTACTAGGAGTAAAAGCCACATTTAGCAGGACAGGGATAATAAAGGGCAAAGGAAAGTGAAGGTCCAGATAAAAGTAGAGACACAGACATGGTATGAGGCCACATTTTTATCATTTTGCAAAAACAACATGAGGAGGAGCTCTAGAACTATGAAAAGCTATCTTGACTTATACCTCCTTTCTAAAAGTACAGAAAACTATTTCATTTATTTTAATTAATTTATTTAACTTAAAGAGCAACAAAAAAGAATCATGATCAAATCTCATCTAAGGATTTTATAAGAAAAAAAAGAAGGAATAGAATAACATCTATGGTGATAATAAGTAAATTTTTTGGTGTTGTCCTATATGGGGTCTGTACCTCACAGTAATCAAATAGTTAAGGCAAGGATCTTTTTTAAAAAGTATTCTAATAATAAATGAAGAAAGATAAAGTTAGAATATCACTTTGGCAGACCTAATGAATAACTGGGTCTAGGTAACGACCCATCATTGACTGATAATGTCACACACAAGAAAACCACATCATCACCTATGAAAAAGTCTTGCAAAAAAACTGAACTATGATCAGTGTTGTCCAATGGAACATTCTATGATGATGGAAATATTCTGTATCTGTGTTATTACAATAGGCACTAGCCACGTGTGTCCACTGAGTGCTTGATATGTGACGAGAACAACTGAGAAACTGAATTTTTAATTTCATTTAATTGTAATGGCCATGTGTGGCCATAGAAAATACAAGGGGCAAAAGCACATGGTAAATGACACCATAAAAGTTCCAATCAGCAAAATCTAGACCAAACCACAGGAACTCTACAGAACATATCCAGTTTCTTCAACACATATTTGCAAGGGGAAAAAAAGGGGAGAAATGGAATGAAAACCTACAGACGAAAGAGACTTAAAACGTAGCAACCAATCACAATATATGGGTCTTGTTTGGACCCCAATTCAAACAGACAGACTAAAATAAATTCAATAGACAATCAGAAAAATGTGAACACTGACTAGATTGATCATATTACAGAAACGCTGTTCATAACTGCTGAAGGTCAACGATAAGGACATAGAGTTCATTATACTTTTCTCTCTAACCTTGCATGTTTTAAATTTTTGATAGTATAAATACTAATAATTCTCTGTCAGGCCAGTTAGCCTTTAAACAACATCTTTTTGCCTTCCTACACAAGTGGGACTACATCTCCTGTAAAAAAAAAAAAAAAAAAAAAAATCAAGTATCTCATATAGTCCAAAAATCAAAGCTTTTTTAACAATATCTGTGAAGCTATTTGCCTCTTAGATGGTTCTCTTTTTTTCTCCTTAGAAAGTTCTAACTTAGAAAATACTTTCATTAACTTTTTGTCCAAAGCCTCTTAATCCCTAGAGATGTTTTTTTTTCACTGTTCAGTGATTCTTTGACAAATCATTGAGCAAGACTATCAGTTAGTCTGACAATGCATGATGGCCTTCCATCCCAATCCAGACAGTCACTGTAGTGTTGAGTCCAAATACAGCTCTCTGTTCATGCAATACAAATAGCAGCCATCACAACTCAGCTCTCCTCAAGGCCAACAGTAGTTCTCCAGGCACCCATGTTTTCTTTTTTATCTCAGGAGTTACAATCCCCACCCTCCCCCCTCATACTGGTTATGTGACTATAACGGTGCAGATTCTTTGTTCCTTTTTTGACATCTTGTAATTCAGTTTATTGATTTCCATGGATCACCTCCTCAGTATAGCATAGGGTCCAGGCACCTATCTTTATAGAAGATACCAATTCAACCTTGGTGTGCAAAACTCGATTATTAAAGTACAGATCGTATTGCAGCATGTTGCTTTTTCTTCCTCTCCTGAATCATCACAGTGATGACTCAGATTCAGGTTTTGATTCCTGCTTTTTCTTCTACATTACCCAAAATTCACTCTAACACAAGAAACAACACAGAGAAAATCCTTAACAAATTTCTCTCCAAACATGGTGATAATCACATTCAGTTCACATATAATTACAGGTTACAGCACCCACCCCCTAGGTTTTCATTCCTCTTAACATTGGCTAAGGCACTAGGGAGTATTTTCTAACCTCCTACCAATCCTTGGTAACTTCTCTCGTTGGGGAAAATGTACTTATAGAGGGAGCTGCTGGTATTGAGGTCACTTCACCTTAGACTCATCACACCAGTTTTATCTCCTGCACCAGCCAGATATCATCATAAGGCTTTTGCCAGCAACCTACCAGCAATGATTACTAATAAACAGTAGGTTCCATATCAATGAACTACCAAATACAAAGACAAACTCTCAAGGATTTTAGAGAAGCCACTCGATCTTTTTTATTCCTCTTAAAATTAAGTATGAGTTTATCTGTTCATAGGTTTCAGGATTATTCGAAGTATTCAGTGTATGGACAGACTTGACTGCTATTTCCCAGTCAATCAGATTCTTATTCTTCATTACCAAAAATACAAAGTGCCTTTATTTTGAATGTTTTAAACTGTATTATGATATGCCACCTGCTTATTTGAGGAACACATGCCAAAAGAAAACATTTATTCTAGGATAAGGATAAAAAATGTTAACATATATGACTTGTGGGTAGACACTCATGCACTAGGTATAAAAAGACTATCCTATCCCAGAAGTAAGATTAAAATAGCCCTCAAAATATACTCACAGAGGTTTAATCATTAATACTATTTGGTAGGATATTTAATCTGATCTCTTTATAAAAAAAAAACCGGGAATGACTTTGTTGCCCCCATTGTTTACCTATGCAATTTCAAGGTAAAAAATACTCAAACAAAATGTACGGCAAACATCAGTAATTTAAGGGCAACTGTTGTTCAGAACCTTTGTGCGATGCATGTAAAAATACCTGAGAATTTTAAAACATAAAAAATCCAGGAAGAGATAAAATATTATCTGTGGCAAACACTTTTAGTTAAAATGCACCTGGAAGTTCTATATTTATCAAAGGTTTTCTGTAAGATATTATCAGCAGAAAGGAAGACTTCTGACCTTTGATATGCAATAAGACAGCCCAAGAGAAAGCTAAGTGAGAATAGTAAAAGAATGGCAATGAAGGAGTAATGGATTTAACAGTTTTCACTGTGGAGTCCATGGCTTTCACAGTCATGTGGCTTATTTACTCCTACTTTTATAAAAAGAATTACCACCCTAAAACCATTCTGAAACAAGGAACGGTATAAATAAACATAATAAAAAATATCCTTACAAAAATACTCATTTTGAGCCAAAAGACAATTAAGTTAATTTACTTTTGCCATTCTCTCTTTAATCATTTTTACCTTACTTTAGGTTTTTGCATTTAAAATTTGAACTAGATTGCTCTCATGTAATGAATGAGTTGATGAATAACACCTCCAAATTCTCTCAAGGTAGCATTTCTATAAGTTGGTGTTTTAAGCTCTATGTAGGTAACAATTTACTTTCACAACCCCAAGAATTGTCATTGATGGTGAAATAATATTTAATATCAAGATAAACAGATACTTCATCTGTTCACATAAGATTGAGAGCTGCAGAATGCCTCCAGGATAATTAGATTTTGGTGGGTAAGGATCTATTTCACCAAGCACAGGGGTTTTCTGGTTTTGGTTTTGGTTTTAATAGTCCATCTCCAGCCCCTGCATTGCCATCGTGCTAAGATTTCTTTCTCTTCCGCTTCCATTGACTTCTCAGGTAGCTAGCTGGCTCATTTTCATTCATTTATATGCAGACTTTTTTTTACAAACCATAAAGCAATTCCTTCTGTATTCAGTATATGAACTCATAGGCAGCAATTTACATTCTTTATCAAGTGATTTACATGTGAGGGTAATTTTACTGAACTCTTAAAAAGACTTCCATTAGGAAGACCAGAGAATAGAAGCATGGCTTCTAAACAATTGGAAGTTCTCTTTGGAAGAGTGAGAGTTCTACAGAGGAGGAACTAATATTAGATCATTAAGTATTCACCTTTGTAGGGTTTAATCAGGATCCATTTTCTCCCACCAGTCAGTTAAGGGAATTGACTGAGTCCTTTTGCCTACCAACCTCAAAAACAGAATGTAGAAGATAATACACAGAGAGACAAGACAACCTTGTCCTCAAGCTGCTTCTTATCTAGTTGAGGAACAGAGGAAGACATCTGTGATAAAGCTGAACAACGCAAAACTGCACTGAACATACAATTCAGCATCCCTATTTGTTTTACCAAAAGAAAAAAAAAGGGCTTTAAAAACAAGATTGTATTCAGTGGAACGAAACTACTACGTGGGGTGTGGGAGAAACCAAGTAAACCAGATACTCTCTCCACACCCATCACCCACCAGTCAGTTATTTTTTATCTTTTTACAAAGTAGGGATCTACAAGGGTTTGGTATGAAAAAATATTTTGAAGTGGAACAAAAACACAAGTTTAGAAATCAGTACAGTAGGTCTCTCTGGTGTGCCTTTCAGTTCTTAACGCCCCACAATTTTATGATTTCTTAATCAACTCTGACTTATCACTCTGCTCATTGACTTAGGATGTCTATCTTAGGATGACAACATGTTGGTTTCAGGAAGACAGCAGCAAACAGAAAAACTGGGTGATAGGGCTTCAAATGGGCCTGAAAAACAACAGAAGTAAAATATTCCCATCTTAAGTACTGACAGTAACAAAATATTGGTCAACTGGCAAAATAAGTGACTGGCAAAAGACTTGGTGAATGTAACTGGCTACCACTCCAGATGATTATTATCCTCAAATATAATTATTATTTAGCAACATTGCATCAATGGCAGTTCATCCTGTCACAAAAATCGTTCTGGACATCACTTAGTAAATAAAATGTATAGCGATACTTTTAATTATAGGATGAAACCCCATTAAATGCCAACATCTTTTTTTAATCATAATGATGAAATGTACACCTAAGAGTAAATTGTCTAAACTTATTACAACACATGCTGTCACCAAATTAGATAAGTGGAAGCCTGGAAGTATTCTTCCAAAAGGCTGAACATAGCAAATTACATTACCTGACCCTAGCCTGTGTACTCATTTCCTTTACTATAATTCCCATGGAGTGCATCCAATATCAATCATGACAACAGAATCAAGTGCAGAACCAAAGAATATGCTGGTTTTAGGGATCTTTAGGCAGGTTAAATTCCATCATAGGAAAAACAAAAATACTTATTAGTGAGTCAGTTACATATAGCTGAAATGTTTCTCTACTGAGTTCACCCAAGGAAAATATATTGCCATTGGGTTCAAATATGAACTGTATACTGCTTCTGTTCATTAATGCCTTCCATTCTCTACAATACAAATTTGAGTCATCAATCCAGAAAGTTTGTACACATCAGGAGTCTATCTGTATGGCTGCTGGAATATCTCTTTTGTATAAGCAGCTATGTATGTGCTACAAACAGGCAGGGGCATTCAAAGGATAGATTTATCTTCAACCAAAGTGAAGAGACTGACTTTAACACTATTAAGTAAGCTCCTCCCTTCAACATCCACAAGTGCAAAACACACACACACACACACACACACACACACACACACACACAGAGCACCACAACAGACAACAAGAACAAAACCTGAATGATAGAAAACAATTTATGGCTGGTGTTCTATTTAGTCTCAAGGAAATATGCTCTACAGAAATTTCTCAATTAGGAATATCTCAGCACCAGATGCCTTTTAAAGGAAGAGATGTATGGGCGTAATTGTGTTCTCAGAAGCATCATCACCTGACAGACATCAGAACGGATGCCAGTTTTCCAGAATCCTTGGCTACTTAGCTCCACTGTTACTTCTCGCCTCATTGTATTCTTCTGTCGTATTTTTTGGAGTGCTTCCTAAAAGAGAATTCATTATGATGAGTAACCCAACGATTTTAAAGCAATATTAAGCCAAACATCAAGCATAAGAAAATAGGCTAGATTCATTTAGTATTACCTTATACTCAGGTATTCAATCTCTTCACACAAAATTACAATATTTTATTGAAATGGAGGCTAGGATGCTCATAGCCTTGGTTATAAGGCAGCCTTTCCCAGTAACTAGATTAGACAAAATCTAAACCAAATCTACCATTTCTCACATATTTGAACAAAATATGCCCTTTCATATGCCTTTTTTTCATGATGAAAAAAAAAAAACATGATGGTTGGGATTTGAAATTGACATGTAAAAATTACATTTATATCAAGCCTATGTTAAGCATTTACATCTAAGACAATCAGTAAATTAACCAGCAATCCACATAATTCTAAAAGTTGCCTTCTAATTTGCTAAACTCTCACAAAAACTCTCGCTACAAGGGAATATCTTAATTTTAAAAAGACAATGATCCAAAACTTCACCTATAAGATGTAGTCAGGAATTAATCCTTCCCTTTCACTGCTCTTCAAATAATTAATTATAAAAAACAATTTTATACTTATATGCAATTCAGTAAAAACCTCACAGGAATTCATAATAACAACAAGAGCCATCAACACATCCACCAACACTTCCACCATTGATTAAGCTACTACAAGCCAAATATCATGGGAGGAACATCATATGGAATATTTCAGAAGTCCACACAAGCATCTTTTTCCTTGTGTGCACCAACAGATGGACATTTCAGTCACCCTCTCAGCCTTAGTTCCCTCCTTTCTAAAGAGGCTGACTGGCTCAAGTCACAGTAAGTGACAATGCCGGAATTTAAATACTCTTCCCAGCTTCTTAGTGCTCTTACACTACAGCAGAATAAAATCTCACTGAGAAAAAATCTATATTGATAGTGAACCCACTTATCCTTAAAATTAAAACTAAAACACAGGCCAGGCAAAGTGGCTCACACCTGTAATCCTAACATTTTGGGAGGCCAAGGCAGCAGGTTTGCTTGAAGCCAAGAGTTTGAGACCAGCATGAGCAACATAGCAAGATTCCTGTCTCCACAAAAAATACAAAAATTAGCCGGATGTGGTGGTGTGCACTTGTAGTCCCAGCTACTCAGAAGGCGGAGGCAGGAGGATCACTTGAGCCCAAGTGTTTGAGGTTGCAGTGAGCTATGATGACACCACCACACTCTACCCCGGGCAACAGAGTGAGACTGTCTCAAAAAAAAAAAAATTGAAACTAAAATATATGTGATCCGGGAATCTAGGGATATTTCTACCCATAAGTAAAGAAATATGGAATTTGGGATATAGAACCTTACAATATAAGTTCACCCTACTAAACTGGCAGACTTTTTACAACCTTAAGACTAAGAAATCTGAGTAAGATCCAATGTTGTATAATGTGCAATCTAAGATAAAAGGCTGATTTAGCAAATTTTAAGCTTTCTTTAATTTCTAAAAAATTAAAGAAAGATATACCTTTCTAAAAAAGGTATATCTGATTCCCAGTAGTAGTAATCCATTAAGAAACTGGTCTTTTTAGGGATAAAAATATTCCTTTATATACTAAAAGATACAAAGAAAATCAAATCAGTGTAATACTGTGAGGAAGGGATTAAAGGATGATTTTTAAAAGATTCTTCTATCTTATTCTGGAAGTACAGTATAATTCAACAATCTTGACATAAACCTGAAACGTATCACCACTAATCACAAAAGGAACAGGGTTCAATACAGACCTCCCTCTGTGCCAGCTTCTGTTTGTCAGTTTGTTTGACTTTGGGACTATTTGCTAGGAGGTGGCGAAGTTTCACATAACTCTTCCACAGTTTCTGATACCTAAGGAAAAGGACAGACAAATATCTTATACAAAGAGAAGGTGAATCTAAAGTGCAATAAAACCAGTTATTTTAATAGGTCTGCTCAATCATACATTACATTCTTTTGAATATCCTGAATGGCAGCAAACCATCATTCTAGGGAAAAATATGATTTTTGGGTTGAGGGGCAGGATGGCCAAGAATCAACTGGAACCTGGTGATTAAGTTGATTGTTGCTTATTTGGATTGAAAATCAGGTGTGACTATGAATGAACCTCTGGAAAGAATTCCAAAGAAGACACACAAAAACACTTTAACCAATGGAAACATGTCCTGTTTCTCATTGTTACCTCTTTGAAAATGACAAATGTTATTTAAATATGTACTTTCTGATGTTTGTTGAAAGAAAGATCCCTTCCTTAATAGGGAGACTGTCGGTCTCTGAACTGCCTATACCAAAAGTAAAAGTTGAAGAGTATTAGAATAGAGAACCCCATTTGTGCCAATACCCAAGCTACAAAGTTGCATTCATTTTTCCACTGGAGAGGGGGAAAGACAAATGGCATATACCAATTTGTTTATACCGTGACAAAAACAACCATATTTGTGGTAGTCAAATCTGTTACAACCTCAACCAGTCTAAAGGATACTGTTAAAGCGTCCTGGAAATGAAGAGAATATGCAGTTCTTTATCAATTCGCAGTCCTGTCATCTGAGAGTCCACGAGAGCCTAATCACATTCTACTAACATTTTTCTGACAAAAAGGGATTTTCAAAAGATTTTCTGTCATATTAAAACTGCTCCTTTCTTGGGCTTAACTTGGCCTTAACTTGGCCTCTGCTTTTTTGATAACATTTTTTTAGAGAATGGAGGAAAGAAAGAAGTACTTACACAGTGCCTGGTTCACTGCTTCATACTTTTATCCAAAGGGGGAAAAAAAAGAACAAAACCCTTTAGCCTCTTCTAATATATGTCAGCCAGAACTGTATTTACGAATTGAAAATCTCCCATTCCCTTTTCTCCCATTATGAATCCTTTTTTAAAAAAATTAAGTGAGGAAACTGTTTGTTTACCAAGGTAGGAAATCCAAACAGTCCTAAAGAATATAATGGTACTATCTCCATTCCCACACATCCTCATCTTCTCCCAGAAGAACACTAACATGCCAGTTGGAAAAACCCAAATGTGGAAAGCACATCAATCCTAAGAGTCAGAAGTCATGGCTCCTACTTCGAACACAACCCTTGACTTTGCATGGGATCTTGAGCTCTTATTAAGATGACCCCAAAAATAGAACTCTGCATAAATTCAGCAGTGCTAGGAACCAATATGGTGCTACTTTCCTCTAGAGGGCACTGAAAAAATAAAAAATAATAATAATTATTATAATGACCAATAAATGAAAAGTTCCTTAAAGTTTAAAAACATACAGGACTCATGTTGACCAATATTTCCAAGTATATTCTGTTGTATAATAATTTCTTTCAGTCAAACAGGTAGAGAAAATAATTCTTCAAAAGCTACCAAAATTGTTTTATTTGGTAACCTAAATTTGGAAGCATGGCTCATTTCAGTTCTTAATTTTTAAAAAGGAAAATATCCACTAAAGGGTATTCCTCTGCTAATTCAGCTGTTAGTAGAAGGTGAAATTGGCTAAGACAAACACTGAGAAATATCTTACTGTGGGTCTCCTGCATAACTCAACTGTGCAGGGCGTATCCCAAAGTGGACGATAATCGGAAAAGTAATCACATCGGGGTTGAACTGTTCACGATCCAGTTGATCGATACGGACAGAACTTGGTTTCTAGAGAAAAAAATCAAAGCCATTTATTCCCATAAGAAGTCTTTAAGTATTGACTTTAACCTAAGTAGGGAAAAATTAATCGGATTTTTTTCTAGGAAAGCCTTGTCCCCAAAGGGAAAAGGTCATTTAAAACTCTTTAATCACAGCAGCTATACTATCTAAAAACTATAATGTCATCCCTGTAAACGAGTCTAAGCCATTTGGCATAATGAACAACGATTTTGTCCTTTTTTGCAGTCCACATAGAAACCTTTAAAAATTAAACTTTTAAAAGGACACCCAGTCAGATACAACTTTTCCTTAACCTCTCCAAAGGCACAGGGAAAGGAGTTCACATCACAGGAAAAAGATGTGCTGGCTTGTTCTGCTTTAATTCCACATTACAAATGAATAGCTTACTTCTATTCGGGATGCACAGACAGATGCCTCTATTTAAATTTTTTTCCCTATCAGTTCTCAGCATACCTTGTGTATTCCTTTAATTCTACACCTTTAAATTAGAAGGTATGGCAGTACAAAGGCCAAATAGTTAATAAGCTTCTCTTATTACATCCATTTAGGACATTTTTATATTTTAACAGAGAGCCTCGTTTGGTTTTTTCCCTCATGTCTAACAAAGAAAGAAGTGAATGGCTCATTCCTTCTGGACCATTTGTGAAATGCATTTCATCCTGAAAGCTTAAGTTTGTGAAAAAAGGTAAAATCGTGGAAAATATGTTTTCGCAACCTCCTTGCTTATAATCACCTCTCGGGGCAGTCCCTAGTTAGAGAGTCAATTCTTACTAGCAGGCTGGGGGGTCTTTGGCTCAGTTGCTTTAGAGGCTAAGGCTGTAGGACTGATTCACACAAAGGTTAATAAGCTTCATTCTGTCCCACAACAATAGCCAACAACTACAGTCCAGTTGGAGGCCTGGTTTGTCCAGGGCAGAGCAGTTTCAATGCTAAAACCAGGAAAGTCCCCAGCTACTGGGACAAGCTCGTCACCCTACCAACAACTGTAGCCCTGGTCAGCCATCTGGCAAATCCAACTAGATGACAAAGAAGATAGATTTGTGTGAATTCATCCACATTAGTTAGAAAACAACTCAAACTTACAGTTTTCAAAGAATATTTAAATGTCATTTAATAATCAAAATTTCACTAGCATCCTGAAAAGTTGGCCTTTGCTCTCAAAATTAAAAAATGCAAAATATTTTGTTCACATGCAACCTAATAAAAAATTATTTAAGTGCCCCCATCAACAGTAGCAACATGTTATTTAGGTCTAAGAATTGCTTTCATTATTTTGTACATCAAAACAGCAAGCTACATTTTTAAAGGAGGAATTGTGCAATAGAAAAATGCTATTGAATTATTCATGTTTCTGGGATTTTAAACACCATGCTATGGTATCAACAGAGGAAATAGTGATTTAAAATATCCACAGTATCTTTAAATTTACGAGGGTGGTGGGGAATGAAATAAGTTCTAGACTTTGGCCACACCCTATAACATTTATCATACCATCTTTGTGTAAGAATAAAAAACATTCTCACTAATGACCAAAGTATTCCCTGGCAGAGGCAAAGAGCTTAGGGAGAAAGATTAATTCCTTTAAGTTCTGCAGCAATAAAGTATTTAATATGACCATAATGGCTTGAAAAATTTAATAAATTTCCCAATATTCTTGCCATTGGGCAATCTTTCAAAGCAAGTACTGCAGAAGATGAAACATAGTGTCATGCCTACTTTGTCCTCAAGTAACTTGCACACTTCCCAAAAGAATGTAATAAAAGGCTGTTTGCATAATACTGAGTTTTCAGGATTTTTTGCTTCTTTAAACATATCTAAAAAAGAATTAACTTCAACATTTTCCTAAGCCTGACACCCAAACTTACCTTTCCTAATTTATTTCTGATTATTTTCCAATATAACCTTGCATCCTGACTAGTCTGGTTTCCTAACTATCTTCAAAACTGGCCTTATACCATCTCAAGTATGGACATTTAATCATGCCAATAATTTATACAATTTCTCAATTCCTCAGAGACCTTACTGCACGGTTTATGAAGCATCCCTGGCAAGCCTAGCCCAGTGATCTCTCCTAAAACTACAGGCTTCACTGACTGGTCCATTGGCTCAACAATTCGTCAAAGACTCCTCTCATATGTATACACCTTGGGTTTGCACCTGGGCAACCATCATATATAATAAATAAACTTCACTAGCACCTGGCTCACATAGTAGTCCCTCAACAAATTAGCTGAATGGTGATCATGGTGACAGTAAATGTTATCTATGCCACCAGTTCTAAAACAAGCAATGGGTGAATTAGAAGCACCTGGGGATTTTTTTTTAAACTACATATTCCTGGGTCCCATTGCCTAGAGCATACGGGCTAGGGTCAGTCAGGGCATCCTACAGTATTTTTTAAATTTTTAATTTTTTAAAAATCTCTGCAACTGATTCTCGGATTTCAGGAAAACTTAACTATGCCATGGAAGGAAACCTGGGGTGAACATGCTCCCAAAATGTCTACTGTAGAACACAGAACTTTTCAAGTGGAACAACCAGGATGAAAATGTACATCTCACACCATCACCCCATCCTCTGACCCAGCTCTAAACCTGACAGGAGGAATATAAATATATGCAACTGCTTAAAGAAGAAAATTAAAATTCACAATCTTACTCTCACAGTGCTACTACTTAAATATTTCTTTTAAAGTTACTTTAATAATTGTTTATGTGGCTTAACAGTAAAACTGTAAAAATTGTATGATTTTCCGGTTTTAAACAAGTTTAATGTTTAAACATATTTTTATTAAACAATTTCACTTTCTGAATTTGTTTAAAATAATCCATACTAGCTGGAATGTTTCATTTGCAAATAGCAACATTTTGTTTGTGCAGATGTTCCTGTCATAATGGATCCAGAGTTTTTATTTTATGAATCAAGGCTATTAAACAATTGGCAGCTCTTTAAAAAACAATAGCTTTGTTTAAATAGATCATTCTGTTTCTTTACATGGAAATACTTTAATTCTCCATTTCTGAACATTTTTATCCTGATAAGATGCCAGTATATAACTATTTTATGAAACAAAATATTGTAGAGAAATAAATTATCTGATATAAGGAAAATGCTATGTTTTATGTAAGAGAACTGGTTATATTTTAACTCTGTTTTTAATTTTTATATTTTTGCTTCAAAAATTAACATTAAAAGTTTAATTTTTAAGACAAAAGATTTAAGAAGCAAATAAATGAGAAATATATGTAATAATCATGGTAGAGGATCAATAAAAAAGGACAAATCAGCTAGTAGGCAATTATCAAAAGAAGACATGAATGACCAATAAACATTTAAAATATCAATTTTCATTAGAAACCAAAATAAATACAAATGAAACAAAACAATGTATTTTTGCCTCTATCAAATAGGCAAAGTTTTTTCCTTTAAACTAATATAAGCAGGGAAGTCGGTACTTTTCTGTGCTCCTCATCAGAGTATAAATTTTATAGCCTTCTTGGAAGGCAATTTGCAACATGCATTAAAATGCGCAAATATTGAGACAGAATAAATTTACTAATCAGGTGAATTTACTACTAAATATGCTTAAATTATAATATTTTTCTTATTTGCTAAATATTTAAAGGAAAAATTACTCACAAAGACAAGAAGCAATGAGTACCTAAAGCTTTTAAAATGTGCTATTATTGTTTTTGTGAAACAGTCAAACCTGCAAGAGGTGATTCAGCCACTGAATGTACAGACACCAGAACATACCGTCCCAGGGTTGGTGACAATCATGCCTTTGCATTCTTCTGCATATTTCTGCCACTCAAGCTCCTCCCACTGAAGCATGTTGGCAATCTCCTCCTCGGGCACCAGGGCCTTGCTGCACCGTAGCAGGTAGAGGAGGATCTGGTGCATGGACAGCACTTCCTTCCCTCCATCTTAGGTGGCAGTGGAGAGAGAGGGGGGGAAATAAGGCAAGTTACTCAATTAACAACAAATCATCAGCTGAATAAGGAAAAACAACACATTGGGGGGAAAAGAGCATGTATAAAAGGGTAACTTAAAATTTACAGTTTAACTAGGTGCCAAATAAGATGAAAGCCATCCATTCCATTGATGAACAGTGCTCATAAACCATCTCATTTACTAAACTGGCAACAACAACATTATAAATGATAAAAGGCTCCATTTGTGAGGTATGAATATAAAAAAGGTGCTTACCTAAATAAATTTAAAACCACCTAGCATAAAGAACCACGGTTTATTATATACAGAACCATGTTATGTCTTAAATATTTTGTCATTCTTTCTAGGGTAACAGATGAAAGCTCTTTAGAAGTGATGTTACTGTCTTAAGGAAATTCTAAGCTTTCATGAGATATTTATGGATGTTTTCAATAAGCTATTGTTGCATTACGGTCTAATTTTTTGGTGCTAATGTGCTGCACCTGCCATGATGAATAGAGCTAAAGAGTCTGTACTAATATCATAGAAGAAGATTATGATGTTAATACATGGAAAAAATACCAAGTGTTTTGAGGCTTACAGAAGCATATATCATCAAGTATAGGGGATAAAAAGAACAATAGGGGTATTATTAAAGTACCTTGGAAAAAGCCAACTAATCTGGTATTTAATGAACCAAAGACATCCATTTAATGTGGGCATCAATGTGGGGTCCACAGGCTTCTGCGTTCTCTTTGGGCTTAGCTTCCTGACCAACATGATCTTCATGATCAACATAATCTTCCAAGAAGCCTGAGGTGAGCAGGTGGACAAGAAAAATTCTAAAGCCAGGATATGTTGCCTGTACATTACATGTGCATACATACAGAACAGCAGGAATAAAGGAAGCTTAGAGAGCCTTAAAAAGAACTGCCACACTGCCTAGACTCACTAGGAACTAAGGAAAGTGTAAAATGGTATTTGGCTTATAATGTCTGTATTTGGTGAGACTGCTTAAGAGCACTGGGGCCTAGAGAGACACATTAGGAGTCTAAAATACCATAAGAAGGAGTAGAGTGTTGTTTTACTCTAGGGTAAGAAAAAAGATTCATATTTTTATGGGGGAGAGGGGAATGGTGGAAGGAGCCAGATCCAGGTATACAAAACAGCACCAGAAACCCCCTACAAGCAGTTATGGCTGGCCAACTCCATGGCACTTCAGATAAAAGTGAAATGGACTAGGGGCATTGAATTTAACATGAAAAGACTAAAAGAGCTACTAGGAGAGAGGAATATTTAACCCTACAAACCGGGGATCTCTTAAAGGCTCAAACTCTGTGGTAAATGAATGGTATAGGTATCACCCAATTTAGGAGAATACCTGCAAGAAAAAGAAACGAAGCCACCAGGTTTTGATAAGAATGCCAACTACCTACTTTCTAGTTTGGCTGCAAAGCTACTGATGAGGGAAGAGTGAGTTTTATAACAACACAGAAACTAGACATAATAAAAAAAAATACACATCAGGTGCAAAGTTGGTAATGCTGAAAGGAGAAACTACAAGTCCATGTTGAAATCTGCTAAATATTTTAAATGGCAACTAAACCTTAAAAAGACTGTTATTCACCACTGTAGAAAAGTATAAGCTCAGGACAGATAACCTGAGGTGAAAGGTTTATCAAGGAAGGGTGCTTGAGACTCCGCTCCCTGTTTGGTATTGGGGTTTATTTCTTTATGGAAATGTATGGGAAGATACACAAATTAGCGTCCTGCCAGGGACTGTGGGGTGAGGGCTGTAGCCCCCACTCCTAGTCTGGCAAAAAAAGACACTCCATAAACATCTGTGGAATGACTTTCTGAAGCAGACAAATAACTTGGCCACTTGCTCTCAGACTACCATGAATTTACTAATGTTAATGAATTGGCTCTTTCGGTTTGTCTGCTTTGCCACATGTTTATGTGGGGATTTATGGAACTATGTCACTGAGGGCTAGGAAGTAATTTTTATCTTCTTGGCTGGAATAAATAGGACATGATATAAATGAGAAATGAGAGCGGGTAAGCTAAGGTTAGCAGGAATTCTGCCAACTCTGCGACTGGAACCGTGACAACGGCTCATTATTCGGGAAGAACTGGAGTTTGTGTTTCAGGGAATGAATCTGGACAGTCATTAATGAACTGACAGACTTTATAAACTGTTTCTTAGAGACCCAATTCCCCCTCAGTTTATATTGCTTGATTATTTATATGGTTATTTGGGAGAAGGGAGCAATTTGTTAGGGAATTTGTGTTAAGTATACGGTTGCTTAGACGAGTATTTCTGAACTGTGTAACATTCAATTTTAACAAACATATATAAAAATACCTTCTTTCTATACACTGAGAATAACTATATGACTGCATTACTATGTCTTCTGTATATTTCTACTAAGACACCTTTATATAATCTTATTTTCTAAAATTTGTATTAACAGGCATTTTCTAAATTTTCCAAATATAAAGTTATATTAAGATGCTATATCAATTGATGTTTTTTCAAACCACACTTTGCCCCCTAGAAATTCTGAGACACTTTCCCCCTTGGGTCCCTGCCAGCCATACCTGAGAACTACTCCAGATGGGGCAATTTCCAAAAATCAATTTTCTAGACAGTCAATTTGCAAAACTGATTCAAGATTTTCAATGCTTTAGTAGAGTGGTGATAAAATGAACAGGCTTTCCCCTAAGTGCAATCTTGCTATCTTGTATTATCACTTACCCCAGCCACGGTTACAGTCAAAATAAAACCTTAACAGGCATGATGCAGTGGCTCATGCCTATAATCCTAGCACTTTCGGAGGCCCAGGCAGGAGGACTGCTTGAGGCCAGAAGTTCAAGACCAGCCTGAGCAAGAGTGAGATCCTGTCTCTACAAAAAACAGAAAAACTAGCTGGGCGTGGTGGTGTGCACCTACAGTCCCAGCTACTTGGGATGCTGGGGCAGGAGGATCTCTTGAGCCCAAGAGTTTGAGGTTGCAGTGAGCTATGATGACACCACTGCACTCTAGCCCCAGCAACAGAGCGAGATAATGTCTCAAAAAAAAAGAATAAAACCTCAACACACTGGGTGGAGTTCATATTAGATATTTTGCAAACAAACGTAAAGAGTAGGATAAAAAAAAAACAATAATGTGAGAAAATTCCTAAAATCTCAATAAATTGGTCACTCTGTGATTTGGCATGTGGCAAACTGGCCTGTGTCAAATAATCCTTGGTTTAAACTATCAAGCTTAATTTTGGGTCAATTTGTATAAAGCAACTGAGACAGCTTCTTTAAAATGGGTAAACTAAGGAACTGGAGAAAGATCATGATGACTGATAAAACTCGAACTTTCAATTAGATATTGTAATAAACTGATATAAATAAAAAGCAAATAAGAATGAGAAGACCATGAAATACCTGAAATGTGTGAAAAGTTGCTCATTCTCACAGAAGTTCAAGAAACATGCAAATAATAACAATGAGATAACTTTTTACATATCAGATGGACAAAACTATAAAAGACTAGTAATATCCCATGTTGGCAGGTGTGTAGAAAACAGGTACTTTCAAAAACTGTTAGAACTACAAATTGGTATGTACCCTTTCTAGAGAGAACTTGGTCAACATCTTTCCAAATTTAAAATGTGCATACTGGCCAGGCGCAGTGGCTCACGCCTGTAATCCTAGCTCTCTGGGAGGCTGAGGCGGGCGGATTGTTTGAGCTCAGGAGTTCGAGACCAGCCTGAGCAAGAGCAAGACCCCGTCTCTACTAAAAATATAAAGAAATTATCTGGCCAACTAAAAATATATACAGAAAAAATTAGCTGGGCATGGTGGCGCATGCCTGTAGTCCCAGCTACTCGGGAGGCTGAGGCAGTAGGATCGCTTAAGCCCAGGAGTTTGAGGTTGCTGTGAGCTAGGCTG
The DNA here is from genome assembly GCA_028533085.1 of Varecia variegata. Taxonomy (NCBI): domain Eukaryota; kingdom Metazoa; phylum Chordata; class Mammalia; order Primates; family Lemuridae; genus Varecia; species Varecia variegata. The sequence goes on along the minus strand of CM052439.1, from coordinate 157,989,440 downwards.
ACGCCACGGCACTCACTCTAGCCAGGGCAACAAAGTGAGACTCTGTCTCAAAAAAATAAATAAATAAATAAAATAAAATAAAATGTGCATACTATCTTAAATAGTTTCACTTCTAGAACTTTACCTTATGGGAACACATAAACACAAAAGGATAGATGCACAAGACTATTCCTGAAGTATTTATATGGAATGGGAAAATGAGATCTCCAAAATATTCACCACTAGAGGAATTGCAAAAAAATTTAATGTCCATCTATACTATAGAACACAATGTATGCAATGAGGCAAAGTATTTAACACAGAGAATATCTGAAGTATTTGAATAAAAAAAGGCAAGTTGTATAACATGTTTACTGTCATACCACTTAAAGAAAAAAAGCACAATTCTTCTATTCTTCTTATGTAGGTTAAAACAAATACAGGCTGGGTGCAGTGGCTCACGCCTGTCATCCTAGCACTCTGGGAGGCCAAGGCAAGAGGAGTCCTTGAGGCCAGGAGTTTGAGACCAGCCTGAACAACACAGCAAGACCCCATGTCTACAAAAAATAAAAACTTAGCCAGGTGTGGTAGCACACACCTGTAATCCCAGCTACTTGGGAGGCTGAGGTAGGAGGATTGCTCGAGCCTAGGAGTTTGAGGCTGCAGTGAGTTACAATGATGCCACTGCACTTTAGCCTGGGCAACAGAGCAAGACCCTGTCTCAAAAAAAAAAGTTTATTTTAAAAAAATGAGAGACAATTTTAAAGAATGTTTGAAAAGCACATTCATTAGTAACCAAATCACATGAATATTTAAATAAGGCACTTTTATGATCAATTAATTAAAATCAGTAAACAAGTCAGGTCTATTTGATTAACGAGAAAAAGAAAATCAGTAAAACAAGTATTTATTGAGTCCCTGCTATGTGCCATGAAGTATGTTAGCACTGGTGATACAAGAAGACAGACAATGTTTACTCTTTAGCCTCATAGAGTTCACCGCTGAAAATTTTAGAAAGGAAGAAGAAAAGGAGAGAAGAAAGGGGGGCAGGCCAAAAATGCTAAAAATGAGTAATAATGCATTTTTCATGGCAGTATAAGCGGGTGTTATTCTTTTGACAAGAAATTTGGCACTATATATCATGATCTTTAAAAATATCCATCTGCTCAATGAATTATTAAAAAATAGGACACAAAGCATATACTTATAGATGACAACTATGTAATAAAACCCTTATGCACACAAAAAATGGAAATGTATATCAAAGTGACCTTTTTTAAACTTACCATTTTCTAAAAGCTCTTTAATGAAATCATATTGTGAAAAACAAATCCACCATAATTTGCTATCCAATACCAAAATGCATTTTATACATTATGTATTTTTCTGTACCCTTCAGGGTTTTCTTCATATGTACATTTTCAAAGGGAAGCCTAATGAAAAAGTAAATCCTATTTAAAAATAAATCAATCGGCCTTTTTCTTTATGACAACCTAAATGTTATCGCTACACAGTTATAAGAAACATTTTGTGAGAACTGAAATCCCACAAAGTAAATAGCCTACATAAGATTTTTCTTTAAGATGATTTTAAAACTGCCCACTTGCTCTTAGAGATTTGTTTGGTCATAAAATGCCAAGAGGCAGATAGATATGGAAAGGAAAGGCTTTTCAACAAACTTACTGTAACACCAGTTTCTAATAAGTTTACTGCTTAAGCTCCATCATAAAATCAAAGATGCATTCACTTGAAAAGAAAAAAGGGCATCTCAATAAAATAAAACCAGCCATGAAAAGGAGAAAAGCTTTTGAATGCATTTCTAAACAAAATAAACACTAACAATACTAAAAATATGAGTAATGCTAACCTAAAATAAAAATGAGCCATTGTGATTATCTAGATTGAGCAAAGAACAAAAAGGAAAAAATCTTGAGGAAAATTTAAGCCAGACTGAGTAGACAAGAAAGAAAAGCCACGAAGGAAGAATCGCAGAGATAGAAAGTTAGGAGAGCCCAGGCATCACATTAGGGAAGAGACTAACACTGAAGTGTGTCCTCTGGATTTGGTCCTTAGGAGGCTCCTTCACAATCAGCAGCGGCTGTGGGCTGGGGACAGGGCTAGAGGTGTCCACCACTGAAGCAAAGCTTGGCTGTGAATAGACCAAGAGCACTTGAGGAAGCCAGAGCCTGACAGGCTCAAAGAAGGGTTCTCAAAGAAGGCATGAGCCTGACAGGCTCAAAGAAGGGTTCTCAAAGAAGGCATGAGGGAGGCAAGGTCTCCTGCCCCCAGGAAAACAGGAAGTCCAAGGAGAAGAGCATGAACCTAAGTCTAAATTTCTGAAACTGCTGATATACAGAATTGGGTAGAAAGGTTACATGAAGAGAAACTCCCCAGCCAAGATTGTAGGCCACAGATATATAGCAGCAACTACGTTTTCTTCTCCAGTAATGCCGAGTGGGCTACATACAAGAAAAGAAAAGGCAAGGGGTTGGATTGATGACATTTACACAAAAGGTGGTGGTCACACTAGAGGGCTGAGGCTGAGGCTATCTAGCTAGAGCTGATAGATGAGTCAGAGCGCAGGACTCAGTGGAGAATGCAAAGCAAAGTGGCTGCACACAAGTGGAAGAGGGAAGATTCAAGCAGAAGCAAAGGCAATAAGGGCATGGGAGGCTGAAAGGATGGAAGGATGGCAACAGGAATTGAGATGCTCGAGTTAGATTCTAGGGATAAATTCGTTTAGGGTGATTGCATGGCCCAAGGTTTTACTGTGAGATTATTAGGTGGCTAAGTTGTGACAATCATTACAGTAGAAAAAGTTAAGAAATCGTACAGCTCAGGAAAGAATGGCGAGTAAAGCTGACTACACTGGTAACAGAACTTTGCTGAGGAAGGAAACTGGAAGCCAGGTTTCCCAGTGCTTGATAAAGCACATAATTGACGAGGAAATCCTAAAGAAAAAAAGGAGTGGGACTAGGGCTGCAGAAGCCTCAAAGGAAAAGATTTTGCCAACAAAAACGTATCCAAAAGATTTCATTTAAAATCCAATCATTTTTAAAAACACTAAATATAATGCCATATCTTATAGCTGGATTCTTGAAAAAAATTAGAAAACAGTTAAGATATTGCTTTAAAAAAATTAAGTCATATAGTTACTTATATATTTTAATGTAGTGGGAGAATAAACTATTATATTTTTTTCACTGTAAAATGAATTAAAGTAAAATTGAAAAAAATCACAATAATCCTACCACCTTAATACAACTATTATTACAGTAATTTTTTTAGCATAGTTCTAATCATACTGTATATAAAATTTTACACTGTTTTCCAATTAGCCACATGCATTTTTCAGGCCACATGCATTTTTCCATGTTAATTTTAACATTTGCATGGTATTTTATCAGGTAGATTTTCAAAACTTATATCAATTCTTCCATTGCTCATCCTATTTGGAGGTACCATGAATTATGCAGGGACATAAATCAGCATGTATAAATTTACATTTCCATGCCCAACCTGAGAAGTAGAGGATTAACAGTGACTGAGGTGGGAAAGTTGTCCCTAAAGATTGAAAGGTGAATGGCAGGCTTATTTTCAGACACACTATCTCACAGGTCACTGACAAGCCAAAAGATTTACCTGGAAGAAATCTTACAAAACGTGGCATGAAATGAAATCTTGGGCAACAGGGAGGGCTGTCTTCAAACAAAGGACCTACAGCAAACAAGTGAAAAGGAAAGAAAAAAGAAATCAAACAGCTTTAAAAAGCAAACATTGTCACTTAATTTCTAAGATTTATGACAACCACAAAAACTACCAGCAGAAGTACAGACATAAAAAATACCACCATCTCCCCCACTCTTCTCCTCAGTGGCTAAATCAATCATTGGCAACTGCTACAAGCACCCAATTAAGACTGCAATGAGGAGACTACAGGAAGTCAAGAGGAGAATGAAAGCCCCAAGGAGCAAATACATATGGTAAAATTATTTTTAAAAAATATCAATATTTTTATTATAATTGAACTATTAAATGACATAATGTGTCTGTGTGTAAATTCCATCCCATTTTAATCAATACACTAAAAAAAATTTGAGAAATACTATTGGTTTGAAAAGCCATTCATTAACACACTGCTTTAGAAATAAACGTTTGCTGAAATACAGACACTTCCAAAAGAATAAACTATGATCTGAGTACCAGGCATCAAGTCTTTGAATCTATCTAGCTCACTCTGCACGTGTGCACATGCATGAGTGTGTGTGTTTTAATGACTAATTGAAGTTTTCTGTTATAAAAACTGTCATTTTAGAAAATGTATTATGGTAAAGTTCACTAGATTTAAAATATCAACTAATGGTATTTTTCCTAATACACATAAATCAAGGTAGTCACTCGTAATAATTGGTATCATCTTAATAGGCATTGTAAAATTGTATAAAGTAAAATCCATAAGAACTTATTCAAGTCAAATGATGGCAAGCATTCCTATGAATAACATTTTTCCCTGGGTATTCAGAAAACAAGAGGAATTTCAACTACGTTCCCACCACTTTTCATGTATACCATAAAGTTCTTCTACAAGCACTACTCTTTTCTTTAAAACCTATTATTTACCTTTCAGATTCCAGTCATATAATTCCAAAATATCTCTGAATAGGAACAGTGAAAAGAGTTCAAGCCCTTTCACACAAAAATTCTGAAAAATAAACCAAAATCAAATTACTATAGATCTGTAAATAGACATGAACTGAATGTTCAACTTTTTCGAGTCCAAGTACCTTAAAAAGTGTCTGCTGAAACGGTACTAAAACTATATAATTTCCTTAAAAGTTTGGCAACTGTCCTACAACAGCTCACTGTTGTAGGACAAAATTTCAGACAAAAATGCCATAAGGATTCCTGAGAAGTTAGCCCTTCTCAGTGTACAATTAAAATCATGTGAAATTTAAAAAGGTCTCACTTATGTCATATTTTCTAACCCAATTATAAAATGTATCAGAATCTCCTGGGGACTTTTTGTTAATTCAAGTTACATATACACACCTCTAGGCTTTGATAAGCTTTCCCCCACCCCCATCCCACACATCCAGAATCACTGTTACAGAGTTACCCAAAAACAGAGGTCTTTTGTACCCTAAAAGTTCAAATTCTTGATGAAGGCAAAAAAAGGGCTAAGAAGAACTATAAAACTTTGTACCAAAATTTCTCCTATAAACAAGCTAAACAGATGATATATCTGCAAGTGAAATCTGTCTCATAATTCTTCCTCCTACTTGTTCTGCTAGGGGTTCATATATCACCCTGCATGATAGCACCCCAGTAGTCATAAACTTTTACAATAGCAAATGAAGGCTTATGACCTTAAAATTCAAAAGGAAGCAAAAAAGCCCTTCTAAGCGGGAGAATAAAGGGGCAGTTCTTTTTCTTTAGTTCTTTTTGAAAGGCAGGTAAAATGAACAAGACTTGCTCAGAATGAAATAGATACCAACTACACATGCATGTCATGCCCATCAATTCCCTTCCACGCTCCCTGCCCATGACAGAGCTGTCCCATGAAACAAGGTTTGCAAGAAGGGCCAAAAGCTCCAGAAATCGACCCTGACTCCAACACAATGTTAAGTGCACAAGCTTGTTTGCTGTCTAGTTGTTATTTCTTACTGTGATTTGTTGACATCACTAAATTCAAGACCAAGCTATGAATCATTCTGCGATTCGCATTAATCTTCCTTTGGAGTTTTAAATCTCTTGCATATATTTAGATAAATCTGCTGCTGAGCATCCGCGATGAAAAATAATTAGGAAAAATATGTAAATATATGGGAAGAAAAATGAACCAAGCATTGATCTTGTCATTGGAGATAAATAAGATTATTCCAATAGCTATCAGATTCAGTTTCACTATTCCAATTTCCTCTCTGATAATGGCCAGTAACCAAAATCTGTCCCCAGCGTAAAACAAACTAGAAGCAGATGTAAAGTTAATATCAGCAGATATAACACAAGGAGAAAAGGGTTCAAAAATAGGTCAATGAGTTGAAAAATGATGCAAATTTTAACTCTGACACTAGAACTACATTTCACTGACCCTTTCAAAAGTGAACATGATACTTAGGGGTATTCCTATGGCAAAAGCCAAGTTCAATGCTTTAAAATATAAGTGTGGAATAAACGAATGAGCAAACCACAACAAGCTGTTAAACAATCTTTTCCCTTACCTCAGGCATCATCTCTTCAATGAAATGAATCGTGTAGTCTATGTTGAATCTAATTACTTTACACAGTGGAATCTGCAATAAGAAGAAGCGAGGTTCAGTTTCCCAATACCTCCCTGCAGGCTCATATTGCACATGTTTGCTACCTCATCCAGGAGGCCACAAACCAAATGAAAAGGTTTCACCTTATTTAAGCTATTAACAACACTGTACTTGACCACAACTGCTGGATTTTAATGACAAAAACCCAGCTGGTCCAGCCTCTCCAAGAAACCTGGATAATGTCGGTTTTTAATTAACGGTATTAGCAGCAACAACACAAACATGACAAGAACCCCTTAAAATGAAACATATCGCCTCTAAAGAGTTAATAAAACCATAATCACAAACTTTTCTTTTTCTCAGGTTTTTAAAATCTTTGGCTTTTCTTGCAGATCAGGGATGGTAGGCTGATAACTTATCAGTATGGATTCATAGGTCATTGGAGAGCCTAATTCTTGCTGTCTATCCGGCTCATGAGCAAAAGCAATTGTGGTAATAAATAATAAATTATAATAAAAATAATAATGGCTAACATTTATTGAGCCAGGCACTGTTCTAAATGCTTCACAATATTCACTCATATGACCATCACAACATTCCTGTGAGATAGGTCTGACTACTGTGCCCATTGAATAGTGGAGGAGACTCAGGCAGAGAGTTGTCAGGTCCCTTGCCTAAGGTAAGAGGTAGCTGGTGAATTACAAAGTCTTCCTCTAGAGCCCAGCTCTTAGCCGCTAGAGTATATACTTCTCATTATCTGTTCTAATACTCAGGGTATGTGTGAAAATGAAGGAAGACTCAGCTTGAAATAAATCCACATCTGTCTTATTTTACCAGCGTCTCATCAGACACTAGCCTATTGCCGACACAGAATAGATTTTCTGTAAATATATTTTCAAATGAATGGAAGAATGAGAAAGGGAGGGAGGGAGGTTACTGAAGGGGCTTGGCTGGCTATGTGGGGAAATAATAGGCCCAAAAGCACTAGAGATGTGTCAAGTGAGCTTTTCTGGCTGTTTAATCTGTCTATAAGACAATTTTATATATATGTAATCGTTTTTACAAACCATAGCAACCAAAAAGAAACAAATTTTAATTCTATCAGCAAAAGAGATGGTAAGAAAAATAGTCTTATAATGCCATCTACTGGAAATCTTTTTCTCAGAAATTAAGTTTAGTTTAAGTACTTCTTTTTTTTTTAAAGGAGAGAGTGGTTAATTTCAGTGAAATTCATAATTAACTTTAATAAGGATCCAGTTTCACCCTTCTTATGATAATGAGTTCTAAACATTCAAAGCAACATGCTAAGGGCCACTACCATTTTTAAGTTCTGCTTTATTCCTATAATCGCTTAAAAGTATTTAAGAGTTACAAATTTATGCATGATTCAATATATTTTTAAAATACCTATTCTTTGCTAACAACTGTTAGGTTCATAGTTACTCTAAAATAAGCCACAGGCCCTACCTTAAAAGGTAAAGATCTAAAAGAAGAAAGGCATGTAAACAACCACAAACAAAATACAACACAATGTCATTTCTAACTGCAATTAAATAACAAACAAGTAACCAAAAAAAGTATAAAAATGCAAAAGAACCAAAGAAGAGGTAACATTTGAGTTGTCTTCAAAGACAGGGAGGGATTTTCCAGAAAAATAAAATTGAAGCAGAACAGGTGTTTAGCTTCCAACAGGACAGAGAATAGGGGGAGCTGGGAGAAGAAGTCATTTAGTTGTTCAGAGGGGGAAGTACATGGAGCGAGAAATGCCAGGTGATTCTAGAAAGTATAAACTCTATTACATAGCCCTTATAAACCATGTTAATGTCAGAGCTTATGGCTATATGGCAATGAGAAGTCATTCAAGTACTTTAAGTAAGAGACTATCATTGTTTACGTTTTAGATGAGTCACTGTGGGAACAGTGTGGGAATGGCTTGTAGGGAAGCAAGAAGACCGAAGGACCAGACTGGAGTCTAAAGCAATAGTCCAGGTGCCAAATGAAGGACAGATTGGAAAGGACAGGACAATTTTTAAACGTGGTTAGATGTTACTGAAATACACTGTGACCGTTCTGATGTGGGAGTGAGAGAGAAGAAAGAATCGAGGATGATTTCTGGGTTTCTGGCTTAAGTAACCAGGTAGGTAACAATAGCATTAATACAAAAGCAGAAATTCATGACAATGTCCCCTGAGTACCTCAAATTCAATATATGGGGAAGATGAGTTTAGTTTCACACAGGTTGAGGGTAAAGTACCTGAGGGAACATCAAAGAGGGCATTGCAAAAGGTAATACATCAGAGCTATACATCACAGCTATAGATATCAAACTGTAAGGATCAGAATACATATGGGAAGAAAACCATGGGAAGAAATGAATTACTCAGGGAGAGAGTATGTAGGAGAGAAAAGGACCAGAGCTCTTAGGAATATTCAAGAGGCAGGCAGAAAGAAAAAGCAGAAGTGCAAACTGACTTCTTCCTATCATGTGCAAAAGCACTCTGCTAGATGATATATCCAAGTAGAGCCCATTCCTCATCTCATTTTAACTAAAGTCACTTATTGGAATTCCTTCTTTGACCTCATCTCTTTATATACACTTTATTTTCTTTTTGGGCTTCCATCCATACCACCAAAGCCCTTCTCAGACACGTAAATTTGCAAAGGTGGGATCTCCTTACCTATTTAAACTGATCTCCAAGACTCAAAGAGAACCTGTCATTTTACTACACACTGATCAACTGAGAAACTGTGTTACTACAAAGATCACCAAAACAGCTCCCAATCAATGCCATGAAAAAATGTAAACACCTACTATTATTTCTTAAAATATGTTTGAACACTTAAAAGTAAAGAGTATCACATGCTGACTGACACAAACTCCTATCTCATCCTAGCAAAAAACAAAACAAAACCCTCCCTAAACCTCTACATTCTAACTCTACTACTTCCAGGCACTGGATCAAATCCAGTTGTCAACAAGGCAACTAGAAATGCAAAACCAACTAAGGTGGGAGAGAAATGATCAAGGGTTTTTCTTGTGCTTTTGACAATGGGATATGATATTGTGCCATACTTACATCTTTACAACTTCAGTTAAGTTGTCAAACCGTTAGTAATATCAGGCATTATAAGTAGCAACAAATAAACTACATAAATGGATAAAATGTTCTCGGAATGCTCTACACTTAGCCAGCAAAACTTTGAATACACTTCAATTCAAGACCTTAAGAGAACTCATCAGAACTAGTGGAGATTTTATCATTAACATCATTTGCATGCCCTTCTTGCTGATGTTCTCTCACTAGCAAGAATATGAATCAGATCAGTAAAGTGATTTAAAAATTCTTTTTCTGGGGAGGCTATTTCAAATTCAAGAGGCCTTTGATGGAGCTAATTCCTATGAACTGTAAAACGCTCAGCTTAAAACTCGATTTATTTTATCAACATCTCTAATGTAAGTGATGGGGCTCTTCATTACAGAGTAAATTTCTCAAGTTTTGAAAATTTGAGTATTTACATAAAATAAATGCTGAACCCAGGAATTTTTCTGTCCTATCTTTTATCTTATAATAGTAACAACTTTGATTAATTTAGCGTTAGTGGCTCTCGGGGCCAAATCTTGTGCTGGGAGAGTTTTAAAAAAAAGATGTCTTCTACTCACATTTGTGTGAACCTAAAACTGCTCTAAAAGACAAAGTCTATTTTTAAAAAATTATGCCTGATTCTCATTCAAACAGCAAGCATTGCCATCATTAATGAAGCTCAAAAAAATCACTTGTCCCGAGGTCAAAAAAGAAACATTAGAGGATTCAAATCCAGCTCTATCTAACATCTTTTTCAAAACAAGAGGTACCCGTATTTCTTATGTGCCAAACACCATGATAAACACTCTTCATGTGTCATCTCATTTATTTTTCACAAAAGCCAATGAGATTGCTACAACTAATCCCCCTATCTTACAGATAAGAAAAGCAAGGCTTATAAAGATTGAGATGTCAAGTCACACAGCTAGCAAGTGGTGTTCACTAATATTTAAACCCTGGTCTTTCTGAAGCCACACTGCTTTCCTTCTTTGATTATGGTGATCCTAAAAGTCAAAATGAGATCTAGGGAATTAAGAGATAAGATAATAAATAATTTTAAGTATTTTCATGCTAACTTAACTATGTGTATTTTCGAGCCCTCTGGGGGGAAAAAGAGAAAGGCATTAGGTGGGGTGGGGGGCAGTCAACTATAAGATGATGAGATTTGGTGTAACAAAGGGTTTAAGTGTCTAAGATACTTAAAAAAAAAAAAAAGCAAAGAAACCATCGAAATTCAAAAACCTCCTATTGCCTTCTCATAAAGATTATTTAAGAGTGGTCCAGTATTACTGCCTTTTCTGTATTAGTGAACAGATGGTCCACCCTGGAGGTAGATATAATATATAACATCAAATGATTTTATTTTTACATTTACAACGTAATCATCTTCTCAAAGCAAATTCTCTATGATAAAATACACTGTGGAATAAAGAAAATCTCATTAGGAAAACAATTTGTTTTAAATTAGCATTGCTACTATGAAATCACATCTACTTATAAAGACAAAAAGAATGACAGACAGGGCCAAGGTAAGGCAAAGATTTGAGTCTTACTTTACTCCCCAATGAAACGGTTTCCAGTGTTAAGCAAACAGTACTAAAATAACTTTTCAAATTGCAAGTGTAATTTCATGTAACCAAACCAGAAAAGATTAAAGAACATTCTATTCTGATGTCGCTATATCATAGCTATAATTCATTAAGTCCTGTAACAGCGTCTGGGTCAAGTATAGTGGAGCTGAACGTACAGTGAATTGTCCAGCAACACTGCAGGAAAGGATGTGTAGCAGCACACTTGACCCAGTTCAGATGCTGGTGTAGGACTTCCTGCCAGGACTGCTAGCACAGAGATGGAAAAAGTTTGACTCACAGATACAGAACTTTCATTTGAATCCATTAGCAACAAAGTAGCCCTAATACCTGTGTAAAAATATTGTGAATCCATATGTCAAAGTCTCTTAAAGAAGACATATGCCTGAAATTCAAAAGCAGAAAACTATTATGTACATACTTCAGGTTCCAAATGTCCTGAACAAGCTCTATTTCTCTTTCTATTGCTCAGAGACTAAATAATAGCTTCTCCTTAAAACTTTCCAACTTTCTTTTGAAGGACACTCAACCCAAAATAGCTTTAACACTTTACTCCACAGTTTATCCTCCTTTTTCAGTCTTTCACACTCTCAAAATGTTATTCTGACACGTTTACTTATACCATTTAATGTTGACCGAACCTGTGACTCATTAGCACAGATGTCACATTGCCACCTGACACACACTGCCACAGACTTCCCACAGCTCAAACAGAGGGACACATCTGACTCCTAAATGTTACTTAGGAGTCAGATGAAGGAAAATCTATTTTGACTTTTAGAAAGAAAGGATGAAGGGAAGGCAGGGAAGGAAGGAGATATAAGGAAAAAGGAAGACAGCCACATACTTACATTGGTCAGGGGAGCATGTGCAAACATAGAAAATCCTTCAAAGATATACTCATGATCATCGTATTCTATCACAGTTGGCCTGTCAGTCTAAAAGCAAACAGAAACACAAAACAGAAATTAAATAAATGGCACAATTTGTATGTGCAGAAATACATCAGGACACAAAGTAACAATTGGAGAAACACAGGGATTTTGTGGACTCTGTTAACATTTTCCCAGGCACCAGGGAGAACTTCATACAAAAGTGTAATTTTAGATGGAATTCTCTTGCTAGTTAGGATTCTCTGGCTTCAGATGTTGCGTATAATATTTATGTACTGAGCCCATCAATGATGTTTATTATGGGAGCAATAAAGAAGAAAAAAGCTATATATAGCTTCATTTTTCTAGGAACTTGTTTTATTTAATCCCACAATACTAGCGGTTCTGTTCTTACTGAACTGTATTTTTGAACGAACAGAAGTCCTAATAGGAACAAGATAATAACACAGTTGACTCAAACTCAAAGTGAAAAAAGACCCTGCATCAAACTGGTCAAGGTCAGCAACAGCCTGGAAGGCTCTGCTCAGCCCCTCAGAGTTCCATCCCCAGCCTCTCCAAGGAGAAGCCAACCAACCAAACACTGCAACAAACCAATTCCCACATGATGTCTAAGATCTTAATTACCTGAAAATTATACAATACAAATGTCAATCTAAGCATGAGGGAGTCCCTTCCTTATATCATTCTTATAGCTCACCATTTTTCATTTTAAATTAAATTCAGAGGTAATTATCAAGATTGATAACCTAAAAGACACATTTCTAATATAGGTATTGAATATCATTCTTTTAAACATTATATATATAATAAAATGGTGGCTTATACCTATAATCCCAGCTATTCAGGAGGATCACTTGAGGTCAGGAGCTCAAGACCAGCCTGGGCAACATAGAAAGACCCCATTTCTTTAAAAAATTTTAAAACTTAGCTGGGCATGGTGGCACACCTATAGTCCAAGCTACTTGGGAGGCTGAGGCAGGAGGATTGTTTGAGCTCAGGAGTTTGAGGCTGCAGTGAGCTATGATCCTGCCACTAACTCCAGCAAGACCCCATCTCTTAAGAAGAGAACAACTTGGGGAGGGGAAAATGAAAGAATATCTAAATATATATTATTTGTTTTGCCTATATTACTGTTACTTTCTATTTGAGAAACTCAGCACAACTGGTCTAAATTAAATATAATGAAAAGAACTTCTGATGAAATAATGAGTAATAACGGTACAGCCACTTTGGAAAACAGTTTGGCAGTTCCTCAAAATATCAGAGTTACCATACAATCCAGCAGTTACAGTCCGAGGTATATACCTAAGAAATGAAAACATACATCCACACAAACAACTACTCCCAAATGTGCACAGAAGCGTTATTAATAATAGCCAAAAAGTGGAGACAATCCAAATGTCTATCAACTGATGAATGGATATATATAATAAGGTATATCCACACACCAGAATATTATTTGGCCATAAAAAGGAATGAAGTACTGATGCATGCTACAACATGGACAAATCCTGAAAAAATTAAGAAGGCAGACACAAAAGACAACATATTATATAAACCCATTCCTATGAAATATCTAAAATAGGCAACTCATAGAGACAGAAAGTATCTTAGTAATTGCCTAAGGTTAGGGGGTGGGAAATAATTGACTAACAGGTACAGGGTTTCTTTTGGGATGAGGCAAATGTTCTAAAGTTAGATGACGGTTATGGTTTCACAACTCTGTAAATAGACTAAAATCATGAATTACATAATTTAAATGGGTGAACTGTATGTTATCTGAATTGTATCTCAATAAAGTTGTAAAAATATATAATTACAAATAATTAACTTGGAAATCTCTTGAATGAAGTAACCAAAATTAACATATTTCACACTGTGAAAGGCAATATAGCATAACAGAATAGCATACAGGCATATGCACAGCAGTGTACTCCTGGGTTCAAATAACCACCTTGGGTTCAAATAACCACCCTGCCACTTACTAGCTGAGTAATCTTGAGTTACTTAACCTCATCTGTAAAATGTGGACTACTGCCCCATCTGTACAATTAAGGCAAAATCTCTCATAGGTTTGTGTTGAGAATTAAATAAATTAATGTGTGTCAAATACTTAAAATAGTGCCTGGGACATAGCACATGCTCAACAAATATTAGGTATCATTATTACTATCATGAACAGACAACAGATTTTCTTGTTTGGGTCGCTAGATAATAAATAAGTTGTTTGTTGATTTTTAAGGGATGTGGAAGTGTTCTATGCATTCTTCTCACTCCATAGCTCCAATGAATAGTTCCATAATTGACTGGCCGTTATGAATTTGACTATTATGTGGTACCAATAATATAAATGAAAAAAATATAGGGTATTATAGTGAGAGGAGGCTGAAATAAATGCCATCATGATAGAGGCCAATTTAATCAACATAAAAATAAAATATTTTTAAAAGAAAAACCATTTAAGAACTGAATCACTCAATCTGAAAAAAAAAAGAACTGAATCAGTAACTTAGTCTATTCACATTTTAATCTATTTACATTTTAAATTATATCACATTTGATTTTGCTAGTAACTTACTAAAAAGTTTGTAGGAGGGGACACTGTAATCCGATAGTGGAAGAGTCTGCCAGCATTGTTGGTCATGGGACGACACGGCTTGATGGCCTGAGGGGAAAAAGGAAAATGAGTTTACAAGTAAAGCAGCAAAATAGTTGTGCTTAAAAATGACTGTATTTTCTAGATTTACTTCTGACAAAAGAGGTTTTATATGTGCTCCTTCACAGACTGGTAGGAAAGAACAGTGTTCACTGTACCATTAACTAGATGGATAAACAAGGGCTGGCTGGTCACCAGTTCTCAACCGTTTCCTCATGCGTTGGTGAAGTGGGGATGTCTAATATGGCCATAAATGTCTGTGGGTTTTTGGGCCCCCAAAATGCCATGAGCTCAGTAAACAGGTGATTATCATCCATGGGATGTCTGGGGGACGATCTCTAGACCCCTAGTGCACATGGGAGGCCTGCCATTGGTGAAGATCTGGTGCTCTTCCGTCCAGGAGGATGGGGAACAGGCCACATTGGCATCAAGGAGGGTCTGGAGAACTCAGGAGGCTTGCCAGAGGTGAGCCAATTTGGGAGCCCCCTCTAGCATAGCTGCCAGTAGAGGTGACTCTTCCCTTGTTGCACACAGCTGGATTGGGTCTTGTACAGTGGGTGACAGGCCTGGGGTGGCCCAGGAGAGTGGTGCCAAGTATTAGATTCTGGCTGCAAGGCACCAAGTGGGGATGGCAGAGCAGAAGTGTGAGCTGCTGCTGAAAACATTTTGTTGAATGGTTGTGCCTCGGCATTTTCCGGGGTGGTAAGGACCTGCAGAATGGGTAACTTTGGAGGCTGCATCCATTAGGGCCAGGAGAGCTGGTTTGGCCTGTGGCGGGGCTCCCCTTAGAAACAACTCTCAAGCATCTGGGTGCAAACTGGCCTGTTGGGGGCTCTCCCAGTGGTGCTCCTGTCCCGTAGTGGAGGGATAAACCCATTTGAGCACGCTTTAATGCCTCAGTAGCTCTCTTCCGTCCTGAGTTGTAGGCATTTAGCCCTTGATGTAAGGAGGCTCATGCTGGGGTGTGCTATTCCCCAGGCCACGAATAGCCACTGCAGCACAGGGACAGCTGACGTCCACCTGCTCTGTGCCCAGGGGCCCATCAAGCTGTGCTTCCCAGATAAGCTTGACAGGGTCTTAAGTAATGGAACAATCTTACTGTCTGGAGATGGCTGCCAGCTGTTGTATTTCTTGGCCTGTGAGTTGCAGATCACTTCCTGTAAGGTGCACATGGTACAGTCAGCAGCGCCTTTCTCACTGAGTCCCCGCATCAGTTCTTAAGTAGGCTTTGAATTCCCATCTGCACCAAGAGATAAACCTCTTTGCAGACTTTCATGGTGTCTGGGCCGTGTTTGCTCATCTGAGCCAGCTGTGGAGGTGGCAGCTTTTGTCTTCACTGTGTGCCAAGTGGTGACTGGTGATGCCTGTGGTGTGGCCAGCGGTAAGCCAGTGCGCTCGGGATCATCATTCCACAGCCTGTAAGACTCTGGATCAGCCCAGGCTGAGTGACACAACGCTGAGGGGAGCCCGTGTGACTGGGGTGTACTGCTTGAGGGCCGCTGGCAGCAGCACCCAGTAGGCGTCATAGGGTGGGGCATACCCCTAGATAAGCTGCACTGTCTCATCAGAGTGCATGGAGGGAGGGAATGGCAGCGATGCGCCCTTAGGTGACTGTGCAGACTTGCTAGCACCGTTAGTCCAGGGCTCTAATGGGGGATACTCTTCTAATTCCCCCTTGGGAGACAAAAACAGAGAAGCTTTCTGTAGATAAGCTTTACTTAGCCTTTTTGGTCTATGGTGTCACAATGCCAGGACCCTTCAGCGTGAGGTGCTTCTCTCTAACAGCAGGAGCTAGAGACACACCAGCTGGTGGGTGGCTCTTCAAGCCAGGGCCATCCATCCCTAGCATCCAGACCATCCTCCTAGTGGGAGCCTGTCTCCCTTACTGGGAGGCCAGAGCAGTCTTAATAATAATTTTGGCAGATTTTGCCCATGGCAATTTCCACAACAGAGGCATAGACAAAATGCATGTAGAAGGCAGCAATTGGCCAGAAAGCAGAATAAAAACCACCGGACCCACTGTGGAGCATTCCACAGGGCTTCGCCTGATTGCTGGATCAGAGCTGGTCCCCAATCACTCTCTCCCGATTCTCCCACAGAAAAGGGCACCACTACTCACATGCTTACACAAATCCCATCCTCACTGCCAATTGTGTTTGAGGGCTTTGGGTGGTCCTAGTAAACCAGCTTCCCAAGGGGCGACTCCTCCCCTTCAGTCTTATGTGTGTCAGAGATAACTCTCAGGCACCATCCGATGCTCAAGCAGTCTACTCTGGCAGCACTCTCACAAGGCGAGAGTCCCAGCAGGCTAGACACAGTCAGGGAGTCGGATGACCAACTCGCCAGGAGAGTCTCTATTCAGAGACCATTCTCAGAGTCTGAGGGGTCCTTCTCCCTTTCTTTTACCTCTATTCAGTCTGTGTCAGTTATCAGGTGATTCTTTCACAGAGCAAGTTTAAGCTACTCTTGTAAGGGTAAGCTTTGTTTCAAATTTATGAAAGCTGCCTCTGTGCTCAGGTGGCCTTATCTCCTGGAAATCCCCGGGCTAGGTTGTATCACACTGCTGACATGCAGCATTGGCCCTGAAAGGCACGTGAGTGAGCCTATGGCTATCCTCAATCTTATAGCCAAAATATGACGCTTGTAGTATACTATAGAGGGAGTTCAGACAAAGTGACTTAGGGGTTTTCCTAGATCTAAAGAGGTGGCAGAACAGAATATGCATGGAGCATAAAATGGGAAAAGGAAAACAGAAAGCAAGCAAAAAAAGAAAAAGCATCAGTGGCATCACTGGGTACATGGTGACAGACATAAGGATGTGCCACCTAGACCCCCTTTCAAGAAAGAATTTGCTGCCCAGCTATGGAGGGCACCAACAGCAGAGAGCCTCCAGATGTCAGCTCCTTCCAGATCTCTCTACTGCAGAGCTCCCTCCCCTCAGGCATGGCTCACATCAGGTACTGAGTGAGGCAGAGGTATAAAGGCCCAGCCATTTCAGCCCAACTCAAATGGGCAATAGTCATTCCACAGATCACCCCCAGACTGACTGGGGCTTTGTCAGGCCTCACTCATAGTTCAACAAATCCCTCTGTCTGATCTTCTCACACCCTCTTCCTTTCACAAGTGTTGATCCCTAATAAACATCATATATCCTAAACTCCATCTTAGCATCTGCTTCTAGAGAACCCAATAGAGAACCCAGTAGCAACTGGTACCAGGAGTGATCCCACAAAACAGCAAATAAGATGGCATTCTGGAGTTAAATCACTTACCCCCAACTAGCAATGAGGACCCCACCACTGACGGTAGGTGGAGCAGAGACAGCCCCTGGAACCAGATGGTAGGAATATCAAACTTCCAAAGGTGGTGAATTAGGAGGCTGTATCAGTGGAAGCAAGTGACTAAGAAGGAAATGGTAGCTAAAAGGATAATGCCTATCATCCTTAGGGATGGATGGCTATTGCTAAGCACCACTGATGCTCCACCAGGGTCTGCCCAGAAATCATCTGGAGGACTTGCTAAATCTCAGATGCTTGTTCCCCATCCCCAGTTTCTGATGCAGTAGCTGGGGTGAGCTGAGAATCTACACTGCCTGGTGAATTCACAAGTTCCCAGGTGAAGCTGATACTAGTTGGAAGACTTCTCTTGGAGAGCCACTGCTCTACAGCAGAGGAGGAAGAAAGGCGATTGGAAGCCAGATGTGAAAACCAGAGGGCTTCTTAGAGGCCCACAAAGAAACTCTCATGCCTTGCAATGAGAGATCAGAACAAGCCAGGAACAAGCCCAGGGCTTATCTGTGAGAGTGACTAAACCTCAAAGACAATTAACGGCCAACCAAGGTAGGTCTGTTATTCTAAGGTCAGGGCCCTGGAAACCTGGGATGGGGACATTTAGGTTTTGACTCCCCAGATTCCTCTAAATCTTCTGATTCTACAGAGACGGCACATCCCTCTCTGTTAGGAGTGGTCACTAACTTGTGCCAGAAGACTATAGAAGACCCTGCAAACAACAATCTTCCCTGTCCCCATCCTTTTCACCCCTGTCCCTCCCCAACACACACACCCACCTCCCAACTAGTCTCCCCTCCTGGCCAATACACCTATAATCAGGGTTATTTCACAGCATAACCCAGCTGAGGAGGTGCTGAGAGAAAAAAGATTATATCCCAAAGGAGCTGCAAGAACTAGCCAGCAGCCAGAGAAGTCTGCAGAAGACCAGATGCTGCGAGTGCCTGATCAATGAGGCTAGAACATAAAAGAGGTTAGGGAAGAGTTTATTGACTTGGAAGTAATCAGGATTCAAAGACAACAGGATATGCTGGGGACTTCCTACTAGGATGGCTTCTGAAAGCATGAAAAAGAGTGAAGCTGAAATACCAGAATTGCCCATGGCAGACAGTGAAGGGAGGCATTCAATGACTAACAGAAGTGGACACATGAGAATGGATATAGTATCTATGGCTGGAAAATACACCAGATAATCACATTCCACGGGAAGACCCAGAAGACCCACCAAAAGGAATGTGCTGGTGAGAGGAGTACCAGCATCACAAGGAAAATCAGTGGTGGCCTCCTCTGTAGGCCAGGTTGAATGCAGGAGAAGTGGTCAGAGAGCAAAGCTTGCCAAGAGCAACAAGGATGACAGACCCTGAAACAAAACAGGCCAGCTGATGGGGCTAAAGTGCTAGAAGTGGCAGCTAAGAGGGTCTGGCCTATAAATAGTCACAGAAATAGTTAGAAGAACGTGGTGTCCTTGGGTACAAAATAAATGGATAACCAACAAGAGTACCACTTAGTTTGTACCAAGATAAGAAACCAAGAATGGATAACCTAGAGGCTGAAGGCAGGTCGCTCTAATAAAGTCACACTATCCCTTGCCCAGTTCCAGGCCTGATGAAGTTTTTTGGACTGAAATCCACCGACTAAAGAGGTAGCCAGGTCCCAGGAGGAAGGGCCTATGCCACTATAAATGCAAAATGATCTTGACAACTCTGTCCTTCCCCAAAGAGGCCTAATGGCCATTTACCTGGGTAACTGTTCAATGGGGAAAGAGGAATATCCAGACAGTCCCAAGAGTGATGAACACAGTATCTGAATCTTCACGGATGCTTGGAGACTGGACGCATCATACTGACATCCCAGTTAGACTGGAGAATATGAGGCCCAGGTCTGGCTTACAGTGGGTCTACTAAATCCCCAGATCCATCCAGTGGTCATTTTCCCTTGTCCTTGGAATTTTGTTGGCAGACCCAATGCACCACTTCACACTGGGTCCCCAACCTGTGGAGTAAGAGCTGTCATAATGGGAAGACCAAGTAGAAGCCACTGAAATTACCACCTCCGCCACCCCCAACCTGGGCATCACAAACAATACTGCACTGGGGAATGGTGAAGGACTCAGGGGTGATGGTACCTATCATAACTCTGTCCAATTTACCTGTCCCCCAAAGGATCCTAGAGGATGACTGCAGACTACCACAAGCTCAACCATGCAGCAGCTCTGATTGCAGCTGCTGTGCCAGGTGTTGTAGATTAGTTAGAGGCGGTACAAAGTATGTGGTAACTGATTTGGAAAATGTGTTCCTTTCTATTCCAACGAGAAATGAGAATCGGAATGGTTCACAGACATGTACAGTTTTGCTGCAGGGCTATGTTAATTCTATCATATCCAAAGAGCTCCTGTCTAGACATATTGCTGAACATCACATTGCTCCTTCACACCTTTGCCATTATGTTAATCAGGCTGGAGACCTTGGTGAAGCACACCCACGACAGAGGATGAGAGGAAAACTCTACGAGTCAGGAGCCTACCGTGGCCACACACTTTTTAGGAGCCCAGTGGTCTGGGGAGTGCCAAGACATCCCCTCCAAAGTAAATGACAATTATTTTATCTTCCACCTCCTACAACAAAGAAGGGAGTACAACACCCGGTGGGCCTTTTCAAGTTCAGGAGGCAGCATAATCCACTCCTATTATAGAAACATTGCTCAGCCCATTTGCAGAATGACACAAAAGGCCACCAGCACTGAGTGCAGTCCAAGTGAGAAAGACCTTATCTGTTTGAGGCTCAGGCTGGAATACAAGCTTCCCTGCTGCTGGGGCCATACGATTCAGCAGATCCTACCGCATTGGTAGTAAAAGATGCCAACAGGAGTTTGTGGCACGCCACACTAGGAGAATCACAATGCTGGTCCCTGAGGTTCCAGAGCAAGGCCAGGCCAACTATAGTGAAGAATTATGTGCCTTTGAAAAAATACTCCTGGAAGGGAGCGGTGGCTCACACCTGTAATCCTAGCACTCTGGGAGGCCGAGGCAGGAGGATTGCTTGAGCTCAGGAGTTTGAGACTAGCCTGAGCAAAAGTGAGACCCCATCTCTACTGGGAAAAAAAAAAAAAAAAAACCAGCCGGGCACTGTGGCGTGCACTTGCAGTCCCAACTACCCGGGAGGCTGAGGCAGAATGATCACTTAGAGCCTAGAAGTTGGAGGTTGCAGTGAGCTACAATGATGCCACTGCACTCAGGGCGACAGACTGAGACACTGTCTCAACAACAAAAAAAATACATGGAAACTGAGCACCTCTCCTCACAAACCACCCCCTTCAAAATAAAAAAAAAAAAAGGAAGACAAAAAAAATACTCCTGATGTGTTACTGGGTCCTGGTAGACATGGAAGGCCTGATTAAGGGATATCAGATACACATGTGGCCAGAACCACCCATCACAAGCTGAATTCTGTCAGTCCCACAAGGTAATAAAGCATCAGCAACAACCCATCATAAGATAGAGGTGGTACATCTACAGTCAAGCACACAGAGGAGCAAAGGCACAAACAAGCTGCCTGGGCAGGTGGTCCAGATCCCCACAGCTCCACCACTGTGGCACCAACACCCCTCCTTCAGCTGATGACTGAGGATATAACAGTGAAAGCGGAGGAAAAAGCCCAAGCTGGGTTTGCAGATGGGTCAGTTGGCAAGTGGATGCAAGCTGACAATGGACTGCACCACAGCCTCACTCAGCCATGCCTCTGGAAGACAGCGAGAAGGGGAAATCTCCCCAATGGACAGAGTTTCAGGCGGTGTACCTGGTCATCCACTTTGTGTGAAAAGAGAAGTGGCCTGAGGTTAGAAAATAGACGGACTCATGGGCAGAAGCTAGTGGCCATGCCAGGTGGTCAGAGGCCTAGAAGAAAAAAGATTGGAAAATCAGGGACGAGAAGGTCTTAGGGTAGAGACTTGTCGGTAGACAAATGGAAGGGAGCACGAGGAGCTCCATAGCACACAAGGATTCCATCAGAGAGCTGCCACCACGGAAGAGGTATTGACACACCAAGTAAACAGAGACTAGGGCAGTTGGTGTCAGCCAGTCTCTGTCCTCAGCCACCCCAGAGTGACAGGAGGGACACATGAATGAAGTAGCCACACTAGCAGAGATGGAGACTTCACATGAGCCCAACTGCATGGACCCCACTTACCAAGGCTAAAGCTAATTAAGCTAACTTCCACTAATGCCAAACATCCAGCTGACCAGCTATCATGAGCCATGCTGAGAGCCCAAAATGACACCTTTCCTTGAGAAGACCAACCTGCTACTGGGTAGCAAGTTGATTACTTAGGCCCCTTCCATCTTGAAAGGGCCAGAAGTTTGTTCTCATAGGGATAAACATGTAATCTGAGTATGGGTTTGCCTTTCCTGCCTGCAGGTCCCTAGTACCACCACCCTCCCAGTCCACCTTCAAGGAAGGACCTGCTGCCCAGCTGTGGGGAATGTAATCAGTACATAGCCTGCAGCTGCCAGCTCCTTCAGGGGCAGCCTCAGCTGCAGAGTCCCCTCTCCCAAGGTTGTGCCCTTCCTAAGACACTCTGCTCTGAGGACCAAGGGAGATGGGGGTATAAAAGCCATTCCAGCCCAACAAAAGAAAATTCCTACAAGTGAGGCTTGACCAGGCCCATGTCACAGGTGGACCCTCCATCTATTCCGGCCCACCCCCACTCTCTTGTCACAGGTGTTGATCCCTAATCAACACCCAGTGCTCCCAGCCTGAAACACACGCACAAACGCTCACAACATGCCACCCTGACCCACAATTCCTCACTACGTCAGCCAACTTTCAAAGACAAATGAGGGAGAACTAAGGCAAGTATTTCAAATTATCAGACACTATCTCATTTTTATTAAAGATTATTAAACAATCTTTATTTCAATTATTGTTATGGCCTCAAACAAGTTTTAAATAGAAACTAAGGATTTACATATACTATGTTTACACATAGTGCACCAAATCATAAAGTGATAATCCTGGGATTAATAAAAATAGCTTATAAAAATAAGATAACAGTTGGAAAAAATGAAGGAAAATAATTGCAAAAGAGTAGTTATATAAGACTCTGCGATGTAAAAGTGTCCTACCCATTCAGTCAAACTTATCTAGCGTGTCCCTGACAAACCAGGGCCTAGGGACACGGGTCAGGCAGTCGGTGTGCAACTCAGTTTAGTGCAGAGGGAGACTAACAGTGTCTGCCAAGCGCTGTGGTGAAGGGAAGCACCAGCAGGTGGCGCATGGCAGCCTTACCCACCCCAGGAAAGAGGACGTGGCCTCACAGCACTTTAAGAAGAGCGTTTCTCCAGGGCAATTCATAACCATTTATAATGAAAAAATATTATAATATGTGCAGCTTTAGAATACTTAAAATAACAAAAAACATATTACATCCACCTTGCCTATTTTAAATAATGAACCTTCCAAAACTTTTCAGAGTTTCCTTGGTAACACTCCCCACTCCGACCCCAAAACCCAAGTACTTTTCCTCTGCAATTATCAGTAACAGAGACTATCAGGGAATATGAAAAGAGCATTTCAATGGTATTATTTCATTTATGGGGAAAAGAATAGCAACAACATCTGTCTACTTCTGGCTTCTCAGCATTTACAAACATAATAACCCAAACCACTTACCTCTTCTCCAGGGTAAATGCTGTGCCTAATTCCTGTGCGTCTCGCTTTTGCGCTGCATTTGCAGAGTGGTCCATCATTCATCTGTCAGAAACACAATGTAATTCGTTTTTATTGGAGCAAAAAATCCACACCATGTACGATGATGCCTCGGAAACTGTGTGGGTTTTAATGTCATGAGCACTGAAGCTCTGAAGAGGCTGTCACGGTTAGAAGATTAAACGGATGTTCCAAAACCAATAAAGCTGCAAACTGTCTATATTGTCTGATAAAGGGAAACGGTATGACAATGCTGCATCCCCGAGTTATTTGTGCAGCCAAGCAGAAAATATCAATGTCAGCACACTGTTTGTCCCCATCTTCCCCTACCACTTCTTAGTACATTTTTTTCCTATGTTTTATTTCAGGAAAAATGACTCTTTCACCAGAAAAAAAGCATATTTTATATCCTGGAGGAACATATACAATGTTTTCAAGGTGACCTACAGATTAAATGTTTTGAAAAGACAAACTAAAAGATTTCTCTGAAGCAGAGAGAAGAAAATGCCTGCAAGAACCAGAAAAACTTACAACACTGGTTAGGTTAGGCTAAGTCTTTTTTCACCTGAAGTCATTTCAGTGCCACAAACGCCACTCACATGACTCAGTAAGAAAACAATTCTTGAACAGCTCTTGGACAGAAAGATGAGTGCCAAGCATGGGGGGCTGTGTACTCAAGGAATATTTACTCTAGATAGGAGAACAACATACATAGGATATGCTTAGTAATTAAAAAGGAAAAACAATCACTCTAAACAGAGGTGATGCTCGGGCTTCAAAGAGTTGAAAAGTGAAGGGCTGGACAGGAAAAGAGGATGGCTATTCCACATGAAGCATGAGCACACATGAGGGAAAAAACAGAAGGCAGAAAGCCCATGTAATGCTCTGGGGCCATGAGATCCACCTAAATAAAACAGATCATTTATGTGAGCAAGAAGCCAAAAGAAGCACAACTGAGATCAAAATCTGAAGGGCCTTTAAGGCCCAGTTTCATAAGTTTATCTAGTATAAATGGTAATATTGAATCAAAAAGGAGACTAGAGCTTAGATGGGGAAAATGGGAAAGTGGAGTTCCATTTCTCTTTCTTTGTATTAATTAAAAAATATATACCTACACATATTTCTTTAAAGTTCTTAGGATGTATAATTCATTAGGCCCAATTAAAATATAAAATAAAATATCTCAAGCAGGGCATGGTGCCTCATATGTGTAATACCAGCCTAGGAAACATAGCAAGACCCTATGTCTAAAAAAAAAAAAAAATTCTGTTTTAATTAAGTAGGCATGCTAGCACATGCCTGTAGTCCTGGCTACTCGGGAGACTGAGGTGGGAGCATCACTTGAGCCCAGGAATTCGAGGGCAACAGTGAGCTATGATTGTACCACTGCACTGCAGCCTGGGCCGCAGAGCAAGACCTCATCTCTAAAAGAAAGAAAAAAGAAAATATCTTAATAGGACATTGAAAAGAAGTATTAACATGAGTAGCTGTAACTTTCTTTAGCCTTTTGGGAACTCTAAAGCTCCAGGTGGTACAGCAGAGGAATAACATTACTATCTAAAAGAAACATGATGTTAAGATATTACCTAAAGTAACAGCTGGCAAATGAGAGATGTAACAGGATTCCATTAAAAGTCACAACATACTCCTACTGCTGGTCATAACTTGCTGTGATGAAAAATGTGGAAAAATCACTTAGTGCTCACTATTTCCAGGGAAGCACACAGACATCCTACATGCTTGCCTTTTACCAGGGTCTGGGCACCTACACAATCAGCCCTTCACAAGGCTCAACTGTACAAAGAACACAAACCAAATACAGCAAACAGAATAGTGAGACTATATGGAAGGCTCTGGCAAATCTCTGATAGGAATAGGAATCCAAAGAAATCACAGTAGAGGCTTCTTGCTAGACAGAAGAACAAGAGTCAATTAAAAAGGCCATACATGGGGAAAGAGTTTCTTTTATAATGGAACAAAAATGTTCTAACATTTAATTGTGGTGATAGTTTTGCAGCTCTGTAAATATACTAAAACACACTGGATTATAAATTTTAAGTGTGTACATTGTACCATATGTGAATTATAACTCAACAAAGCTGTTTAAAAAGAAAACCCTACACACGATCAGTGTATAAAGATAAGTTTTAAAATGCACTGGCAATTTTGCAAACATTTCTGCTCAATTCCAAGACAGCAAAAGGTATCATAAAGTACATTTTTGTCAGGTATTCTAACTATATTAATTCTATCAAGGAAAAAAAAAATGTGCATAGCTGTGATCTAACAGGAACCAAAAGAAGAGCATTCTAATTAATACACAATGGTATAATTTATTCACAAAATATAAATTTTAAATTATCTTTTTATAGGCATATGATCTATTATGTAAGCACAACATATGCATTAAAGATACTTTTATATGTATTGTATATTTGTCAGATACAAATCTTTTAAAAGATACTATTTTTATTACATATTACTTCTTAATAAAACAGTAATTCAAAATAAAAATGATTATGTCCAGCTATTACATCATTAGCTCAAACACACTTAATAAGAAAAAAGACCTTATAAGGACTTATGACTGTTACCAACTAAAAAAAGTTTTATAAGACTTGTTCACTATTTTGCAGCAAGATACATTCCAGGTGAATTGCTTTTAAAAAGATCTATGAGTTCTCTCTCCCTCTTCCTACCATTTGTCTCCTTTCACCTACGGCAAGTTTAATGAGATAGCACCATTATCTTGCTCCCCAACACAGAATTTACAAACATCATCAAATAAGATTCAAGGAACAGCTGCTCTGGTGCTCATGCTTTGGAACAGAACTCTGAAGCTGAAAAGAAATAGCTCTGAAGAATGACCCAACCCTGAGAGTAAAATTCAGTTTCAATACCAGCCAACGTGGATCTTCTGAGCCCAGAGCCATAAATGTGATATGTGGGTTTGCGACTTTCACAGCAAGAGCATAAAAACACACGCACCTGGCCTGGGTCATTGTACCAAAGTTCATCATGAAGTCGGTCAGGGTGGGCCTTTTTGCGTTTGATTTCTGCAATGACGTCAAAAACTTCAGAGTCCGAGCTGCTAGAACAGGTGCTGTCCTCATCAGACTCACACTCAGATTCACTGGAACTCTCTAACAGAGGTAGAGGGAAAAACACAAACAGATATTGAAAAAATTAACGAAATGGTTTTCGTGGAGACTTCCAAATGACCTAAACCTCTAAATGTAAGGACGACTATTTATCCTTCCAGCAAACACTTGAGGGCCTACTCTGCACCACTCTGCTAAGCAATACATGAAAAATAAAAAATAAGACAGCCCATAATACAAAGTCACAATCTAGTTGGGGAAGCAAAGAAAACAAACATTTTTACAGAGAAAATAAGACTTAATCAATAATGCCAGATAAAATAAAAACACAGTAGTAGTATGTGGTTTCACACTTAAAAAGCTACGGCAATTCACAAAAGGGCAGGTCCACCGTGATCTGGAAAGGTCAGTGACAACTTCATGGAAGAGGCACATGTGACCCAGGCACTGGCGAGGGATGGCAGTAGGCTGATGAGGAGGGAAGAGGAAAGGAACAGGGAGGGAGCACTGTAGGCAAAAGCATGGAGTTAAGAACATGAGTGGACTCTGGCTAGAGCACAGGCCCCGCAGAAAATACTGGGAGGTGACAGACTAAGAGGTGAGGGGCTGGGAGTATTGTGAACGCCAGACTAAATGCTGGGAACGCAAGATTGAAGATTTGAAATGTTTTTCTCTCAATAGTAGCAAGAGAAGATTTTAGTCCTTGAAAGTGACTGAATAAAAACAGATGTTAAGCCTGGGCAGGGTGGCTCACAACTGTAATCCTAGCAATTTGGGAGGCCAAGGTGGGAGGATTGCTTGAGGCCAGGAGTTCAAGACCAGCCTGCGCCAAGAGCGAGACCCCATCTGTCCAAAAAATAGAAAAATTAGCCAAGCATGGTGGCATGCGCCTGTAGTTATAGCTACTCGGGAGGCTGAGGCAAGAGGATCGGTTGAGCCCAGGCGTTTGACATTGCAGTGAGCTATGATGACGCCATTGCACTCCAGCCTGGGCAACAGAGCAAGACCCTGTCTCAAAAAAAAACAGATGTAGAATTACGCTAAATAAAATAAGCCAGTCACATAGACAAATACTGAATGATTCCACCTATATGAGATACCTGGAGTGGTCAAATTCATAGAGACAGAAAGCAGAATGGTGGTGGCCAGGCGAGGGCTGGGGGAAGGAGAGACATGGAAGTTATTGCTTAATGGCTTAATGGGTACAGTTTCAGTGTAGCAAGACGAAAAGTTCTTGAGATTGGATGCAAACAACACGAATGTACTTAACACTACTAAACTGTATACTTAAAAATGATAAAGATTGCAAACTTTATCTTATCTTTATGTTATATGTATTTTACAATTTTTTAAAAAAAGACCTAGAAGTTAGATTAACCCCATAAGAGATTAATGTAGTAGTAGCATAATAAATTCTAACTCTTAGAGTTATATTTATGTGTGCTGTATGAAACAGATGCTACTGTCATCTCCATTTTACAGATGGGAAAACTGAGGCACAGAAAGATTAAATGGCTTGCCCAAAGTCACATATCAAGTAAGTGGTGAAGCAGGGATTCAAACCCAGGCCACCGGGCTACAGAGTCAGTGCTTTTACCCATTATGGATACTGCCTCTTAGCATGTAAGACATAATGAAGGTGGGCAGATGAGAACCAAAGAGAACACATTTGTAAATGCACACTGAATGTCTCATCTGTGCATGGCATTCTGTCAGGGCCTAAGGACACAGTGGTAAAAAGTAGTTTCTATCCTCAAAGATCTCACCATCTATTTGGAATCTCAGAACATACACATGAAAAAAGTAGATCATCATATGAAAAAGTTATAGAAACCGTCTATGTAAGTAGAAAGAAACCTTCAAACAGTGGGGCTATCATTGCTGTTGCCTCATCAAACCAGGTGCACCTGGCAACGGAGAAGGCCAAGGAGGGCCACCTGCCCATTGTCTAGGTGTGGGGCACACGCTCCTGCTTTCAGAGGAACGCTGAGGACAACTCTACAAGGGACACACTTGTTAGCATGGCTTGCATATGAGAACTCTGATGTATTCTGCTGAATGTAACTAAGAAAAAATAAGATGAAAAAGGAGGTTCCACTGCTATATTTGCTGACTGTAATTAAAGAAATAAAATAAAAAGAAGTCTCAATATGGGACTCTCAAGGATATTTCCCAAAAGTCCATGATTAAGCCACAATAAAAGAGCACAGGGTCTTGGTCTAGTGGCTCTGGGACACACCTAAATCTTCATCGAGCTTCGTCTTCGGTGGTTCCCACGGAGGCCTGGCAGCTTTGGCCTTCTCTTGCCTGCTCCCCAGCTCTTCCTCAAATTTGTCATATAAGTCACGGAGCCTACTGGTTCCAACCACAGTAGAGTCTCCCTTTTAAAAATAAAGGATCAATATTAGGAAGTACAATAATGATCATAATAAAGATACATAAGACCTCATTAGTAATCAAAGAATTTTTAACAGCAAGATGCCACTTTTCAATTTAACATTTAGCCAAACTTTGGCAAAGATACTCTGGATCACACACTTATGGCTGACACAGCCCTCAGGTAAATGTACTTTGCCAACATTCAGAAACACCAGAACTGCTTATCTATACCCTTCTGATATGACATTTTTAAAAAAATCATGACCCTCAGAGAATTCATGACAACTGACACCAGACACCCTCCTAAGGAATGTCTACTTCCTACTGAAAATCGCTGATAGTCTACCTTCCACATCAACCCAACAAACAAAAGGAAATAGTCTATATATCCTCTCTCCATCTCTCTCTCACTCACACACACACAAATATACACACACCCCATAAACATGGGGGCAGACACACAAACAACACAGGGATTCTGCAAAGCATTCTTAAAGGAAGTTCTCCATTTTCCCCCACTTTCTTTCCAGGTTGAAAATCACTTTAAATGTCTACACTCTTTGGCTTAGTAACCTCAAAATGTAATAATCAGACTTTTCAAATGCAAAAATAAAGTTAAGGCATAAAATCTGGTACCCAGAAGAGGGGATAATTGCTTTTCCTCAGGCCCCACCCTCATTGCTGAGATTGGCAACAGCAGGATACTCTGATATTCTTAACACCTTCTCTGCACCAGATGACAAAACTCAAAGGCAAATGTTTGACTTTTGGGCTTAGTCTTCCTTCTACACTGGCGTTTAATATAATATACCCGTAACAATGTAAGGAAAAAAAAACCAGGTCTGCCTGTTTAAACTCTCTGAACTTCAGTGTCTTTGTCTTTGTTGCTTTAAGAATAACAACACCTAAGGCAGACATTCTACCCTTCTTGCTAACAGAACCATAATGCCATCAGTTTTGGGGCAGAGAACTCCTGATCTCAGGGAAGATGGGCTGAGCCACTACCCCCCTCTCAAAGATGTCTACTTCCTAATCCCCAGAAATTAAATGTTATCCTACATGGCATAAAGGACTTACAGATGTTATCAAGGTTGTAGAATTTGAGGTGGAGAGATCATCCTTGATTATTTGGGCGGACTCAATCTAATTACAGGAGCCTTGAAAAGCAGAGAACTTTTACCAACAGAGGTCAGAGACGCAATGGAAGAAGAGACATATTCAAAGCATGAGAAGTACTCGATTGCCCTTGCTGGCTATGAGGATGGAGGAAGGGATGAAGGCATCCACAAGTCGAGGAATGCACGCAGCCTCTAGGAGCTGGGAAGAGCCCTGAGCTGACAGCCAGCAGGGAAACAAAGACCTCTGTCCTGCAGCCATAAGGAACTGAACCCTGCCAACAACCTGAACGACTAAGACGACCAATTTTCTCCGGAGCCTCCTGAAAGAAACATAGCCCTGCTGATACCATGATTTAGCTGATGAGTCCTAAGTAGGACTTCTGACCTCCAGAGCTGTGAGATGATAAATGTGTGTTGTTTGAAGCCATGTGGTTTGTGGAACTTTGTCACGGCAATGATGGAAAACAAATGCTTGAGGTAGGTACATGATGTGGCCCAGTCGAAGGAATGGAAGGGGAGTTTGGGTGAGGTGCTAGAGATGCTCCACCCAACATGCCCTCTGACCTGCGTGTGGGGACACAGCTGTGCAAGGACATGACACTTACAGGGGCTGCATCATCCTGCAACTGTGAAGGATGCCCAAGAAGACAGTAGAGCCCTGCCACCACTGAGCCACTGAACCAACACTGGCCATGGCCCCCCCTCCAGACACCTTACTATGAGAAAAATAAACCCAGCTGATTGAAGTCCTCCTGAGTCAGGTATTACTACTCCCAGCAGCACTCCTGACTTACAGAACACCTTCTTGCCAGGATGTCTTGAGGATTACTTCAAACATGGCATGATGAGAAGCGTGGAGTAAAGTCTGACACCATAAAAGTGCTCAGTATGTGAGCTTTCCCTTCCCTATATCACACGAACTAAATAACTTAAAAGCCTGCTCTTATTTATCGAGTGAAATACCCCACCATTATGAGAGATTTCTCAAACCCTTTTTTCCCAAAGACAAGGAAATCCACTTTCAATTCCCCCCCAAAGTCCAAATAGAAGCTATTTTCACAAAATTCCAAACAACACAACCCTCTCCTATCCCATGCACCAAACCTAACGTCTCCAATTTTAATGCTCTAAATCTATGGACAATTGTTCCTTCACCCCTTCATTTAATCAATGAACATTATTGTGTGTCTACGCCGAGGCAAATGTGCCTATGCTAATGGGATGGAGGCATAACACCCATGGAGAAGATAGGAAGAGGGAGAAAAGGGGAGAGTGACAGAGAATAAAATGGAGATGAAAGAAAGAAAAAGAAAAGAGAAGTGACCATATGGAGGAGGTCGTGGAGTCCGCCACGGCAATGAACGTGCTGGCTATGGAGCCACACGCGCCCCCGGCCTCTGCCGTGCACGCGTTAGGAGTCCTCTCCACAGCCTGGTAAGGGTGACTGACGATAGCTCCCCTTCCACAAAACCAGCCAACATGCAGAGGAAACTTCCTATGGTAGTGCTCTTCTGGCCAAGGATACACTCCGAAAAGACAACTCAAATTCTTATTTCCCATTTTTGGGGAAACACACATACACACACACACAAAGCATAAACTATTATAGTTACAAGTGAGAGCTTATGGAATCACTAGTATCAGTGTCATAAAAAATTCAGAATAAAGAGATACTTTAATTAACCTACTACACTCTTGGTCTTTGGCTTTTTAAAACAGATTTTTCCATAGCAGTGATTCTCAACTGGGGGTAATTTTTATCTAGTGGGTAGAGCCAGCCCAGAGATGTCGCTAAACATACTAAATGCATGGGGCAGCCACCACAGTAAAGAATTATCTGGCCCAAAACACCAATAGTACCAAGGTTAGAGCAACCCTGGTCTGTAGCTTCTCTCCTACTTCAGACCTACCACCTGATCCATGGGGTCGCTGGAGTAGTAGTTTTCTGAATGGGTACATCGAATCCACACAGGCTTAAGAAGTTCTTCTTCTTCCTCCTCATTTTTGTCAGGCAGCATCTCCTCAGGCTCTTTTTCCTTGATTGAGGTATAGTTCTTATCTTTGCCAGAGCTCTGGTTGTCACTCCATCTGTCTTTTTCTTCCTCCCAACGAGCTCTCTTCTTCTCCCTACTTGGGGAGCGACTTCAAAAGGGGGCAAAGGAGGCTAATTATTAAAAATGCTCTTCCATTGTAAAAACTAGCCTATTTTACCTGTTCGGTAAAATAGAAATTCCATGCCAAACCACCATATTTACTTTTTAAACCAGTGATCCTATTTTACCTGTTTTCTAAAATAGAAATTCCATGCGAAATCACCATATTTACTTTTTAAACCAGTGATTCCCAAACACCAGTCTGGTGGCATCAGAATCACCTGAAGTTTACTTGTTTAAAAATACAAATTCCCAGGCCCCACCCCAGATCTACTTACTGATTCACAATCTCCAGGGGTGGGGCCCAAGAATCTGTATTTTTAATACTCTCCCCAGGTGATTCTGGTGTACATCCAGCAGGTTCAGGAACAACTGATAAACTGTAACTCCTAGAAGAGAAAGATATTTGGGAAATACTTGGAAATCTCCACATAAGATCAATCTCAGCAACTAGTTTTGAATCCTCTACATCTTGCTTTGCCAGTAAAAAAAAAAAAAGACTTCACAAAACATGGTCTCAACTTGGCCATAACTCATAACTTTAGACTGTGGACTATAATCCAAGAGTGAACCAGGTATATCATTCCTAACCATTTCTCTGGAACCCCACACTTGGGTATTACTACTTAGTGAATCAACACTTTGACTACTTCTAATCCCCACAAATACTAATATTAACTCAGTTAATATGGAAGGATGAAAAAATATCTTTGTTTCCTTGAATTCCTGGGGCTTGAAATCTACAAAGACTCAGCCTATGGATGTATATGGAGAGAAAACCTATATGGTAGATCTTTAATTTAAGCCCAAGAAATTTAGGTAGAACATACAGACCTTGGGAATTCTGCAAAGGAGAATAACTGCTTTATTAGATGAGGCGGTAGCACAGTTCCACTAACAAAGTTACTACTATCTAAGAAAGTTTAAAACTGATCAAAGCCACAAATTGACTATTTTCTTTTTAACTCTACCACTAACTTCTAATTTTATAACAGGGAAAGTCTATGTGTGTGTATATGTGTAGGTGTGTATACTCAGGAGGGATTAGGCAGGCTGTAAATATTGATTATTTATATACCTTCTAAACATCACATTATGTTTCATAAGTTTTATTACCAGACAAAATAGTTACTGTCAAAGTAAAATGTGTATGTTCACCATAGAAAATAATAAAGCATAAACACAAAAATAAAACAAAAATCACCTGTAATACCACCTAGAGATAATCACTATATTTCACCAATGTTTAAAAACATACATAGATACACGAATATATATATCTAAATATATACATGTTTTTACAAAAAAAGGAACTCTGTAGCCTGTTCTTCTCATGCAATAGTAAGTCAGGAACGCCTCTCTATTTCAACACATATATCTGAACCATTTTTAATAGGTGCATATTATTCTTTTGTATGTATATACCATAATTTAACAAATCTAATGATAGTTATTTAGGGTGTTAACATTTTTTCCCATCATAAACAACACTACCATGAGCACATCTGTGTTCTTTGCACACTTGTCAGATTATTTCCCAAAGCGTGTGTACTTTTTTTTTTAAAGCTTCTCTCCAGAAAGGCAGTATTAATCTACCATCAAAACCTTATATGAGTTCCCCTTTCCACATATCACATCAACATGGTTGTTTTGAATCTTTCCCATTCTAATGAAAAAGTATTTCACTTAATTTTCAATATTTTATCACTACTACCATAAATACACTTCATGTTTACATCCTTTATGAGTATCGGTCATATGCTATGTTAATGTTTTTTTAATTGGGATTGTAGTCTTTACTGAAATAGTTTTTATTAAGATAATCATCCTTCTTCTGTCATATGTATTGTAACCTTTTACAGTCTTTTGTTTTTCTTTTAATTCTGTGCATTTGTTTATTGCTATATATAACATTTATAAAGCCAAATTTAGAGATCTTTTTATTTATGCTTCCTGCCTTAGTGTTTTGCTTGGAAAACCTTTCTCATATCAAGACTAAATAAATATTTTATATTTTCTTCAGTTACTTTCAACATAAAATTTTTTCACTCTTATCTCTCCAAGACGTAAGGCAGAAATTTAATCTCAGCCTTTTCTCCAAATAGCTTGCCAATTGTCAGTTTCTCCTCTGATTTAAAACAATTATTATTTACTACATATAATTACATTATATGCAGATTTTATATATACATGAATGTTGCTCAATATCTGTTTCACTGATCTATTTATACCCATATCAATTTTTTTAAATTATTATGTATTTTCAGAACATTAACACTATGAGAATAAGTGTCCCTATATTATGGTTTTTCTTCATTATCCTAACTTCTATTCCAAAGAAAAATTAAAGAGTAATTATGAAGTTCTAAAACCAGTATTTCAACTGAAGTTACATTAAAGTTAGAGATTACAGTATTTTGAAAAAATAAATCAGTATTTTTACATCATGGCCTTCCACTATGGGAATATAGCATGCCCTCCCTTCATTACATCACCTTGTTGTCAGCTACATTTTATAGTTTTCTTCCCATTAGTCCTATATATTTTTTATAGGACTAATGAAAGTTTATTAAAGATACTTAATTTTAATTAGCACAAATTCTGCAGTGAATCTACTTTTTTTCCCCATTACATTTTCTAACTAGGTTTTCCTGGTATTTAAGAAGCCTATTAAAATACGATCAGCCAATAATGGTAACTCTAACCTCCTAGTGGCTTTTTTTTGTTTATTTGTTTTGGTGCTTGTTGTTAAGCACTTTATTGACATTCTCATATTTAATCTTTACAAGAGCCCTATTAAGACAGATACAACATCACCTACAAAGGAGGAAACAACCCTTAAAAATTAGTCACTTACCTAATATCATAAAAGTTGGAAGTAGCAGTTACATTTCAACATATTCTTAAAAATCCCATGAAATGTTTAACCATTATTATTATTATCATCATCATTATTATTATTATCAAGAAACACAGGCAAGAAACATCCCCTCACCCCATCCCCTTTAAGCAGATATCTTGCATGATATGACCAACAGTCAGGGTTGTCTGTTGTAGACATCAATTAATATTTATTTTTTTAACAGTTTGAGAGGGGTATTTCAAAACAGGAACAAAACATCTTTTTCAGGTGTTTCAGGCACTCCCAAATTCAATATCCAAACTCCAAATTATTTCTTCTTAACAACATGCTGCTATACTGTAAACTGGGGTAACTTTTCCTCCTTTACAATATTTTCAACTCTAATTTTTATTTTCCCATCTACTGCATTAGTTAGAACTCACAGAATCCAAGTCTGCCTTCTCTACAAGCCAGCAGGCATAAAAGAAGAAACCACTAGACTGAGGAAATTTCTAGCACTTATACATTAAAAATCCTCCACCTCCAATAGGTCCTCAATGATGTCTACCAACATAATACTCTGGCTTTTCTCCTATCTTCTCTCCTCCTCTTCAGGCCCTCAGCTCACTCTCCCAGTTAAACTCATCTAATCCATGGCACTTAGTGTTTCCAGCTAAGATCTCTTTGTGAACTTCACACCTGCACATCCAATTAACTACTGCAGGATTCCATTTGGTTGTCTGGGACTCTTCACATCCAAAGTGAACTCACCCTCTTGCCTCTTTCTTAGTGCCTCCCATTCTCAATAGGAACACAGATCTCAGGTATCACTCAACTCTTCTTCCCTCACCCCTAACACATCTGTGCAGTTATCAAGTACTACTGACTCTAGCATGTAAATATCTCTCAATTACTTCTACCTTTTCCAGTTACCACTGTCATTGCTCTGGTCTAGGCCACAATCATTTCTCCTGTGGATTACTACAAAAGCCTTAGAAACTGATTTCCCGGTCTCCAGCTTGACCCTCTCAGAACATTTCTCCGCAGTGCAACCTTCACAAATGCTCTTCTCTCTTCCCCCACCATTCTTCTTCCCCAATGCATATGCAGACCTCAGGTATCAGGAAAACATCAGTATCTCTCGGACTGCTCTAGACAGGATCTTCACTGTCATGTTTCCACAGCAACATGTAATCTCCCTAGCAAAAGCACTTAACCTTCTTTTTCCTATAAAGTGGAGACTCTTGGTGTGGGTATCACCCACACCAGTACAACAAAAGAACCCCATGTTTTTAATTAGCCTGTTGATTGAGTCCTAACAATGTTCAGTAACAGTGATAGGCAATGGGGCCTCCTTGTCTATTTTCTAACTTGTATGGGAAGGCCTCTAGGTTTCAGGGCTAAATGTGGCCCTTTTAAGGTAGTATCAATCATGTTCATCATAAGACAGCAATCTTCACCATGTTAAAGAAGTCTGCTAATTTTCCTAGTTTATTAAAGCTTTCATTCATAAATGGATGCTGGTTTCATTTCAATACCTAAAAGTCAGATACTGAGATAACCCTACAGATTTTGACACAGTAATTACAGATTTTCTAATACTAACCTATCTATCCATGCAGTCTTGGAATAAACTCTATCGGTTATTTTAACACACAACTGAAAACAACTTGCTAGTATCCTTATTAGTATTTTTATCCATACTCAGAAGAGAGACTGATGTGTAGTTTTCTTTTCCTTGGTTAGGTTTTGCCATCTGGGTTTTCCTGCTACCACAGCATGGGCTTAACTTTTCTTCCATCTTCTTCAGTGTTCTACAACAGTTTAAAATTTTTGGAGGTGGTACAAATTCGGCTTTTTCAATTCTTTCCATGGTTATTGGCCTATGAAATTTTCTGCTTCTTGTGTGAAATTTATAATTTCTGTTCTCCTAGGAATCAACCCACCACATTCAAGTTTTTAATTTTTTTAAATAAAATATCTGTCCTTACACTATTTTATAATTTTTAAATCTTCTTTGTTCTTGTAATAATGTACTTTCTCAAATCTAATGTTATGTACATTTTTCTTTTCTTGATTTGCCACTTTTCAAATCGGATGATCTTTCAAAGAACCAAGTCTTGCATTTATTTACAAATACAGTTATATTGCTATAGTTTTGTTTCAATGTCATTAATTTATTTTATCTTTAAATCCCCTTTTCTGCTTTTCTTATACTCTACTCACTTCTAAAGCCAAGTGCTCAGATAATAATTATGTATATAGTTACCATTTATTTGGCACTTACTTTAGATCCAGTTTTAAGTGTCTGACATGTATCAACTCAATGACCCCTCAACACTCAATAAGGTAAATATAATTGTCCTTATTTTACAGATGAAGACATTGAGGCTTAGAAAGGTTAGATAGTTTTACCCAATAACATAGTGGGGAAAGCTAATAACTGATCCAAATCTGTCAGACTCTAGAGTGTTACTCTTAATTACCAATATATAAAACCACAAAATTTTACTTTTGGATACAGAATTAGTTACACCCTGTAAGTTTTGGGTTACAGCAATCTCAATGCCATTTTTCTAAAGAAAGTATGACTGCAGTTTTGTTTTTTTCTGAAACAAGTAAATTTAAGAGCATAATTATGAATTGTCAAGGTTTTTTAAAATAACTTGACTTATTAATGTATAGTTTTATAGCACTTGTGGTTAGAAAAAGTGGTCTGTATAATTGCTAATTTTTGGAAATTTATCAAGATTTTCTTTGTGCATTATCAATACATCTGGAAAGTAAAGGCTTCTAAGTTACAGGCTGCTTTAGGTTTTCACAGGTCATCTTGGACAGACTGAGGCTAATGTGAAGACTTGGCTGATACCCTGCACAAGCACAAAATCTGAATTCAAGGAGATAATCCTATGACTTCTTTCAGTGTCAACTCCTTGCTTACCTTCCAGATCTCTTATACTCTTTTTTGTAGGACCTTTCCAGAGATGGTGATCTTCGGTTGTCCCGATGCCTGTGTCTCTCCCGTTCTCGCTCTCTTAAAGGAATTAATACACAGAGCTGTTTTCAACAGAAAGACTCAAAAACACCATCTCTTTTCACTGAATTCATCTTCTAAATAAATGGACCATATCTAAGAATTTTTCAGGAACTATTCACTAGGGGCCATTTTTATGTCTCCTTAACATATTAGAAGATAAAGGAGTTTTTCATGTTCCAGAAGTTAACTAACTTGGACAATTTTTGCAGTTTTCTTTAAAGAAAGAAGTCATACATGATGCTAAGCAATAAAAGGGAATTTTATTGTAATCTTTTCTCAAGACCTTCTAATCAGCGAATCCTTGGGTATTTAACCTACAGGGAAAACTTTAAAGGATTCTACACCTTACTGCTTTCTAGAACACTC
The DNA here is from genome assembly GCA_028533085.1 of Varecia variegata. NCBI lineage: Eukaryota > Metazoa > Chordata > Mammalia > Primates > Lemuridae > Varecia > Varecia variegata. Next base: position 157,950,995 of record CM052439.1, on the reverse strand, counting down.
TAAACTTCACCCATCAAATAAATGCAAATTATAAAGCTTTTACAGTAAAGATTAGGACAAAGTTCTATAATCAAAGAGCTTTTAACTCTTATGGGTTACAGGCCTGAGTTGTAGTTTTAGCTATCACTAACCTGCCACAAGACCATGACTAAGTCACTTTAATGAGATTTTTCATCTGGAAAAAACTAAATGGAGACGCTGGGTTTATCCAAGGTGAAAAACAGAATGAAAGATTTTAAAACCCTTCCAATGTAAAACTGGAATTTAAAAATAAATAATTATAATAGCGTTGAGACTATTTAACGATAAAGGTCTGAAACTAAAATCTAAACTTCCGTGTGTCTGAATCAGAACTACAAATCTAAAAGAAGTAACCACCCAACCTTAGAATGGAAAAAAAAAAATGCTATATTAACATGAGTCTAGCAAGAGGACTACAAAAATATCTAAACTCAAAACTATTCCCCAACTTACAGGCAAACAGAAGAAATATAAATACACTGAAATCAAAACTTACAAAACTAATAGCGATCAGTGAGAGCTTAGATATTAAGACAGAAATTGTTTTTTCACTTAAGGATTTCCCTGTTCTCAAGAAAGAGTCCTTTGAATGTTTTTGACATAACACACAATCCTCAGGTATACATTAAGTGTTCAAAAGAAAGCAGCCAGAGCTTGGGATTCTACATTCTTCATCTGACATATTTCTAAAGTCATAGCTTACATATAGTCAATAAATCTCAATTACTGTATAGAAATTAGTAAATGGTGCCACATGTCAAAGATATATGTAATTTGTAATGGCATGGCTGCTCAAAAGAATTAATTGCCTATATTACCAAATAAAAACTCCAAATAGAGGATATTTCTAATTTTTGTTTTTTTAACATTTAGCCAATAAAACTTTGCATTTAAGAATAACACTTATGACGATGACTGTTACCTCTGAGTGGGTAGGAATTGAAAAGATTAATTTGGATATAAGACACATTAGTAACACTATCAAGATGAACCCTTTTTAAAGCAAGAAAAATTATGTGTTACTTTTCCTAAGATTCTTCCTTGTTTGCAAACATTGAGATACTCCTTAGGTACATTATCTAGCTCTCCAATGGCTAGATGTTTACTGACACCAGGACAGCCATGGGAATTATTGTGCAGTAGTACTACTTAGCTAGTAGTAGCTAAGAAACCCACTGCCCACTTCCTTACCACACTACAAAACAGCACACTTGGTGCGCTACACTTACTGCAGCTGTTTCTTTTCTCATTCTCTGGGGTAACTTTGATCTTTCATGATAGCAAATACAAATATCCATTTCTTCACAAACCTCTTCTAAATATAGTTCTCCCTAAAACAATCTTGCAATTGGTTATTCAACCACATTTTGGAGGAGGAGAAAAAGGAGGAAGATGCAATTTGTAAAAGGACAGGTTCACTTACCCCAAGAAGCAAGGGAGAAGCAGCCAGAGGACAGACCACAGAATTTGCATAAACTTAACAATCTAGTTTACAAATTTATGAAGTTTCAGTTTCTGCCAATATATTTCTAGAAGTTATATCAGGACTTCACATGCCCCATGTTTGTGCCATGGAAGCCTTCTAATGTAATACAGATGACTCACACTCCACCTACTACCCCAAGGGGTCCAATTATAATGTGGCTGTGCCACTAAGGCAGCTCCAAGGCAAATGCCCCGGGTATATTATAAAACAACTCCAAAATAAATATGGACTATTTTAGAAAGATGTAGATTCTACAGTAAAGGGAGTATGGTTTAGGATACAGTAGATTAGAGGTAATTCTTGTAGCACTTGATTCTACTGAGATCCTCAGTTTACAGGACACCTGAGTTTCTTCAAATACATAATTCAAAGTTGAAGCCTCAATGGAAGAATTTAGGATTTGCAGCCCAGCCCTGGCAATTCCTCTAATTACAGCAACCCAAAATGGAGGAGGAAAAAAACACTACTTAGATTGTTTGCACCAAAATATTTTCCCAAAGACAAGATTACTAACAATCCTTCAAAGTTTGAAGAAAACTATTTACAAACTTTCCAGTTTAGATTTTCACTATAAAATTGTAAAATAAACTATCACAGGCCTCTGCCAACTAGTTCATGACAGAATAATTAAGAACAATATTGAAGAGAAACATTAGTTTATGCTAAAAAATATTTTATAAAGTCTACCGACTCTCACTCTGCAAGAAACACGGGCCCTTCTACCCTCCAGCAGGCCATCAGGGAGAGGCAACAATGCAACCTTCCAAGCACCAGTCACTCTCTTGAGCGCAATGACCACTATCATTTACCGGCAAAATGTTCAGTCAGAATCAAATCAATAAAGCCATGAGAAAAATGTGGAAACAGAGACGTGAACTGGTTTCTGAAATCAGCTGTGGAGCAACAACAGGAGGCACGACCAGCTCTCTACACATCCACAGGAGGAAGTGACCTGGTTTGGGGAGCTCAAATACTTTTAGCACAAAAGTTCCACAAGACAATGAAGGTAAACACACTACAGGTGAAAGAAAGAGAAGCACCATTATTGGCTTGACAGCTGAACACCTCAAATCTTCATCAACAGAGTTCACTGAAGGCATATTAGCACAATTGTTATCTATGGCTTTTATTTTTCCATATAAACCAATGGTTCTTAGCCTGTTAAGGTAACAGACTTACACCCACCTCTTTGAGAATCTGCTTTCTTTTAGAAAATGCACACACGCAAATAAAACTTTGCATATAACTTCAGAGCATTTCTATAAGCCCATCTAGAATCCCAGTTTTAAGAATGCCTACTCAAAACCTTATTTCTCTTGTATTTATAGATATTTGATCTTGAAAATAAGAAATGTAGTCTAGAATGGAACAGTATTTTTTAAACACAACTTTCTTCAGTATGAATCTGTTTCAATGTAACAAAATCTGGTTAAAAGCTATTCTGAAAACTCTTTGATCATGTGTAACTAATCTTATTTCATTTTACAAAGAAACAGAGCAAGAAGGCAACCATGTACAATGAACTTCTACTTATCCTAAAAATCAAAAAGCAAGTTCTGTTTACTAGTTAGATTCTTGGTTGATAACATATACAGAACATCAATCCAAAAGAAATCAAACTCTATAAGCTGGTATGCTGATTACACTGAACATAATTTAATCTATGACAAAAAATACAAGATCTTTTATGTCACAGGATCATCATTAAAATGTCAACTATTAAGCAGAGCAAAAGGCTTATATTCGCTGAGATCAATCTACATTGATAATTTTTGAATGTTTTTCAAAATTGCATTTTTCTGATATCAATTTATTTGTGAGGTGTCTCTTTCACTCAAAAACAGTGTTTAAATGCTTTCTTTCTTTTTATAAATCGAAATGCACTGCTGGACCCTTTTGGTTTGGTTTGCCATTAACGGAAATTGTGTCTGGGCCTCTGCAGTTCAATGAAGTCCCCACATCCGGTTTACCTGCTCCGCTCGTAGCTGCGGTGGCGGGCTGGCGTTCTCCCCCGTTCATAATCGGATCTGTAGCGGCTGTCCTGTCTTCTCCGGTCAGGACTGCGGCCTCGCTCCCGCCGATCCAGGGACCGATGCCTCTCGCCTCGCCCGTGACTGTGATCTCGGTGCCGGTGGTCATCATAGTGTTTGAGCCTTTCTGGGGACCTTCTTTCACTGGAAGCTTTTGGGAGTGGGTATGGAGGGAGATGCCTAAAATGAGGACTACTGCTGTTATTAGCACTGGGCAGGAAAGAACTGGGGTTGTTCTGGAAACTATTAAAACTGGGAGGTGGGAAGTTGTGGTGCGAGTATCCCGGAGGATACTGATAATTAACCTGCTGTGGCATGACTGGAGGGGGCGGGGGGTGAGGCATGGAGGGCGGAGGCATCATGAAGGGGAAAGTGCCTTGCCCAGGAGGTGCTCCAGGGACCGGGGGGTTATTGGGACAGGGCATCGGGGGAGGCATGGGAGGAAAACACGGAGGAACTGGGAAGGGGTGCCTCATCTGGTGGTTGGGGAAAGGGGGCCTGATGGGGCAGGGGGGAGGGCCTTGTGCTGACGGAGGCATGGGTGGAGGGAAGGGTACGAAGTCGGGCCGTGGAGGCAGAAAATTGGGGGCTGGAGAGTTCGAGAAAGTAGTGGAAGGGGCACTTGGAGGTTCATATTGATATTGCACAGGAGGCTGCTGAGGGTGAAGCAGTCTCAGATTTTGGGGCCTGAAGGCTGGTGCTGAGGGTCTGGCTCCATGTCCTCCTCGTCCTCGGGGACATCCTCGTCCTGGGTGGAACGACATTCTATGACTTTGTTGGAGAAAATATAAAGGGAAAAAGTTTTTTTAAAAAAAAACCTCACTATGTAAACAGGGTTTCATTAATGCCTGACCATCTTGATGAGCAACTAACACACCTCTTAGTCAGGCTGCTGGAATACTCCACCCATTTAATACCAGGTTCTCAACAATATCTGAAACTCTTCGTAGCCAATAAAGTCATCTTCCCCTGTCTTGGCCACCCAACCCATTGCCATGGTCGGTCCCTGGACTTTGTCATCCTTAAAGCTGCTCCACCTCCAAAATGACGAATTCAACATTCCATTGTTCAGTTATTCGCTGTCATGTTCCTGCTCAAGTTCCCTCTCAATCTTAAGCTCACATGTGAGGTCCATACACATCTGTAACAGCATCTTCCTCTCTTCACCTCCTACCCACTCAGCATAGACCCCAAGGCCCAGCATCTCAGTAACTCATTTTTTAATACCCTAAGCTCCAATGCCCCTCTCTCCTTCAGTCACAAGAACCTGGCAATACCCCAACCTTAGAAGAATGCAAAAAATTTGTTTTCTGGAGGCTAATCAGATAGTAGTACTGTAGAAAAACACCTGATTAGGCAGACTGGTGCCCATGGAAATTCACGGTCACTGGGTTCTGCCAAGCCATCTCCCTGGCATGCTTCTGCAGCCAGCTTACTCTTGTAACTATCCTCCATAACTACCACAAACCTTCAGCATCTTCCCCATATTCCATTCCCTCTTCACAGTCAACAAGCAACTTTATCTCCTACCACACAGAAACACAAACACTAGTAGAGGAGAACTCCCTCAACTTGTTTTACCATTTCTACAAACCTCTGTGCCCAACTCCATCCTCTCTCAATTCCCTCCTCCTATCCTGACACATGTGCTCTGGAACCAATCCCCAAATGTATACATTTGGGATTACCACCCTTCCTCTGTGTTCCTTCATCTCTCCTTGCTACCAGACCCTTCATATCAGCATTTAAAAATGCTCAGGTCTATTCCAACATAAAATACTTTCCTTGGCCTCTGGGTCTCCCTCCACTTTGCAATTTCTTTCTCCTCCCCTTCACAGCCAAATGACCTGGAAAAGTTGTTAGGGATTGTTTGTGTTCCTTGCAAAATTTATATGTTGAACCCCTAATCCCCAGTGTAACACTATATGGAGATGGGGCCTCTGGGAGGTAATTAGGGTTAGATTAGGTCATGAGGGTAGGGTTCTCATGATGGGACTAGTTCCCTTATAAAAAGAAGATGAGACAGGAGATCCCCCCTCTCTCTCTGCCAGGTGAGGATATAGCAGGAAGGTGGCCAACTGCAAGCCAGGAAGAGGGCATGACACAAGAACCGGACCATGCTGGCACTCTGATCGCAGACTTTGAGGCCCAGAACTATAAGAAATAAATGTTTGTTGTTTAAGCCACTCAGTCTATGGCATTTTGTTATGGCAACTCAGACTGCCTAAGACAAAAGTGTATACACTTCCAACTTACTCTAATCTAGCTCTGGCTTCTGCCACTACTCCAGTGAGTGAAATGACCAGTACCCACCTTGTCTTGAAAACCAGTGGTCATTTTCAATCACCTGACTTGATCTCTATGCAGCATTCAGTCCAGTTACCTCACCCCCACCCACCATGGAGGCTTTCCTTAGCTTCCTGACAAAACACCCTCACTGTGTCCTTCCTACCTCTCTGGCTATTCCTCCTGACAGTCTCCTTTGCCAGCTCCTCCTCTGCTAAGGGGCCTTTGACCATTTGGTATTCCTCAGGGGTCCAGCCTGGGCACTCAGCTCACTCTCTCTGCCAAGGTGACCTTTCCCAACTGTGTTGCTTCAGTTACCACCCATCTGTCAATAACTCCCAAAGTTACATCTCTAGCCATCAACTTCTGAGCTCCAGACCCACTTTGCCAACTGCAACAACCCCAACTGCCAACTTCTCTCCTTGAATGTCTCATTGACTCTGCAAATTCAACATAACATATCCTAAAATGAATTAATGATCTTCTCCAAAATAAACACTTGCTCCTTTCTTATTATTTCCTATCTCCATAAATGACACCATTAATGGTTCTCAAGACATATACCAGGAAATCACCTGACAACTTTTCCTCCTTCACCCCACTTAGCTAAAAATTGATTTTAAAATTTCTATCGATTATGTGATAAATACCTTAATAAAAAAATTTTAAGAAATTAAAATTCCTGTCATTTATGCTTCATAAATGCTTTTCAATTCATCCACTTCACACCATCGCCTCTTGCCTGGCTATTACAATAATATCCTTGCTGGCCTTTCTACAACCACTGTCACTGCCCCCAGGGCTTTGTTATGTTCCCTGTTCTCACAACACTATGCTGCTTCTTAGCAGGTCCTACAATAATTACAATCAACCAATTAATTACCTAGTCCCACCTTCAGTTTCTACATGCACCTGAGAAGTACAAGCTCCATCAGGGCAGGACTCTGGGATGTTTCATTAACTGTTCTGGTCTTGCTTCCTAGCCCTGTGCACAGCCCTCTGTTGTGTTATACCCACTGCTTAAAGAATGAGCACATTTCCCCTTCTCCCCCAGTACCTAAATCCTTCCCACCCTCTTTGTGGCCTCACACCAGTGTTTGCTACTCTTTCTGTTCTCCCAAACACATCACATCACTCACCATGTATTGCCTTGCATCATGATGTACTATCTGGATATGTCACATCTTCCACAGAGAATATAAGCTCTAAAAAACAAAGAATAAAACAGACCTAAACATGTTTCCCAAACTGCAGATGCTATAAAATATTTCTGCAATTATCACAACACTGATTTTGCATTCTCCAATGCACTTAGCCTACTAACAAAATGAAGAGCATGTTGAACTGCATTAAAGTTTCCAACTAAATTTTAAGATGTCCTTATTACTTGTTGCTCTGACCCAACACAATCAGTAGCTAAAAAGACTGAAAAACATAGGCATATCCTATCTCTAATTTACTAAAAGATTGAGGTAAAAATTATTTCCCCTCCCCCACTTCATACTCTAGCTTCCTTCATTATAAAAACATGTAGGAATAGATCAAACACAAAAATCACAGAGAGACCAGCATTCAGACTCAAACATAATCATAATCTTGTTAACACAACAGTTATGATTCCTGATTTTCATTCTCAGCTCTTTCCATAGAAAGACATTGTGAACACAAATAATTTTTCAAACACCTGAACTTCAGCTAAATGTTAAAATAAAAAAAGCCTCAGATACATATTCTGTGCAAAAAGCTTTTAAGTAGAAACATCTTCCTGAAGTCTGTTTCACCAATAGGCCTAAGCAGACTTTCAAATGGCTTATGAAAATAATTTCAGATTATATATCAATCATTGTGCTTAATAACGGGCACCAAATAATATCTAATTCATTATTCAGTCCAATGCCCTTGTGATAAACCTGGGGCCCACACAGCTGATCTTGCCGCCATAGGCTACTCAGTGCTGACATAATCAAGTTTAAACTCCATGCTTAGCATTTAAGACCCTATAAAATCTGGACCCAACATCTCCTTCCAGGCTTGTTCTCCATTACCTTCCCCACGAAACCCCTACTAGCCCAGATTTTCCCAGCTATTTAACATACCAAGTACTATCACTCAACTTATTCTTTGCTCCCATTCTTCTCTCTAAAATCTCTTACCCAGTGAATTTCTACTCATCTACCAATCTAAAAATTCCACCTCCTCTGTGAAGCCTCTCCTGATTCCCTTTACAAAGTAATTCCATTCGTTTCTAGATTTAGTCTACACTTACTTTTACAGCACTTACCAGAGACTGCCTCATGTTATAGTCATGTGTGCACATGTCTAACTCCTCCACTAGCTCCTTGATGACATGGGTTGATTCACAGTCATTTCTGTATCCTTCATAGCCCCTGGCAGAGCAACCTGCACACAGTAGGTGAGGAATAAATGTTTACTGTCTCACAATAGATTTGCATTATGGAGACCACACAGAAAGTAGAACTTTTCATTGATTCATGCAACATTTAAGGAGCCCATATATGTAAAGCACTGTCCCAGGCCCCGTGGATTCAAAAACAAGTAAAACACATAACCTGCAGGATTCAAGTAATCAGAACCCACATACAAATAAGTTTTTTAACAATACAATATAATGCGATAAACAGAAGAAAAGAGGTATGTACAGGGTCTAGAGAAACACAAAGGAGTGTGCTGAACCTAGAGGTGGGCAACAGTCAGGGTCAGGGTCATTAACACTGTTGTACAGTGAATGTGTAACAGTTGAACATTCATTACCAGGTCTTCATTGGATGTTTCTACAGTTAGAAAATCTACGAATACCTATAATGAAATTACCTATTATAGGTACGATCAGGCTGTGTTGTGGATGCAGACTTTAATTCAGAAGTCAAGGAATTCACTGCAACCGTAAAACTAACTGTTTTCTGAGTCTGCCTACTCCTAGGTTGCTGTTGTGAATAGTTAGCACGTCCGGGAACGTCAGTGCATGTAAAAAGCGTTGCAAAGTGTGACTACATTTTTATTGAGAACTCCCTCCTTCCCCCAGGTGAACCTGCAGGCCAGTCACCTTCATCTGGCAGAGCCCTAATTGCGTGTTTGCCTGTTTCCATCTCCCGCCAGACTGTGTGCCCCACGAGGCAGGCGCTGGGCTTGCGGTCTCGCTCCCCTCCGAGACCCCGGCAGCCCCGGGCCTGGACCACAGCGCGCGCTCCACAAATGAATGAAAGGTGTTCTCTTTTATTTCTATTTATGTGCGGGATCCGGGCCTAGGGTCGCTCTTTTGCCCTTAGCTGCAGATCTGAAGAGAGGCTGCCCGACCCCAACTCCCAGGAGCTTTCACCCAGCCCCGGACTCCAGCCCCTTTTAAACCCGGACACTAGGAAACACTCCCTCTTCCAACACCCGCAAGGTGCCCCTTTTACCTACAAAAGGCTCTCGGGCCGCAAGATCGCCGTCAGAATAAAAAGCCAGGCTAACCCTGCAGCCGCCAAGACAGTGGCGCCGCCCGCGCCTCCGGAACAGGAAACTGAGAGAATTAAAAAGCAAACCTGTGAAAGCTGGGTCAAGGGAGGGAAAACTCTTCGGCCTGCCGCAGCGCCTTTTACGCGGTGATTGGCGTATCAATGAGAGCGATGGGTCTCTAGGCCAATCGTCCGCGGCGAGCCCTCCGGTGCCCGCCCCCACCTTCTCCGTCGCCCAATCTAGAAGCGCAACCGGGTGAGCGTGCGTTTCCGCCTGAAAAGAGAAGCTGGGCGGAGGCTCGGGCATTCCCGGGTCCTCGCCAGGTGCCTCAGAGTCGCTGCAGCGCTGACCAGCACGGAAAGATGAGTGACTACGCGGGACAGCGCGCTTGTCTCCGGCGCTACCCCGAGCTTCCGGTGTGGGTGGTCGAGGATCATCAGGAGGTGAGCGGGCGGCTGCCGGGCTCTGGGGCAGAACCGCCCAGAGCACTGGTGCTCCAGAACCAAGGAGACGGCCCAGCCTTAGCGTCAGAGGCCAAAAAAATCACCAGAGTTGGTTAAATGCCCGAGCTCCGTTGTTGTGGGGAGACAGCGAAACAGACAACTTGAAAGATTAGGAGCTTACGTTTCTGGGACGCTTGCTATGTGTCCGGCAATTCATTTAACAAGGTTTACCCAAATCCCACAACTGGTGGCGTCGGGATTCGAACCTGAGCAGTCTGACTGCAGAGCCCTTTCACCTGCAGTTAACTCTGGCTTCCAAATGTTTCCTGGCATCTCTATCCCAGCCCTGCTGTTTAGGGGAAAACCTTATGCTAAAAACGTGGCATTTCATCTATGAAATGGTAACAGTAATCATAGAACTCATAGGGCCGTTAGGAGTGTTACTATCCGTATATTGTGTACATAAATCTTTTAACATGGTGCCCCGGCATATATAGACACTAAAAGTCGTTTCCATGTTTCTGGCTGTGCTACAGTACAGTAGCAAAATTGGTGGTTTAATCTAGACTTTTGGAAATCAACAAAGAAAGTCCATGGATCTAAGAAATTTGTTTTAAAGTAGCATTAATAGGCCTTGGGGTTATCTGGATATAAAAGAGGAGAGATTAACCGATGGAGAAAGCTAAGCGGAGAGGAAGAAAATTGGGTTTCTCAGGTCCTAGACATAGTGCCTATGAGCTTGAGAGAAGGAAAAAGTGCGGGTTAGGTGGTGCTTTCCAAATTCAGTATTAAACCTAGAACCACAGAGGACGTGAGAGGAGAGTCTTACAAACCATCTAGCCAGCCCTCCCCATCCTAAAGACATCGAAAAGACCTCAAGAGCTAGGGTATCTTGAACACACAGTTAAAGCTAGACCAGGTGTTACCCAGCAGTTTGTTGCTGAGCCCCAGTCCTGGTCTGTTTACCCACTTTACCGGTTGAGTTTGAGATGAGGTCAGGAAGGCAGCTGGAGGTACAAGTTGGAAGGTTGGCAGAAAAAATAATGCTTGCAATCATTATCTGAACAATCTACAATAAACAAATTTTATCTTTTCCCACTTTATAATAGCTTGATATTCTTCAAATTATGTGCAACTGTGTTTAGCATTGTTTTCCAGTCTGCAGTTGAGTGTGTGCTCCTGATTTCAGTGGCAATTCTGAATGTGTGCATGTGTCTTTTACAGGTTCTACCTTTTATATACCGGGCCATAGGCTCAAAGCATCTTCCTGCCAGTAATATAAGATTTTTACATTTTGACTCACATCCAGACCTCCTTATTCCTGTGAATATGCCAGCAGACACCGTTTTTGATAAGGAAACACTCTTTGGGTAATATGTGATTTTGTTAATGACTTTTTATGTGTTTGAAATACAATTTGCAGTAGATTATAAGCATTTATGGGAAATAGACTTTGCTAACAGACTCTTGAAGTTTGTTTTTTTGTTTGTCTTTTTGCCTTTTTTATTTTATTTAGAACAAATGTTGACAAACTTTTTCTTAAAGAGCCAGATAGTAAATATTTCAGGGTTGCTGGCCATATGGTCTCTGATACAACTATTTATCTCTGCCCTTGTAGAGTGAAAGCAGTCATAGGCACTATGTAAACAAATGGCAGTGACTATGTTCCAATAAAACTGTATTTACAAGCTGGGTATGGTGGTGTGCACCTGTAATCCCAGCTACTCAGGAGGCTGAGGTGGTAGGATCGCTTGTGGTCAGTAGTTGGATGCTGTAGGGTGCTACGTTTGTGCCTATGAATATCTACTGCATTCCAGTCTGGGCAACATAGCAAGACTCTGTCTCCGGAAAAAAAAATACAAAACTTTATTTATAAAAACAGCTCAGCCAGTGTTTGCCAACCTCTGATTTAGAATGTAGAACTTTAGAAGTAGAAGAGACTTCTAGAAGTTATCTGAGCCAGTTCTCCTCTGTCCTCTTTAGAAGTCTGGATACTAAGACTAAGAAACAAGAAAATGTGTCTTAATCTAAACATAGTTCAATAATTGTATAGGCAACACATCTTTAATTTGTATATTCTTCCTTCCAGTATTGAGTCTTTCCTACCTCTCAATTTGTTTACTTTCAAGTCATAAATCCTGTTGACTTTCAGTTATATAGAATCATAGAGGTGAAAATGAAATTGGTTATTTGTACTCCATCCTTCAGAAAGGCTCATACCTAACATATCTGTAAGTGATGACTCAACTAGCTTCTCTTCAGTAATAACGTTCCGTGAAATTCTGTCACTGTCTCTTCATGTATATATATAATTGTTAGAATGTAGCCTGCTTGTATAATATAAAAAGTTACAGGCCTGACCTGGTGGCTCACACCTGTTACCTGAACATTCTGGGAGGCCAAGGCAGGAGGATCACTTGAAGTCAGGAGTTCGAAACCAGCCTGAGCAAGACTGAGACCCCGTCTCTACAAAAAATACAAAAATTAGCTGAGTGTGGTGGCACACACCTGTAGTCCCAGCTACTTGGGAGGCTGAGGCAGGAAGATGGCTTGAGCCTAGGAATTTGAGATTGCAATGAGCTATTATGAAACCACTGCACTCTAGCTGGGGTGACAGAGCAAGACTGTCTCAAAAAAATAAAGATTTTTTAAAAAGTTACATAGCAGTAATTTTCCTCTATGATAATATTAAAAGATACAACATATACCCATGTGGATTAATTTTAGCCTATTACATTTC
>CM052439.1:157894666-157938430 GCA_028533085.1 Varecia variegata | reverse complement strand
TTTTTTTTTGAGACAGAGTCTCGCTCTGTTGCCCGGGCTAGAGTGAGTGCCGTGGCGTCAGCCTAGCTCACAGCAACCTCAAACTCCTGGGCTTAAGCAATCCTACTGCCTCAGCCTCCCGAGTAGCTGGGACTACAGGCATGCGCCACCATGCCCGGCTAATTTTTTCTATATATATTTTTAGTTGGCCAGATAATTTGTTTCTATTTTTAGTAGAGACGGGGTCTCTCTCTTGCTCAGGTTGGTCTCAAACTCTTGAGCTCAAACAATCCGCCCGCCTCAGCTAGGATTACAGGCGTGAGCCACTGCGCCTGGCCTACATTTCTTTTAGTTTACTTTTTCCAAAACCCTAATTCAGGGCACTAATTCCTACAGAAATGTGGTGGCTCTACCATTGTCCTTATTCTCCTCTATATTTAGAGGTTTTATATTTTAGAAATTGAAAGAGAATTATGAAGCAGGTGCACCGACTGTATAATTAGTCTTAAAATAACAGTTCTTAAACTTTTTAGTCTCAGGATTCCTTTGTACCCTTAAAAATTATTGAGGTTTTTTTTATTTGTTTGTTTTTTGAGACAGGGTCTCACTCTGTTGCCTGGGCTAGAGTGCAGTGACCTCATCATAGCCCACTGTAGCCTAGAACTCTTGGGCCCAAGCGATCCTCCTGCCTCAGCTTCCCAAGTGGCTGGGACTATAAGCACATGTCACCATGCTCAGCTAACTTTTCTATTTTTTGTAGAGATGGGGTCTCGCTCTTGTTCAGGCTGGTCTTGAACTCCAGGCCCCAAGCAATCCTCCCACCTCAGCCTCCCAAAGTGCTAGGATTATAGGCATGAGCCAGCGCACCTGGCCTACTGAGCTGTTTTTTAATGTGGGTTATATCTATTGATATTTACCATATTTGAAATTAAAAGGGAGAAATTTTTGAATATTCATTTCAAAATATTAATAACAATTACAAACCATTATGTGTTAGCGTAAGTAAGATATTTTTATAAAAAATAAATATATTTTCCAAAACAAAAAAATTTACTGAGAAGAGAGGCATTGTTTAAATTTTTTCAGATCTCTGTAATATTTGCCTTTATGGTAGACCTCTAGATTCTCATATCTGTTCCTGTATTTAGTCTGTTGCCATATGTTGTTTTTGATGAAGTATATGATAAAAATTCAGGTTCTCATAGACATGTAATTGTAAAAGGAAAGAATATTTTCATAACCATTTCAGATAATTGTTAATATTCTTTGATACTACACCAAAACTTGACAAGTGGTAGTTTCTTAAAGGTTAGTTGAAATGTAGACTCCAACTGAGCCTGGTAACTCATGCCTGTAATCCCAGCACTTTGGAAGGCCGAGGCAAGAGGTTTGATTTAGGCCAGGAGTTCTAGGCCAGCGTGGACCACATGGCAAGACCTTGTCTCTATAAAAAATTTAAAAATTAACGAGGCATTGTGGCACATGCCTGTAGTCCCAACTACTTGGAAGGCTGAGGTAGGGGGATCGCTTGAGCCCAGGAGTTTGAGGCTGCAGTGAGATATGATTGTGCCACTGCTCTCCAGCCTGGGTGACACAGCAAGACCCTGTCTGTAAAAATAAAATTCAAAAATAAATAAAAGAAATGTAGAATCCAACAATTCAGTCTCAAGTCTCAATTGGTCACTCCTTTCAAGAAAAATATTTAGCTCACAGTTTAATCACAAGTGCTTTTCCTTTAGACAGCTATTATACTTCAAAGTATGTAGCAGAAGTGCTTTCTTGCATCTTTTGTTTCGCCACACAGAATACTTTAAGATGTATACTCAGGATCAAGTTTTAATAAAATCAAGGATATTCTTAAAAGAACCTTTTTTTTTTTTTTTTTTTTTTTTTGCTAATGCTTGATAGTGAAGGATACAGTGACTACTAATCAAGTTGGGTGCCACTGCTGTCTTTTATCTTAGGACATCAATCCACCATTGATTTTGCATCATCATTGTAAATGTCAATAAATGAAAAGGGGAAATAATACCTTAGTATTTTTATGAAATAGTTTTGATATAGTGGTCACCCTGAAAAAGTCTCAGGAACTACCCAAGGAACCACCACACTTTGAGACCTGCTTTCTTAAAATAGTGTGTGGATGAAAGTACATTTGGAAGAAAAATACTTACTAATAGTTTTAATGTTTTCTATTTCTTTTCCAGAGAATTAAGTATTGAAAATTGGATTATGCCAGCAGTTTACGCAGGACATTTTTCTCATGTAATATGGCTTCATCCCACATGGGCTCAGCAAATCAGAGAGGGCAAACACCACTTTTTAGTAGGCAAAGACACTTCTACCACAACAATCAGGTAATTGCCTCATATTTATGAATATAAAAAGGATTGAATGTTTCTAAGTTACTTTTGATCCCTGTAATAACTTCATAAATATCTCTACCCACAAATAGGGTCAGCTTAAGCCTCAGCTCCTCCAAAAAGAATTCTCAAAACACCAGGAACAGATTTTCAGCTCTCTTCACATCATTCACTTATCATTTATATTTTGTTGCTGGACAAATTGGATTTTAAATAATATGATTTTCATCCTCTGGAATTTAGGCTCCATTGACAACTAACATTAAATTATTGCAGTACTTTATAGATTTCTATAATATTAATATATTCAATAGTACATTTTACTATTTTCTTCCAATGTAACTATCATCTGCTTAATTTAATAGCTGTATAAGAGCAAAATTATCTTACTTTGGTTTTTTAAATCCAGTGGCTGAATTAGTAGACTTGAGGTTTTAATTTTATTAATATAATTAGTTTTAGATAATTAGTGTAGATTAAATTATGGCATCCTTTGACTTGAGTTACATATGCAACAATTTTGGGGGAATAAGCGATTTAACAAATGTTCCATTTATCTTGTGATGCTATATTACCTTTAGAAATACCAATATGGACCGAGTACGGTGGCACACGCTTGTAATCCTAGCACTCTTGGAGGCCGAGATGGGTGGATCGTTTGAGTTCAGGAGTTCGAAAACAGCCTGAGCAAGAGCGAGACCCCGTCTCTACTAAAAATGGAAAGAAATTAGCTGAACAACTAAAAATATATATAGAAAAAATTAGCCGGGCATGGTGGCGCATGCTTGTAGTCCCAGCTACTTGGGAGGCTCAGGCAGGATTGCTTGAGCATAGGAGTTTGAGGTTGCTGTGAGCTAGGCTGACGCCACGGCACTCTAGCCAGGCAACAGAGTGAGACTCTGCCTCAAAAAAAAAAAAAAAGAAATACCAATATGTTCTTGCCTTTAAATTCTCTTGTGATAGGATGAATATTTTAAGCAGTGTAACCATAGCTTTCTAGAACTGGAAGGATAATGGGATACATAGTAATACATTGAAAATGAGATACAGTCTTTCTCATTAAAAATGATACTTTTTATTTCTGATTTATCCTTAATGATACAATTGACTTTTGTTGTATGTGTTATCATTTGCATAAACAACCTTGTTGTAGTACTACGTGAAAATTGTATTTATTTAGGATATAATTCAAAAGAAATAAATAGGACTCAACATATAAATATTGTACATACTACTGGTATATATGAAAGAGTGGTTGGGTTTTTATTCAGTACGTCAGTGAATAGGCCTTATTTGACCTGGAAAATCAAATAATTTTGAGCAATCTGACACAGACATTTGAGACTCCACATTTGATAACAATATTTGGAAGATTTTGATTATCCAGTGATTTTGGTTAATTCTGCAAGTGAAACTTTGAAAGAAACATACATACAGCTATGCAGTCTGAGATATATATGTGTATTTGTACAGTAGGAACAAAGCAAAACTTTCATTATTAAAAAGAGCATAAATTTAGGTTGGAGGGTATAGCCTTTTCTTTCTTGGGATAGTACAACTTTTCATAAGTTTGGATGTTGGTTTTATTATATCATTTTTTGGAAAATATCTTCTTTAATTTACAGTTATATATGCTGAGGGGGGGCAAGTGAGAAATAAATATTAGCCATTATTTTAGTTGGAATAGGGCATGCTTCTAGAAGAATTTTGGCTTCACTGTTCAAAGTACTTACCAAAGCATAATGTCAGATATGCCAGTTTTTGTAAAATATGTCCTTTCTTACCTTTCTGCCATGCCATAGTGAAAAATCAGCTAATTTGTTCTTTAAAATAGTTTTTTCCTCTGATCCAGGGTTACAAGTACAGAGTATTACTTCCTAAGTGATGGTCTTTATGTACCTGAAGACCAGCTGGAGAACCAAAAACCTTTACAATTGGATGTAATTATGGTAAAGCCTTACAAACTCTGTAACAATCAAGAAGAAAATGACCCAGTGTCTTCTGCTAAGAAGCCAAAGCTAGCACTGGAAAATTCAGAAAACACTGCTTCTAATAACTGTAACTCTCATTCAGAAGGACTGGAAAAGGACACAGTGACACAGAGAAGTGACCAAACTTGCCTAGAACCATCATGTTCTTCTGAAAGTCAGGAATGTCAGACTACAGTCAGCACTGGGAAAATTTTGGAAATTTTGAAGAAAGGGGATGCATTTGTTTTAGATATTGACTTGGATTTTTTTTCAGTCAAGAATCCCTTTAAAGAAATGTTTACCCAGGTAAATACAGTATTTTTAATAACATAGATCTTGAGAATTGTGTCACATTTCTCTAGATTAGGAATCAGCAAACTTTCTGCAGACAACGAGATGGTAATTATTTTAGGCTTTAGGAGCCACATTCTCTGTTCTATAGTCTTTGTTATTGTTTTATAAACCTTTTAAAATTGTATGTACCATTCTTGAGAACCTACAAATACAGGTCATAGGCTGTGGGCTGCCAATCCCTACTCTAGATAGTATTCATTATTTTACATTTATTAATTGGGGTAATAACATGGGTTTTTGAAAAAAATAAAATCATACCGTACAAGGCAGTATATAAAGTTGGCCTTCTGTATCTGTGGGTTTCCCATCCATGGAGTCAATCGACCTCAGATATTAATAGAAAATATTCAGGAGAAAAACAAATGCCATCTATGATGAATATGTACAGACTTTTTTTTTTTTTGGTCATTATTCCTTAGTACAGTACAATAACTATTTGTAAACTATAGCATTTACATTGTATTAGGTACTATAAGTAATATAGAGATGACTTAAAGCAGCAGTCCCCAACTTTTTTGGCACCAGGGACTGTTTTCACAGAAGACAATTTTCCCACGGATGAGGTGGTACCGGGATGGGGGTGGGGGGTTGCAGGGATGGTTTTGGGTTGATTCAAGTGCATTGCATTTATTGTGCACTTTATTTCTACTATTATTACATTGTAATATATAATGAAATAATTATACAACTCACCATAGGTTTGGGGACCCCTGACTTAAAGTGTATGAGAGGTTACGTAGGTTACATGCAAATACTACACCATTTTATATCACGGACTGAGCATCCACCAATTTTGATATCTGGAGGAGGTCCTGGAACCATTCCCCCATGGACTGAGGGACAACCCTTCATTGAAAAATATCACTCTCTTACCCATCCCCATTCCCTCAATTCCTGCTTCAGAAACAAATACTGTGGTCAGTTTTTCATGTATCTTTCTGAGATATTCTATTAATATATATAAAACCTGTGACAGATTTTTCCTTAAGCAGTGAGGTACCTGATTACATATGTCACTATATGTAGTTAATGATTTGGGCCTGTGATCCTTAAGGTAGGTACTTCATCAGATCTTAAGTAAAAGTCACTAGATAATAATATGCATAGAACTGAGATAGAAATACACATTTAGCAAACCTTATTTGATAACTTCATGATCCAAGCGAGCATTCCTAGATGCATTTTATGGGCACGTGTAACGCTTACTTTAACATTTGGGAGGTTTGTTCATTTTTGGGATTCAAATTAACTGTCTTTTTCTACCTAAGTATAGTATTTAATTAATAATGATGATGGCAATGACGTAGCACTTTACAATCCTTATTCTGTATACATATCAGAAGCTGTTGTGATTTATCTAAATTATTAAAGACCTCTAATAGGTACTGAGTCAAAAGAGGTAAGATTTGGGGTTTAGTGTAATCTGGAGCAAGAAGAGGGGACCTAGAGTGCTTTCCCAACTTGCAGATAAAGGGGAAAATTTTCCATTTCTCTTCTGCTATCGTATTTGGGGCCAGTGACCTCTATAACCACCAGCTCTCGGAATTATTAAAGAACCTTAAAAATATTTTTTTTTAACTTGAAGAATGGCCATCCCTGGAAACTAAAGGACCTGATTTTAGGAATTTATTCTACAAATATATTCACCTAAATATTTGTAATGAAAATTTCTAAAAGGTTACATAAGAAACACAATGGCATTTATTCCTTTTTGAGTGCTATCCAGAAGCCTGGGAGAGTAGAGATTTTTGTATCCTTTATACCCTTTGGTAACATGGACTTTTTGAAAAGAGCATATTTGTACTTTATAATTTGATAGCTATTTTTTAATATCATAATGAAAGAGTTGTTTGCCTTTTTTTTTAAGAGCATGTTCAGAAGTTAGAGTTAAGTTCTGTTTGTTACTTCTCCTGCTTGTTAGCTTATATGATCTTGGGAAAGTTACATAACCTTTCTGACCTGCACTTTCTTCACATATAAAATCAGAATAATAATCATACCCAACTCATAGGATTGTTATGATGAGTAAAGCACTAAGGATAATGCCACAACAGTGTGCTTAATGAATTTTAGCTCTTGGTTATAACCTGTTCCTGACAATACCCTTAAATAGGATTATTGGAGACAGATGTATATAATGGATCTATCTAGCTGTGCTAACCAAGGGCAGACGTTCTCCTGCAAGGTCTATCTACAGTAGGCATGTTTCTTCTGTTACATGGAGCCTCCTGACCGAGGTTCTGTGTCTTTGCCAATCTGCCTCCCATATTGTTTTTGTACTCCAAAGTTCTCTTTTGCTAGAGAAATGGCTGGAAAGTGAATGTGGAGGGTTTTTTTTTTATGTGTCTGTGTGTGTGGTTTTTTTTTTATTGTTATTAAAGATGTATATTTCTTATAAGCAGCTAAAATCTGTTTAGATCCTAGGATATATCCACTTATATAGTGGAATATTATTAGAAATATTTTCATCTCATGACCCAGTAGCTGCCTAGTCTTCTTCCATAGCTAATTTTTATACCTTAATGCCATGCCCCGCTGGATAGAGTTACCATGAAGAAATGCTATTTGCAATGGCAATCTGAAGTATACATTTTGCCTGAATCTCCCAGACAGACCTTTAAATAATTGTCTAAGATGTTCTCCTTTTATCATAGGCAAGGCCATCTTACACTTAAAGCATATCATTGAAAAAAAAATACCTTTTTTCTGATATATGGACTTTCTGTTTTGTTTTCCAGGAGGAATATAAAATCTTACAAGAGCTGTATCAGTTTAAAAAGCCTGGCACCAACCTAACAGAGGTATCCTCCATTTTGTTTCTTTTGAATTTTATCCAGTTATCACATAACTAATAATATCTTGTAATATCTTTAATATCTTATTAAAGTGATCTTAAAGGACTGTTCAAATTCTGTGTGTGTGTGTGTGTGTGTGTGTGTGTTTATTGGTGAAGCCCGTGGTTAGTACCTGAAAATCATGTTTTAAGTAATTGAACAAAGATTTTCATTGTAATGGGATTTTGCTTGTTTTTTGAAAGAATAACTGTGTAATTTCAGCTTTTCAATGTATTTAAAGGAAGATTTGGTAGATGTTGTTGATACTCGAATTCATCAATTAGAGGATTTAGAAGCTACTTTTGCTGATTTGTGTGATGGTGATGATGAAGAAACTGTACAAAGATGGGCTGCAAACCCTGGGTGAGATCCCCAAACATTTTTTCTCCAACACTACTAATTTTTGCTCCTAGATACATTCCTGAATTTGCTAGATAAATTGCTTTTTAAAAATTACTATTAAATTTCAACACAGATTTACTATGATAGTTAGCATTTATTGAGTGTTTTCTATGTGCCTTATATCTAAGATTTTTTTTCTTGCATTATCTCATTTATTCCTTATAACAATCTTATGGTTTTATTATTATTATGTCCATTTTATAGATGAGGAAACCAAGGCACAAAGGTTAAGTAAATTGCCCACAGTCACAGAGTTAGTGGGCATGCTTTCAGTCGTTGTGCAATAGCTGCCTGTAAACATAAGATACTGTACTAGGTCTTACAGCGGATTAAAGATGAGTACGTAGACAGGCATTCCCTGTTCTAAGTTGAAAAAGGGAAAAAAAATAACCTATCAACAGAAAAGTAAATTACTTGACAAGTAAATTACAATACAAAAAGTTGCCTCCTTTTAAGGAAAGCCCAACTATAAGTGGAAGAATTTATTTTCAGTCTGCTCATAACATAAGGGAGCAAGATTAGAAAGCTGATTCTTCATCAGGTCAGTTATTTGACCAATCCTCTCATTGTCAACATTACTTTGAAAGTATGGAAAGAAAAGTCCTTTTGAAGTGAAAACCTTTGGTATTGAAGCTGTCATGAAAGAATATTGATGTAAATATTAATATTTTAGTTTTCTCTAAAATAATTCTTTAAATCATGTAAACTCAAAAGGCCAGAAAACTAAAATAAAACCATCACACAAACTTTTTGTCCCCATGAGCATAAGAAGAGCAGAACTAGCTTATTTTAAAATTGATCTACCACAAACTGAGAGATTATTCTCTACGGCATAAATATAAGAAATCAGTCACAAAACAGCAACATAAAATGGGAAGTTGGAATCATAGTACTTTAGGCAAGAACATGAATAGCCACTAAGAGTTGTCGTATTATGATTATTGAAAATAATTCATCACATGTCTAGAATACAAAAAAAACTAGAATAGTGGTTGACTCTGGGGAGAGGAATCACATGGCTAAAAGATGAAGTAAATAAATGAGAAATGCTTTCTTTTGCTATGTGCATGTATTATTACCTATTCAAAATACTTACTGAAATTTTTACTTAAAATATTCAGAAACACCCCTGAAATGTAAATATCATAAAGCTTTAATTATTGTCAGTAAGAAAAGCAGTGATATGGAAGAATAATTCATAATAGTGTTACTCATATCAGTAAATATTAATCAGGCACATTAAAATCAGTTAATGCTTTTTCTCTTCAGTATAGGGAGCTAGTTCTAAAAGTGATTCCCTCTTTTTTGAAATGACAGAAGAGGGACTAGAGAAATAATTCATAGGACACGAGTCTTCCTATAAATACTGTAAAGTACCTATTATTTTGTTATTTCATGAAATCTCAAGCCAAGTTTATAATTTAAAAAACAACAAAAAAAATTAGGCCTGAGCCCCTTAGAATCCTGAATCTAGCTCATAACAGGGTCACTTTCCACTGAAACTCACCGTGCCTGTGGAGCGTGTCCCATTAGTGCTTCCTTACCTGCAGGGAGTTCCATCACAGACTCAAAGATACCACAAGACTGCAACAGCAGCAACCTTAGGCTATAGTTGGAATTGAGGGGAGAAATAAAAGCACAAAGGAAGAGTCAGTGAGATGGAAAGAAAATATTAATATTTTTTCCCCAAATAACCAGGCCCCTAAAGAGCCAGACCCTCAGCATGAAGGAGTCTTCACTGTGCCTACGGAAATGTGGTGGTTAGGGTCCAGGAGCCCAGATCGTATTATTAATTAAAAGAAAAAAGTAACAGGATGAGTGGACAGGCAGGCCTCTGTGTCTCGCATTTTCTTTCTTTCTTCCCTTCCAGCAAATTAGTGGATATTGGTAGAGGAGACATTAGAAAACAAGAAACATTAGTCAATTAATCAGAGCTTCCAAAGAGTTCCACCTTAAGTTAAATAACTTAAAAGTACAGTGGGTCACGCTTCTAATCCTAGCACTCTAGGAGGCTGAGGTGGAAGGATCGCTTGAGGCCAAGAGTTTGAGACCAGCCTGGGCAATGGTGAGACCCCATCTCTATAAAAAATTTAAAAATTAGCTAGCCATGGTGGCACATACGTGTAGTCCCAGCTACTCACCTGAGCCCAGGAGTTTGAGTTTGCAGTGAACTATGATGACAGCACTGCCTACTCCAGCCTAGGCGACAGAGCAAAACCCTGTCTCAAAAAAAAAAAAAACCACCATTGTTACTATATCAGATGGTATATGGTAGAACTTTTCTGGTTATAATTGTACATACCAATAAATGAGTCCTTAATTCATTTTTTAAACTTTCAGAAAACAGTCTTTTTTTTGTTTTAGTATGCTAAAGATGCTTAGTTTTCTTGCTAATCAAAATAATTTTTTAAATTTTTATTGAGGTAAAATATACATATCTAATTTAGTATCTACCATTTTTAAGTGTACAGTTCAGTGATAATAAATACATTTATATTCTTCTTTTCCCCTCTTCTCCCTCCTACCTCCCCAAAATAATTTTTGAAGTCACAGCAGGACTTCCCATTTTTAAAGAAAAAATCTCATTTTCTTGAGTGCTTTCCAATCTTTTACACAATCTGTAATCTTTTATGTAAGAAAACAGTAGGGAACATTGATTTAATATTTTAAGATGATATTTGAACATCTTTATCTTTCATTTACCAGCATCATATGAAGCATGTTATTAATGGTAATTGTTAAATGTAATGTATCATTTGCTACTGTCATTTTAGTTGATGTGGTTGTGATGTGTAATTGAATGTGGTGGCTTTTTTCCAGAATGGAATCACTGGTTCTGCTTGTACAGAGTTTAAAAAAACGAATGGAAGTGCCAGACTATGAAATGGTAAATATTTTATATTAAAGTATAAAATTGTCCCTTAATAAAGATCATTTTCTGGATAGGAAATTTTGCTTTTTGTTAAAGTGTTTCATGTTTGTGTTTCTGTGAAGTCTGAATAAATTATTAAGAAAAGAAATAAGTGGAAAAAATACATACTTTTTAGAAGCCAGAATATTGTAAAAGTTTTCCAGGTAAAACATTCTTTTCTCAATTTTATGTACGGAGCAAAAGTACTGTGTATTTTTTTTTTTTTTTTTTTTTTTTTTGCCTAAGATCTCTCTTCACCAGAAAAAAAATACACAGTGTCTAAAGTTGTCCATTTTTCATCAATTCATATTTATATTCCCTTCTTCCTTCTTTCTTTTCTTCTCTATTTGAAAACTTTTCTGATTTTAAAAACCAACAGAGAGAGCTGTGGCTAGCACATCTTAAATGTGTTAGCTGTTTGTTGGTTGTTAACAACCTTGAGTGATCCGAATGCTGTGGCCAAAGGTACTTTAGTCATAATTTCTTTTTATTTTTATATCATTTTACAGCTTTTAAAGCTTATGTTTTCTCATTTGACCCAGTACTTGAGATGAGAAAGGGAGAGCTTAAAAAGTTCAAATGAGTTTTTTCAGATTTTATTTGAGAGCTGAGACCCTCAAGTCTTCTGCCTCTTAGTCTGGTGTTTCTCTTAGATCAATATGTTGTTTCTTCATGTTTTATTTTGCTATGGAATACAATTACACCACTTTGAACTAAAGTTTTAGTATTGATTTAATGTTGGATTTGTAAGAATAAAAAATACCAGCAAAAGAATATTTTGGTTGAACCTGAGCTAATCCAAGACCCACCCTTTTTTAAAATGGCAATTATTTGGAATGATGAGAAGACACTTACGGTTTAAAATGCTTTAAGCTCCTATGATGTCGTTGAATGTGTCTGCAGGCAGGTCTGCTTTAATCGTTACATTGCTGTAGATTTTTTTTGTTGTTGGGAGGGTTGTATGGTGTTTTTTGGGAGAAAGGATGTCAGGGGCTCAGTCATAGATTATGTATCAATTATGATGTGCCTATCGCAGTGATAGAACACTAAGTGGTTTGATCATTGTAGCAAGAATGGACATGCAGCATTCGTCATCTTACCACATTGTCTGGTCATTGCCAGTTAAATCTTTGATATGTATCCAAAGCCTCCAATAAAATAGTAGATTCCTGTGTTTTTCATGGTTTCCACTTATGTACTAGGCAAAACTATGACATATTTAAGTTCCAGTTTTCTAAAAGAATGGTAAAGTTTGCAGAATGGTAGCCTGTGAGCCACTTGTAGCTTTCAGACATATTTAGTTTAGTGTTAAGACTAGAACACCATTCCTTTAAATTTAAAACACATTTATAGATGGCAGTAGTTTGTGGTTATATATAAAGGATACATAAGAAAGCAGTTGATTAAATAAGATAGGAGAAAGACTTTCTCTGGTATCCTCTCAAAGCTTAAATGTAGTGATGTATTTTAAAAGTAAGTAAAATAATATGTTAAAAGAAAAATTGAGATGAGAATATTAATGTACAGTTTATATCAACTTTTTAGAATCTAGGTGAAATGGATAATCTGCTAGAAAATGTGAATTATCAAAATTGAGTCAAGTAAAGACAGAGAAACTAAGTGAACCAATAATCATAAAATAAATTTAAAAAGTAGTTAAAGAATTATTTCTAGAAAAGTCATTGGGCCCAGACAGGTGTACAGGCCAGTTCTATCAGCACCTCAGGGAGCAGATGACTTCTATGACGTAGAAACTATTAAGGAAAAAAATAATCTCAATGTCTAAAAATATTAAAAGATTTGTCATATTTAAGGTGATGAATATCTCAATTACCCTGATTTGATCTTTATACATGTGAATGATTTAAATTATCAGATGTACCCTGAAAATACATATATTTATTATGTATCAATAAAAAATTTTTAAAAAGATTTGTCATCAAGCCCATTAATGATTAAAGAATCTTTTAAAAACAATAAAATATTACACTGTAATTCTTAATTGTCTTATGTTCAGGTTCACCAGGCTGGTCTAACCTGTGATTATTCAGAACTTCCTCATCATATCAGTACAGAACAAGAAATAGAGTATCTTCTTCAGTCTGTGTATTATTTACTGAAAAGTTTACCAAAACCCACTGTTGTGACAATTGCAAGGTAAGTGTGGTAGGCTGAATAATGGTCCACCAAAGATGTCCACATTCCTAATCTCTAGTACCTATGAATGTATTGCCTTATATGGCAAAAGGGACTTTGCAGGGTACTTAACTTAAGGATTTTGAAATGAGATTATGCTGGATTATCCAGGTGGACCCAGTGCAATCAGCAGGGTCCTTATAAGAGGGAGATAGGAGGATCAGAATCGGAGAGAGCTTGAAAGAGTCTACATTGCTGGCTTTGAAGATGGAGGATGTGGCCACATACTAATGAATGCAGGCGGCCTCTAGAAGCTAGAAAAGGCCAGGGAACAAATTCTCGTCTGGCACCTCCAGAAGGAATGCAACCCCGCCAGAACCTTTATTTTAGAACTTCTGACCTAAAAACTTTAAGATAATAAAGTACTGCTGCTTTAAGCCACTAAATTTGTGATAATTTTTTATAGCAACAGCAAGAAACTAACACAACCTCTGTAGGTGAATCTAATGAATACTAATACAACAATACTTAACCAATTTTTTGCCCACTCAGCTCAAAATTCAGATGTTGTATTTTCTCTTTCCTATTAGTGATGATAGGCAAACAATGTACAGTTATTGTTATTTTGTCTTTGAACTTGGTGATATTCAGATGAACACAAGAATTCTCATTTCTGTGTGCTACAAATGGATATTTAACTGCTGCTATGTTTTAAATATGAACATAATTGCTAAATAGTTGCAGCAGTTGAATAACACTTTCCTATGTTAATCTTTGGGCTGATTTTGTATGGAAGTACGAGGTTCTAAAATAAGTACTTTAAATACTCAGGCTAATTATAATATTTACATAATGTTTTGTGACATATTTTGTAACATCTTTTTTCATTTTAAAACAAAATTCATAGATAATATAACTTACCTACATTTATAATTTATGTAGAGATAATATGCATAATATATAGTAATATAACCTACCTATACACTTAATTTAAATATATGTATATACACAGAATATCATTATAACATTAAAGAGAAATGAAAGTAATTGATAATATGTATTAAAATGCCACACTAGACTTGCATCTTTAAGAGTCACTAGATGTAGCAGTTACAAATGCAGATAGATACCCATGTGTTGTATTGGCCAGATACCATGCATGAACAGCACAGCCATAATGACATTTTTCTGATCATTGAACTATACCTTTTAGTGAAGGTCTGAACTTTAAATTCAATCTTTCCTCAATTCACAGAGTAGTTACATTCCTGGAAAATATAGTTCATATTTAATGCTTTTTCAAAAATACTTTGTTTATACATAGGAGTGTTAAGTTCTAGACTCAAAAATTAAAAACCACTTTTTCACTTATGTGAGTACTCAGTGAACTTTGGAAAGTATGTAAGACACAGGATAATTATTCATATTGCAGGACTACCCTGCATGTTGCAAGCGTTCTAGTAGCCCAGCTCTCTTCTCCCAGTCCCCTAAATGTCAGTAGCATTGCCCTAGTCATTGTGACAATCTAAAAGAGATTTTTAAAACACCCTCTTAGAGGTAGCTCCCACCAAGAACCACTCTTAATAGTGTTTAAAAGAAGTCAGAGGCCAGGCGCGGTGCCTCACACCTGTAATCCTAGCACTCTGGGAGGCTGAGGCAGGAGGATTGAGGTGAGGAGTTCAAGACCAGCCTAAGCAAGAGTGATACCCCAACTCTACTAAATAGAAAAATTAGCCAAGCATCGTGGTGCGTACCTGTAGTCCCAGCTGCTCAGGAGGCTGAGACAAGAGGATTGCTTGAACCCAGGAGTTTGAGGTTGCAGTGAGCTACGATGACACCACTGTGCTCTACCTGGGTGACAGAGCAAGACTCTGTCTCAAAAAAAAAAAGTCAGACATCTTTCTGAAAGCATTGAAGTACCCCTTATTTGTTAAGGCTTATAAATTAAGTTTTTACATATAACACTTTAGGTTTTTATCCATGTGTATATGTTAGTATTTAATAATTTAAAGTTGCTCTGTATCATTTATTGTGTCTTAAAATTTTTACATCAAGCCTCAAAAATAACCTGGTCACTGGAGAATGGAATGAGTTTATCAGAGAACTTACTGATTGTTTCTTTAGGTTTAAAATATTTGTGCTAAGAAGTAGATTAGGTAACTAACTCCAGTTCCTTCTATAAAGATTTCTATGCCACTCTTCTCAATCCATCCTCTAAATGGCATTCCTTACCCCTGTCTAGACCAGGAGACACTGATCGAATCAGTTCACATCTTAATCCAGCTATAATTGACAGTAACATTGTAACTGCCCAGTGCAACTCAAATAGTCCTTGATGAGTTCTGGAAAGACTCCCAAAAATACAGATTTCTGCCACAGCTCACTTTGCTCTTTTCTCCTTCATAATGCATGGGAAACTAATCCCAACACCAGCACATCCCCACATTTCATTTTAGACCAAGCCATGGATCGTTTATACTTTTGTAGTTACAGATTATTTTTAAAAGTAGAACCTTTTTATCGGTTGGAAAACCTAGTCATTTCTAGCCCTAGCATACACATAATGAAAGAATAAGAAAGATGCCCAGTCACTAAGATAATAAATCCCTGTATCCCCAAGCGACATCTCCCTTTCAGGGTAACAGTAGTCTAAAAGGATAGTAATTATACCTATTTTATAGAGTTGCTGAGAAAATTAAAGAAAATAATTAATGTAAAGTGCCTAACAGAGTAAACATTTAGTAGCTTTCAACTGTTATTATCCTAAAATTCAGTATACCTTCATTTCTGTTAATATCTTACATTGAAATCTACACATTCAGGCTTTTCCTCACAGTATGATTTTATCCTATTTATGTGTGTTTTTCTTTCTCTTTCTCTTCTTGGTTCCAGATCAAGTCTGGATGATTACTGTCCTTCTGAGCAAGTTGACACCATTCAAGAAAAGGTCTTCAATGTGCTACGCTCCCTCTATGGGACTCTAGACATTCACCAGGTGTATTCAGCAGAGTCTTCTCCACCTTGAAACAAACAAAACACTAGTCTCCTATTACATCTTGGCATAGTAACAGGGTTTTCACTAATTTATTTGTAAATGAGTCTTCCAGAGAAAACTGTGTTCATATTAACTTTCAACTGAAATCTTTCAGGTATTTTGAATCTCTAAACACCTATCATCAGTTTTTGAATGATGGCAATTTTTTTGGCATCAAGTCTAATACCCCCGATTTATGGAATTATTGCTTACCTTTCTTCCTTTCTATCATTGTCTTTATTTTCGTTAGGGTATTTTTTGCCTCTTTTCTGCCTAGATCAATTGGACTGTATGAGATTCATTCATACATTCATTTATTCATTCAACCAACATATTTATTAAGCACTTACATTTGCCAGATATTATTAAGTACTGGGTATAAGGTAACAAACGGAATAGAAAAGGTCTCTGCTCTCTTGGGGGAGACAGATGGAAGATAAATTATGGATTGTGAGAAGGTTATGAAGAAAAAATGTCTTAGGCATGCTCTTAGGACTCAGGGCACCCTGGCATTATAGGAAAGTAACATTCTCAAAAGCTACTACCAAAAAAAAAAAAAAAAAAAACACCAAACTTGCCAGTCCATGAAAATAATTGCAGGAAGTCTACCTTCTCAAGCTATTGGGATTGTGACCTGGTTCTTACCAATGCTCTCCAGGATTGCTGGTGTTGAGATCTGGTTGACTAAACTTGATCCAACAAAAATTAACTTTTTTGGCTAATCAGAAAAGCCCTTCAGGGTGTTTTGTGCCTCCAAGTGGTCACTGTGGGCATGAGTTATGATTACAGTCCCCAAATGCTTCTTTATTGGCAATCTAGATTGATAATTTTTTCAGGTAAACCCACTTTTTATGTAAATAGTGGGGGAAAATATTAAATCTTTAATTCTGACATGCCATGAATACCCAAAGACTTAACTGTCTTCCACCCGCCTCCTCATGAGTAAGACACCCTTCCTGAGTCGCTTGTAATCATGAAACTTTTCACTTTCTCAATTTGCCAAAGTCTTTAGCTCTTCAGTATGTATCCCTTTTATTCAGTAATCATTTGTAACTATCCACTTGACTTCTTTTCCTTGAAAAGGTAAGATGGCATTTAAAGAAAAGAAAAACAGAAAATACCCATCATTCCTCATCCTAACACAGCAGTTGTTTTCATTTCTGCATGTACCTTCCAGGCCATGTCCACATGGGTAGCTGTGGAGTTGCATGTAGCTAAAATTAGTGTTACCTAATTTTGTGGCTAATATTCAAGGACGCATTACCATTGCCTCTCAGTAGATGGCACCAGACCCCATTTTCCAGTGATTCTATTTTCCAGCGAATTTTTCTTGTCACTGAGTTGGTTTCCCAAGTCTGATAGTGTGAATGCATATTTGTGTTGTGAAAAGCAAAGCAAACTGACTCAGCTTTCCATTTTGATAGAACAGTATGTGCCAAAAAGGTCTATATTCTCTGTAAAACGAGAATTGTGAAATTGTGGTATTTATTTTTAAAGTTTGAAATTTTTCTGTTAGAATTCTATAAATAGATATTACTTTTATGAATAAATTATTTTATGTGCTAAAAGAAGTTAAAAGGTGTGTTTTGAGGTTTTGGAGATTTTAAATCAAACTATAGCACTATTTAATTGCATGTCATCTCAGTGTGTTATTTATGGCTTTGATTTCATGAGTCTGATTTACCAGTCATTTAGTAGGATTCCCATGGACTCTGATGTTATTTATCATTGTTTTAACTCAGATTAAATAAAACAGCATCAGTTTCCTTTATAAGAACACTTAGATTGCTTAGTTGTCATGCTCTGTAATCAACTCTTTGAAGAATAAAATTGAGTCCCTACTCATTGAATAGAACCAACTTAGGAAATTATGTCTCTTCCTTCCAAATAGGAAAATATTTAGTTTATCAAGATATCCTTAATTTGTATTCTCAGTAAGGGAATACCATAGTGTAGCATTTTGGATTATGTGCAGATGTCATTAAAGCATGGGATTTGAACAGCTTTTTGGAAATGTGACTTAAATGTAAGCTTAGACCTTAGCTTTGATACTTGATATTTATATTTCCTAGTATCTAGGGGAAAATAATTCTTTTAAGTCCCACATATCATAATACATACCTTTTTTTCTTTTTTTTTTTTTTTTTTTTTTTTGAGACAGGGTCTTGCTGTGTTGCCAAGGCTAGAATGTAGTGGCATCATCATAGCTCACAGCAACCTCAAAATCCTGGGCTCAAGCCATTCTCCTGCCTCGGCCTCCCAAGTAGCTGGAGCTACAGGCACACACCACCACACCCAGCTAATTTTTTAATTTTTGTTAAGATGGGGTCTTGACATGTTGCCCAGGCTGGTCTCGAACTCCTGGCCTCAAGTGATCCTCCTACCTTGGCCTCCTACTAGGATTACACACATGAGCCACTGTGCCCAGCCAATACATACCCTTTTGATTGACAATTTTATATCTCTTAGAAATATTTTCTATAGACATCTGTCTTTATGTGTTTTAGGTTCTCAAGGATCTCATACTCAGTGTTCTTCACTCATTATATGATAATCTGTCCTAATCATTGCTTTGTTTTAGCAGCTGTCGCCCTGGATTGCTGGCAATAGATCCATTGTACTGACAGTAGTTTATAGTCAGTGATATACTTCTTAGTACAGGATTCTGTCATGTACCATACATCTCAAGAGAAAGCACTTTTGTGAAACTTAAGCAGTTTTTGTTGTACATCTTTCGGAAACAGTTACGATACAGTCTTGCCTTCTCAAAGTATACTGATATTTGATGAGAGGATCATCATTTTTTATTGTATATATTTAAGGTGTACAACATGATAGGAGCGAAAAGTTACTATATTCAAATAAATCAATATATCCATCTTCTCACTGTTACCCTTTTTTGGTGTGTGGCAAGAGCACCTAAAATCTACTCCTTTAGTAAAAATCCCAAATACAATACAATACTATTAACTGTAGTCCTCATGTTGTATATTAGTTCTCTAGACTTGTTTGTCCTATATCTGCCACTTTGTATCCTTTGACTCTTGTATCTCCCATATTCTCCCTCCCCTCATTCCCCACCCAGGGTAACCACTGTTTTTATTCTCTATCTCTGTATATTCAGTCTTTTTTTTAGATTCCACATATAAGTGAGAGGATCAGATTTATAAATACTCATTACTCCGTGCTGTATGACTGTCATCTTCAGTTATAGCACTTCTGTTATAGTGCTTGTTTCTCAACTTGTTGGTCCTAGACTGCTCTGTGCTTTTGTAGTTCTAGCTATACTCCTAGGATTCCAGACATCAGCACCATCTTTTCCCTTTATTCTCATTTGAGTTCAACAAATGAAGTTATGATGACTAAGGAGGTTCCCATGAACACTGATTCTTAGAAGAGCGTTCTCTAACCAGTAAACATCTGGTCACTCACTAGAAGGGTATATCTTAACATTGCAAATTAGTAAGTTGACATTTTATACATTAGCTTCTTATGAGTTTGGTTCCTGTAATTTAGAAACAGGAGCCCCATTAGAGAGGCTGAGGCTGTATAATTTCACTTTAGGGTCTTCCTTGAATAGTCAGCCAACCTCCAGCTACAGCATCCCTACAATATCTCTAACTTCAAAATGTACCTTGATAGCAAGAGGATCATTGAAGCCTATCTATTGGTCATCAGCTCAGCACTGGTTAGAAGCCACCGCACCCCATTTGAGGCAAATCTTGCCAGCATTGAGCTGAGTAAGTTTCATGAGCATGGTGGTAAAGCGCGGGCTCCAGAGGCCAACTGCCTGGCTCCAATGTCCCCTTCTCCACGTTCCAGCTGTGCGACGCCTCTAGACCTCAGCTTCCCCTTATAAATAAGAGAACCTAGCTCAGGATATTGTGAAGAAAAACACACACAAAGCCCTTAGCACCAGCATCATTCAATAAACACTGGCTGTTGTTTCCAAACTCAGCCCTATTTAGAATATCCTTTGATGGCTGCTCTAGATCTCAGCTGCTCCTCTCATGCCTCTTGTCTGTATACTGATTGTTTTAAACCCCCAATTAGCCCCCACTTTATTTCTGTAAATAACAGAATTTCAAGGCTAGAGGTCTATTCAGAAAAGGCAGGTTGTTCCCCATAAGGAAAGAACTAACAGCTTTAGGCAGTCACTCATAACTTAAAACCTTTATCTTTCAATTGGTGCAAACATCCATTTATTCACAATTTTAATCTTGTACTCTGTGCAGTTATGGAGGGTCAGGGAAACCAAAACTTGCCTCAGCTTTTTTTCTTCATACTTTCCCTTCTGCATGCTTATAGATAAAACTCAGATTTGTGATGCTAAACCTCCGATGTAGGCAATGTTTGGAAGTTGCTACTCCCTGGACTTACAAATTACCGTCATAGAATCTAGGGTTATCCTCACCATTTTTGATACTGCTGATTTATAGATGACTATTTATTTTTTGTTGCTGAGACAGCATCTGGTTTTGTCAACCAGGCTGGAGTGCAGTGGCATGATGATAACGCACTGTAACCTTAGATTCTTGGACTCAAAGCAGCCCTCACACTTCAACCTCCCAATGTGCTGGGATTACAGGTATGAGATACTACACCCAGCCTATAGGTAGCTTTAAACAAAAAGTCCCTCATAAATTAGCCAAAGGATGACAGAGATGTGGGGGAAGAGTGGGTACTTCCAAGGAGCTTACCAGTATTTCCAAACCAGTCACAAGCATTTCCTTCACCTGGGCCTCATCCTTACTTTAAAGCTTAGTCTTAGCTCAGCCATCCTCCCCACTCTGCAGCATTGCCCCATCTGGAGCAGGCAAAATAATGAAGGGCAACATCAGCACAATGTGCCACGTGAGGTATTGGTGGTGGCTTTGAAATGAGTCTATGTTCAAGTACTACTTCTGCCAGTTACAGGTTATATGAACTTGGGCAACTTAAAATGTCAGAGTCCTTTGATTTAGGCATGTTCCAAGGCCCTCCTTGTGTTCCTAGAGGACTCTGCTGTACTCTGTCGTTGCACTTTAGTTAGCTATTTACCTCTGCTCTCCTCATTTGACCATGAGCTTGAGGGCATCATTGTACATCTTTGTAGCCCCAGTCTCTGGCATAGTCCCTGTCACATCATTAGACCTCAAAAAATGTTTACTGAATTAATAAGTACTGAAAATATTAGTGGTCAGTGGAGGCTTGGCAGTGATAAACCTTTATATTATACATCCTATCATTGGCTCTTTGAGAGAAAATTAAACAAATATGGGCATTAGCTGGGCACAGTGGCTCACACCTACAATCCCAGCACTTTGGCAGGCTGAAGCGGAAGGATCACTTGAGGCCAGGAATTTGAGAACAGCCTGAGCAACATAGCAAGACACTGTCTCTACAAAAAATTTTTTTAAAAATTAGCTGGGTCTGGTGGCACATGCCTGTAGTCCTAGCTACTCAGGAGGCTTAGGTGGGAGGATCACTTGAGCCCAGGACTTCGAAGCTCCAGTGAGCTATGATCATGCCAGTGTACTCCAGCCTGGGTGACAGAGCAAGACCCCGTCTCTTAAAAAAAAAAAAAAAAAATTCTGGGCATTAATACAAGAACAAACATTTACCTAAAGGATTAGGTATATCGAACACATGAATCCAGAAGAGCTAAAAGATAATACTTTAAAGATTGTGTCCATAGAACAACTGAATTATAAACAAAAGAAGGGCAATTGTGTCAGTTTTCCAGTTGTTTTGTGATCTTATGGAGAAGACCTGATAAGAGCCATGTTCCACAATGCTTATGTAAGCATGACCTAAAAATACATGTAGTTTGCATTTTTGCCTAACATCAAAATCTAACACTTGATAGTACTGTCCAAAAATGTATATGAACTCTTGATCCCCAAAAATATACTGTTTTGCTGACTGTCAGAGGAGTGACTCTTATTTCTCACCTTTTTTTTTTTTTTTAAGAGATAGGGTCTCACTGTATCACCCAGGCTGGTCTCAAAGTCCTGGCCTCAAGCAATCCTCCCACCTCCTCCTCTGGGGTAGCTTGAACTACAGACATGAGCACCTGGCTAATTTTTTTTTATTATTATTTTTTAGGGATGGTGTCTTGCTATGTTGCCCAGGCCAGTCTTGAACTCCTGGCCCCAAGCAATCCTCCCACCTCAGCCTCCTGAGTAGCTGGGACTACAGGCACATGCCACTACACCCAGCCTTATTTCTCACTTCTGCTACTTCCCTTCATCTGAAGATATCTTCCATTATAGTCTTGCTCTACTCTGCCCTTTTACTCCTTCCTGGGAGAGGAAGAATGAAAGAAGACACACCAGCAGCATATAAATGTACCATTCTCTCCACATCCACGCAAGCATCTGTTGTTTTGAGACTTTTTGATAAAAGCCATTCTCACTGGAGTTAGGTGATATCTCATTGTGGTTTTGATTTGCATTTCCTTGATGATTAGAAACATTGAGCATTTTTTCATGGTTTTTTTTTTTTTTTTGGCCATTAGTCTATCTTCTTTTGAAGTTTCGTTCATGTCATTTGCCCACTTATTAATGGGGTTGTTTGATTTTTTTGTTGCTGATTTGTTTGAGTTCTTTGTAGATTCTGTTTATCAATGTATAGCATGCAAATATTTTCTCTCATTCTGTAGGTTGTCTATTTGCTCTATTGATTGTGTCCTTGGCTGTGCAGAAGCTTTTTAATTTCATCGGGTCCCATTTGTTTATTTTTGTTGTTGCTGTGATTGCTTTTGGGGTCTTCCTCATTAATTCTTGGCCTAGGCCAGTATCTATGAGTTTGTTCAACATTTTCTTCTAGAATTATTATAGTTTCATGCCTTAGGTTTAAATCTATTATCCATTGTGAATAATTTTTGTGAGATATGAGAGGTGCAGATCCTGTTTCAGTCTTCTACATGTGGCTATCCAATTTTCCCAGCACCATTCATTGAATAGGAATTCTTTACCCCAGTGTATGTTTCTGTCTCCTTTGTCAAAGATCAGATGGCAATATGAGGATGGATTCATATCTGGGTTCTCTGTTCTGATCCATAGATCTATGTCTCTTGTTTTTGTGCTAGTATCATACTGTTTTTGTTACTATAGCCTTGTA
The DNA here is from genome assembly GCA_028533085.1 of Varecia variegata. NCBI lineage: Eukaryota > Metazoa > Chordata > Mammalia > Primates > Lemuridae > Varecia > Varecia variegata. Next base: position 157,915,343 of record CM052439.1, on the reverse strand, counting down.
GTATAGCTTGAAGTCTGGTAGAGTGATGCTTCCCAATTTGTTCTTATTTTGCAATGTTGCATTTGCTATTCGGGGTCTTTTCTGGTTCCGTAGGAAGCATAGAACTATTTTTTATAGATCTGCAAAAACTGACATTGATATTTTAATGAGGATTGCGTTGAATCTGTAAATCACTTTGGGTAGTATAGACATTTTAACAATGTTGATTCTGTCGATCCATGAGCGTGATATGTTTTTCCTTCTGTTTACACCCTGGAAAGAACTTTGGAGATACCTCAAAGAACTAAAAGTAGACCTACCATTTGATCTAACAATCCCACTACCAGGTATCTACCCAAAGGGGAAAAAAGACATTTTATAAAAAAGACACTTGTACTTGAATGTTTATAGCAGCACAATTCACAATCACAAAGATGTGGAAAAACCAAGTGCCCATCAATACATGAATGGATTAATATAATGTGGCACATGTATACCATAGAGCACTACTCAGCCATAAAAAAAAAAATGGTGATCTAGTATCTTTTATAACAATGTGGATGGAACTAGAGACCATTCTTTTTGGTGAAGTATTGTAAGAATGGAAAAACAAACACCACATGTACCCAGTACTAAATTGGAACTAATCAATCAACACTTACGTGCACATATAGAAGTAAAACTCAAGGGAAATCAAGTAGGTGGGTGGGGAGGAAGGGATGGGTAAATTCACACCTAACGGGTACAAGGCACACTAACTGGGTGACGGGCACAATTATAACTTTGACTCAAACTGTACAAAAGTAAATTATGTAACTAAAACGTGTATACCCCCATAAAACTCTGAAATAAAAAAAAAATGAAAGAGAATTACAAGATGCCACCTTATATTAATAGAATTATATGTTCTGCTTTGCCCTTCTGTGCCTTCAGTTTGTAAGGACAGGCTCCATGGGAGGGGCTTACAGTTGTCCAGTGGTGCCAGTGGATGACAAGGTCTATCTGTTGGTGCAGTATTAGTAAGCTAGTTGTTGCCACAGATTTAAACCATGTTCTCTAATATCAGTTTGATCAGTAATGATGTATTTATCTCCAGCTGCCTGAATGCCTGCGTGTGTTTCTAAGTTATTTAGAAATTTATTGGGGAATGGTGATGTCTGTTGTGCTTCCTCAAACCCCAGCATGACAATGCTTGCTTGTTATTATAAATGGTATAGACAGTTTACAAATGCAGCAGCTCTTTGGAATTCAAACTAAAAAGGAGGGCACTCTGACCATTCTGAATTAACCCAGAACAACATACCTTCTTTGAATACAGTCTGTTTTTCTGCTATACTGTGTAAACATTTTTAAATGTTTTAAGATTTATTTTGCTTTTAAATGCTTTTCTTGGATGGCAGATTGGTCATTTTATTTGGCATCATGCTAAGACAGGCAACACAGCATCCTAGTAGGCTTCCCATGTAAGCAACAGTCATATATAAAACATCATAGAAAAAAAGATCTTATTTATAATACCATAACTTCAAAAAAAGGTATCTGTGAATAAACTAAATAAGAAATTATTACTACCTATATAAATAAAACTTTACAGTGCTATTGAGGAAATGGTACTGTCCTACTAAAGCTGATAGGAATAAATTAATTCAGCTTCTCTGAAAAGCAACTTGGCAGTAACTCAAAATACTATTTACAGTGATCCAGTGATTCCCTTTCTCAATACCTACCCGATAGAAATAACCAAGCATGTATTTGAAGTGCCATGCACAAAGATGTTTTTTTCTAAACAGTTTATAGTTGAAAAAAATGGACAACAATGTAAATATTTATCAATACAGTAATAGCAAGGTTTAGAATACAGTTTAGCCTAACATGTTCAATAGCATCACACTTATGAAAATATAAGGACTTCATAACAATATTATATGTTTGTACAGGTACTTATATATGCAAGTGTTGGGGATCAGAAAGCAAGGCCCTAAAGTATGGTACTTCAACATGCTGAGTACTTTGAACTAAAGGAAAATCAAGATCTCTTTGACCCGCCTCCCCTTTCCCTCCTGAAGCACAGGGAGGGGCTTTCTCTGGAGCTCCCTTATCTAAGGGAAGTTCCTCTAGAAGGAATGCAACTGTGAGCCTCCTCCCTATAATCTCAACAAACAGAAAGATTAACTGGGAGGAAAGCAGACTATACATAGATATCACCTATTCTGCTAAGTAAGGACTGCTACCTGCATAACAAGACAGGCTTTGTTTGCCATACCATTTCCTCCCCTCTACCTTCCATAAGTGAATGCCAACTCCCCTGCCCTGCTGGAAACACCAATCCCCTTTCTCTTTCTGTAGCTCAAAATGCTGTTTAAGCTTGAACCACCTGGCCCTTCTTTGAGTCTCACATTTTGTGGAACTCCCGTGCATATGTGCATAGTAAATTTGTATGCCTTTTCTCCTGTTGATCTGTCTACTGTCCAGTTTATTTCAGAGACTCAAATTATCCAATCTTCAGAGTAGAAGGAAAGTTCCCTTCACCCCCATGCATGATTATAGCTTTTTTAAAAAGGATATTCATTATCCAAGATGGTAGCCATGAGCTACATGTGGCTATTTTCATTTACACTCAAATTAATTTAAATAAGATTTAAAATTCAGTTTCTGGTCTCACTAGCCACAATTCAAGCGCTCAGTATCTATATGTTGCCCAAGGTCACTGTATTGGGCGGGACAGATATATAGCACTTCTATTATTGCAGAATATTCTATTGAATGCTAATCTTAAAATCTACAACCTTCCTCACCAAAGAGGGATCCACAGGCCAGGTGTAGTGGCTCATACCTGTAATCCCAGCACTTTAGGAGACCAAGGTGGGAGGATTGCTTTGAAACTGCCCTTTATAAAATTAAAGGGAGGGCCACAAGATGGGAATTGTGGTATAAAAATACATGTATATAACCAACCATTGTTCCCTAGCCTGCTTTACCATCATAAGATTTTTAGCTTTCTCAATTGCTCCCATAGATAACATCACTAACATGAAACCTAAGACTGGTCTTTGAGATATTTTCCAGACTCTGCATTCCAGTGGACCACTGATGCCAAGCAGGCCTGTGGCTACACTTGTGAACTGACTCAACAGGTCCTACAACCCTCTACCTGGGAATTGACTGAGCACAAGAAGACAATTTCTGCTTCCCAACCCTACGAGTTCATCCCCAGCCAATCAGCAGACTCCATTCTCTAGCCTTTTGTTTGCCAACCTATCTTTACGAACCCTGGCCCAAAAATTGTTGTGGAGATGGATTTGAGAAATTTCTCCTGTCTCCTCACTCACTGTCCTGTGATATGAAACTTTTCTCTGCTGCAATCCCTGCTGTCTCAGTGTATTAGCTTCCTCTTGTGCAGTGAGCAGTGAACTCAGTTTGAGGCCAGGAGATCGAGATCAGCCTGAGTGACATAACAAGAACCCCATCTCTACAAAAATAAGAAAAATTAGCCAGGTGTGGTGGCATGTGCCTATAGTCCCAGCTACTTGGGAGGCCATGGTGGGAGGATCGCTTGAACCCAGAAGTTTGAGTCTCCAGTGAGCTGTCATCATGCCACTGCACTCCAGCCTGGGCAACTGGACCAAAACCTGCATTCCAACAAGATCCTTGGGTAATTTGTATGCACATTAAGGTTTAGAAGCACTGCACTAGCGTCATCATCATCAGCATTGAGAAGCTCCTTAAGCTGTCCTCCTCTGCACCTGGGGGACAAAGCCTGGCCATCACCCACTGATAGGCAGTAGCATCTTCATTTGAATTTCTGCAGTGACATAAGTTTCAACAATTTGGGATGCCTTATGGGATGGAATTGGTAAAAAGGAGGTAAAGAAATTTATACAGATTTACTAATTATTCCTAGAGGATGCCTTCACAGTGGCAAGATATTATAAACAAGCCATTTACAGAGCTCTTTGAAAAGAAATACAGTAAATGCTTATATTTTGTAGATAACAAACAGTATATCGGTACTTGGCTCAGAATGAAATTTCCAGTAACATCATTACATACAAATTCAAAATTGCACTCTCTTGAAAATTTAGATGGAATTGAAGATGATGGCCTCTTGAAATGTGTTAAGAGACCCAAAAAGTGATAATGAAACCACTGATAACAGGCATTTCTGCTACTAAACAACTTTCTATAAAAGCCTTATCTTCTGCAAACTTATACACACACAAAAAAAAAACAGGGTATATGGGAGAAAGTGTTGAAGCAGGCCGATCAAAGCCTATGCAATTTTACAGAGAATTTTTTAAAAGTATAACTCAGTAAGAAATACTAGCATAGTAATAAGTAATATATTAAACTCTTAATAAAGAAATACTATGGTAAGTATAGAATCTTACCTTTTCAAAGAAAAAAGCTGAAAGTAGCTTGATATAAGAAGGTATAGAAAGTGGTTGAGGCTTCTGGATGTAGCAACAAAAGCAAAATGCACAAAGATGGTGAACACTGAGTATTGTAGGGAGCAAAGGCCTCTGACCCCCTAAAGGTACAGTGAAAAATTACTGACATGAGGCAGATTAATTAATAGGAGAAGAGACATACAAATGTATTTAATGCGTATATGTGGGAGCCTTCAGAATGAAGACCCAAATATACAGGGGAAATTGTCCATTTTTATGCTTATGTTCAATAAAATATGGACAGCCATGTGGAAATATGATTGGACAAAAAGGGGATGATCTAATGCTAACAGACTGGGGAAACCCAGCAAGTCCTGTCTGTCTAGACTCTTCTTGGGCTCCCTGAACATGCATTTTTCCCCCCTGGTGTGGGGGAGGGCCCTCTCTGGAATGGTGGTCATGGCCTACAATCAAACAACATAAATCACTTTATAGCCCGTTGTTACATAGAATAATTTTAGGTTTTATGCCTGGCTTTCAGGAAAAGAGGTTCTGGCTTTTATGACCTGCCTTGGGGAAGAGGGATTCTAGTTTCTGTGGCTACCCTCAGGGGAGAATGGGACTCAGAGGCAGGAGGACAGGAAAGGATCAGAGAAGAACTTTTCCTCCTGAGGCCTTCATTTTGGGATACTGCTTTCTGAGCCCCATCAGTATTTTGCACATCCAAGACAGAGCATGTGACTAAGTTGAGCCAAAAGAAAGAAGAGGTGTGAAAAAAGGCAAAGTACAAAAGAGTATCTATAGTGTGTTACTATAAGAAAGGGGAATAATACATGTCTTCTTATTTGTGCAAAAGATATACAGAAAAGATAAACCAGAAACTAAAGAAATTGGTTATCTACAAGGTGTGGAGAGCAAAGGGGTGAAAAGCAGGGGAAAATTGAAGGTGATAGTAGAGAAAAGGAGCGGGTGACACTTCTCTAAGTACAGGCAGTCCCAGGGTTACAGATGACCTGACTTACGGCATTTCAGACATACAAATGGACTCCCAAGGCTCCCCCAAAAAGATAATTTATAATTAAATAGTTAAGTTAATAATTTGGGAACCAGTTTCTTCTGTGCATGTAAATAAAGCCACATGGTATAAGCAGTTCATTGGTGCGTCTTTACGCTAGTGGCTAGTCTCACAGATAGAGAAGCAGCTGATAGGAACACAAGAACATAAAGAATCGAAAGATCCAGAGCCAAGAAAGTTTATGACAAAAGAATTAGCTGAAGCCTTTTGTTTTATTGAAGTAGGATTTGCTAAGCTTGCGGAGCAAGATCCTAACATTGAGCAGTTTACAAAGGTTTACCATGCGGTTAATGAGAACATCAGCTGCCATAAGGCTATTTATGATGAAAAAAGAAAAAGGCTGTGCAAATAACCCTAGATAACCTTTTTTTTTTTTTTTCCCCCAGACAGAGTCTTGCTCTGTTGCCCAGGCTAGAGGGCCATGGCATCAGCCTAGCTCACAGCAACCTCAAACTCCTGTGCTCAGCGATCCTCCTGCCTCAGCCTCCCGAGTAGCTGGGACTATAGGCATGTGCCACCATGCCCAGCTAATATATATATATTTAGCTGTCCAGCTAATTTCTTTCTATTTTTAGTAGAGACGGGGTCTTGCTCTTGCTCAGGCTGGTCTCGAACTCCTGGCCTGGAGCAATCCTCCCACCTCGGCCTCCCAGAGTGCTAGGATTACAGGCATAAGGGTAACCTTTTTTAAGAAACCAACTTCAATGGTATGCTCCCCTCCTCCAGCAACAGAATCAAATCCTGATTCTCCAGCACCTACTCCATCGTCTCCAGTACCATCTCTATCATCATCTTCTGATTAATGTAAGCTACCTTCTTGCCTCAAAAATGTCCCTTCCAGTGAGCAAGACACTGATGCAACATTAGGTAAGTGTTAACTTTTAATATTGACATTTCTCCTATCTCCTATCTAAACTTTTTGTATGAGTTTGTTTTTATGTTGTTTGTTTGAATTAAAAGAAAGAGCATGATAGTTTCTGTAACTTATTATTATATTACAGTACAGGGGTATTATTATTACAGTATTATAATGTAGTATTATTACCACATATGAGCCATTGTATTATTATTATTATTATTATTGTTACTGAAAGTTTGGTACTTGCCCTCAAGGCTGAATTAGTGAGAATGAAGAATGAGGACAAGTGGTTTGAGGAAAAGGAAAGAGAAGTTTATTGATTTGCCAGCAAATGAGAAGGGCGGTGGACTAGTGTCTCAAAGACCATTATCCTGCCTTTAACCAGAAAAACAGGACTTTTTAAAGGAGGGTTTTTGGTGGTTGGGCTCGGATCTATGTGACTGGTGTCAAAGGTCTTGGCTTCAGGCTATTGTTGTTTAATTATAATTGGTGGTTTTTGTCTACCTTATCTCCGGTGACTACAGTCTTATGAGCCCTGTCTGGACAATTCTGTTTAGCCATTTCCTGTGGTTTAAGATAATAGAAAACAAACAGCAAGGAATATTTTTCTGCCCCTTTGATTACTGGCCTTGGGAAGGAATGCAGATTTTAATTCCCAAAAAAGTTGGGGGGTTTTAAAGAGACAACTCATAAAACATTTTATTGCCCTTTTTCAGACTTTACCTCTGTTACATTATTACCATATGTGTGCTGTTCATCAGGGATTCCAGTTACAGACAAATCCAACTCAAAGATGTTCTCAGGAACGTATCTTGTCCATAACTGGGGATCACCTGTGTAGCTTTGCATGTAGTTTTGACTCTTAGAATCATAGTAACATTTCAAATGTCCAAAAAATAAATAATTGAAATCAACCAGGCTGAGAGAAGAACCCAAACCAGAATACAAATAGTAACAAATGAACAACATTTCATTTGTAAACCTACTACAAATGACTAACAACCACACAGAAGGAGATGGGAAAGAAAATAATTAAGTAACTTTGAAAAATAGTATTTTTACCTGGATATTGAAAGGCTAAACACAAAAAGAACTGTTTACAGATACTGTACTCTAATTAGTAAATTTATTTCTCATAGGGATATGGATTAGCAATTCAATAAATACTTTGTATACTAGTATTGAACAAATAAGTGAACATATTGTATATTATAAGAGCCAGGTGTCTCACTGTCAAATAAGTTACAAGTAAGGAAAGGAGGGTGGCTAGAAGGAATCTTGTGGTGTTGAAATGGAATCAGAAATATCAATATTAAAATCATGGTTTTTAATATATTAATACACACTCACCCCCTTACATTTAGATGTGTGTATATGCATGGATTAGTATACCTACATAAATGTCCTAGCTCTGTCTGCTAAAAGGGCCTAGAAGCAATGATACTCCAGTGGCAATGAGCACACCTAGATCCTAGATCTTGGATTCGAAACACCATTCTCCAATAAAAGGAACAAAGCGTCCTTTGGGAAAATGAGCCTGGAATAGCTTGTACCAGAAAATAAGGAGGTGCTTGAAAAAGGATAGGAACATGTTGAGAAGACACTCACAGGTACTCAAGAGGCTGAGGCAAGAGGATTGCTTGATCCCAGGAGTTCAAGGCTGCAGTGAGCTATGATTGTGCCACTGCACTCCAGCCTGGGTGACAGAGCAAGACCCTGTCTCTAAAAAAATAAATTTAATAAAGAAAAATATGGAAAAATTGGATTTTATCAAAAGCTTTTGTGCATCAAAGGACACCTGCATTATGGTTCTCCAGAGAAACGGAACCAATAAACACACAGATACACGTAGGAGAGAGGAGACTATAAGCAATTGGCTTACATGATTATGGAGGCTGAGAAGCCCCATGGTGTGTCATCTGCAAACTGGAGATGCAGCGGCATAATTCCAGTCCAAGTCTGAAGGCCTGAGAACCAGAAGAACCGAAGGTGTCAGTTCATTCCAAGAGCAGGAAAAGAGCAATATCCCAGCTCAAGCAGTCAGTCGAAGAAAACAAAATCTCCCTTCCTCCATATTTTTGTTCTATTCGGGCCCTTAAAGGATTAGATTATGCCCACTCACATTGGGGAGAACAATCTGTTTTACTCAGTCTAGCCATTCAAATGCTAATCTCTTTCAGAAACACCCTCATAGGCATACCAAGAAATAAATATCTGGATTTACCATGACCCAGTCAAGCTGACACATAAAATTAACCATCACAGACACTATCAAGAGAGCAAAAAGACAATCCATAGAATGTGAGTAAATATTTTCAAATTATATATCTGATAACAGATTAATATCAAGAACATGTAAATAACTCCTACAACTCAACAACAAAAATTAAGCAATTCAAAAATGGGCAAATGTCTAGAATAGACATTTCTTCAGTGAAGATATATAACTAGCCAATAAGCACACGAAAAGATGTCGAGCATCATTAGTCATTGGGGAAATGCAAATCAAAACCACAATGAGGTATCACTTCAAACCCATCAGGATGGCTATTATCAGGAAAACAGAAAATAAGTGTCAAGAATGTAGAAAAACTGGAACTTCTCATGGATTACTGGTGGGAATGTAACATGGTGCAGCTTCTATGCAAAACAGTTTGGCAGTTACTCAAAAGTTAAACATGGAATTACCACATGATCCAGCAATTCTACTCACATATATATACCCAAAAGAATTCAAAGCAGGGACTCAAACATGTCTATCAATGCTCACAGCAGTATTACTCCCATTGTCAAAAGGTGGGAGCAAGCCAAGCGTTCATCACAGATCAATGGATTGAAAAAAATGTGGTAGATGCATACAATGTGATATTACTTGGCCGCAAAAAGGAATGAAATTCTTTTCTTTTTTTTTTTTTTTTTTTTGAGACAGAGTCTTGCTCTGTTGCCCAGGCTAGAGTGCAGTGGTAGTAGTATGATCATAGCTCACTGTAGCCTTGAACACATGGGCTCAAGAGATCTTCCTGCCTCAGCCTCCCAAGTAGCTGGAACTATAGGCACATGTCACCACACCCAGCTAATTTTTATTTTTTTATTTTTTAATTTTTAGAGATGGAGTAGTGAGACCCCATCTTGAACTCCTAGGCTCAAGCAATCCTTCTGCCTCAACCCCCCAAGTAACTATGATTAAAGGTGCAAGCCACCATGCTTAGCTAAAAAGGAATGAAATTCTGATACGTGCTATGACATGGATGAAATTTAAAAGCATTATGCTAAGTGAAATAAGCCAAACACAAAAGGACAGATATTGTATGACTCCACGTATAGGAGGTACCTATAATAGGCAAATTTATAGAGACAAAGTAGAATAAAGTTAGCAGGGGCTCGGGGAAGGGAGCAGTAGGAAGTTATTATTTAATAAGTATAGAATTTCTGTTTGAAATGATAAAAAAAAGTTCCAGAAATGGATAGTGGTGATGGTTGCACAACACTGTGAATGTCCTTAATGCCACTGAATCGTGCATTTAAAAAAGGTGAAATGGTCCATTTTATATTTTGTGTGTGTGTTTATGTATATATTAACACAATAAAAACTTCAATATAGAATTTGATTTAAAATATACATGTATAATCATAGTAATGAATAATTATAAGTTGATGTTTATCAATTTTGTCTATATTTCCCAAAGTCTGTACACTTTAGTTGTCAAAAAAACATTTTGGGAAACCTATCATTGGGAAAATGAGGGGTCTCCCAAATAGTGTCTGTCTTATCTGTAAGGGGAGGGAAGGTGTGTGGAGGACAGGAAATAGAAGAAAAGGAAAAAAGGTGTTAGCCTCTCTGTACTGAAAGATGATCCGTCTTGCTCTTCCTAGGAAAAAGGGTCATGGCAGTGAGAGACTTTGAGAATGCTGCAGATTGCTCAAGAAAGGAGAAAAGGAGGGAAAACACACATCACCAACATCAAAAATGAAAGAGAGGCTATCACCACAGATCCTACAGATGCCAACTTTCTGCCAATAAACTTGACAAGTTAGATGAAAGGAAAGAGTTCCTTGAAAAACATAACTTACCAAACTGAAACAAAAGAAATTGAAAATCTGAATAACTCTGTATTAATTTTAAAAGTTGAGTTGATAAGCAAAAGCTCTTCCCTCAAAGAAAACTGCAGGCCCCAGCAGTTTCTCATGAGGATTCTAACAAACACTTAAGGAAGAAATAATACTAATCTTACACAAACTCCTTTAGAAAACAGAAACCTTTCCCAATTCATTTTATGAAGCCAATATAACCCTGTCAAAAACTTGACAAGGACATTACAAGAAAAGAAAAATCAAGACCAATATTTCAAAGACCTTAGGCTTTGTGGGAGGAGTTCATCCACTGTCCTATGCCCCTCTAGGGTGACATGCCTATCGAGGATAGTAACTACCATGGCTTCCTGTGCTTTGACAAAACCTCAGATGTGTGGCCCTCTGGCCAGGCATCTGTGATTTCATATTGTTGTAGCATTTATTTTATCCCTGGAGGTTGCAGCTTTCTGTAAGTTTGCTGTGGCTGAACCAAGAAAGAAGGCATATGCAGATTTCTACAGAAATTATGATTTCGTAAAAGATTTTGAGGAGATGAAGAAGGCTGGTATCTTTCAGAGCGCAAAGTGATTTTGGAACATAAAGAATTTCTTTGAGTTGAATTACATAGAATTTGTCATTGACCTGTGTTCCTGGGCTATTAAGGAATAATTTCTCTTGAAAATAAACAATTAACAAATATTGTGGACAGGAAAAAAAAAAGACTGCCATCTCTCCTGATGCAAAAATCCTTGACAAAATATTAGCAAGTTGAAAGCAGTAATACATAAAACGGAAGGATAATATATCATGACTAAGTGGGGTTTATTCCAGGGATGCAAGGTTGCTTTAACACTTGAAAAAATCAATTGATGCTATTTGTCACACTAACAGAATAAAAGAGGAAAACCGTATGATCGTCGCAATAAATGCAAAAAAAAAAATGTCTCTGACAAAATTCAGTAACCATTATGATTTAAAAACAAAAACCTCTTAGTAAACTAGGACTAGAAGGGAACTTCTTAATAAAAGACATCTAGGAAAAACAAAGATAATAGCATACTTAATGGTGAAATATTGACTACTTTTCCCCTAAGATTGTGAACAAGACAAGGTTGTTCACTTTCACTGCTACTCCTCAATGTTATACTGGAGGTCCTTCCAGTGTAAAAAGGTAAGAAAAATAAAAGCCGGAAAGGAAGAACTTAAACCATTACCATTTTTAAAAGCATTAAAATTGACAAAATACCTAGGAAGAAATTTAACAAAAGACGTAAAACCTCTACAGTGAAAACTATAGCACAATACTGCCAAGATTTATGCTGGCAATTTAATTACTGCTATTTATTAAGATGCTTTGTAAAGAGGTTCTGTTGGAGGCACTGTAAGCCTTCCTTAACCTGGACAAGAGCCTTACATAGGCCCTGGAAAGACTTGCACTACTACTAGTCAACTAACAGTTGGTCAAATAAATATTTATAACAGAAAAATAAATATTTAACTATTTTGTTTTTTCTTGTCCTACCTAGATAATATGGATGTCCCCTTACTATACCATACTATATATGGCATTCCAGAAAAGGCAGGGAGGCACTTTTCAAAACCTAAGCATTTTATCTTGTTCATTTTTCTTTGATGTTTGATTAGCATACACCACCTACATTCAGAGAAAAGAGAAGGACCATGTTTATCATCCTGACTCTGAAGGTCACTTCAGGAGCAACCCTTTAAAATCTAGTGGGTATGGAGCAGTCACTCTTGCCCTTGCTGGCAATGACCAATAAAAAGTGAGATGTTTACTTGCTACTGTGACAAAGAAGTACAGGTAAAGAACACACACCTTTCTCTTTCTTTTCTCTTTTCCTTTATCCCCTTTAGAGGTTTCTATTTGTGAATTTTTGTGAGCTCAATTGTAAGTAGTCTGTGAACAAAACCATTTGCCCGGTAAACAAACCAAAACCAAAACCAAAACAAAAAAACCTCTCTACTTATATATTAGTATTTTCAAATGTGAGTTCTGTCGTGGAACCAATGCAACACAGACAGCTCAAAATGCCAACAAAGTGTTTAGGAAGGATGTGGCTAATGAACGCACAGTACGTGGATGGTTTCAGAAGTTCTGTTCTAGTGATTTTAATCTTGAAAATGAGCCACGTGGGCGACCTGAGACCAAGGTAGATAATAACGAGCTGAAAGCTATAGTGGAAGTGAATCCCGCTCAACCTAAGCATGAATTAGCAGCAAGGTTTGACATTACTATTCCAGCAACATTGGACCATTTGAAACAAATCGGCAAGGTAAAAAAGCTGGATAAATGGGTTCCGCGTGAATTAAACAAGCGTCAGAAGAGAAATCGTCTGGAAGCTTGGCTTTCTTTGCTGTCATGACATAAAGGCGAATCATTTCTACACCATATTGTTACATGTGATGAAAAATGTATTCTTTTTGACAATCGCAATGGTTTGGCACAATGGTTGGGTAAAGATGAAGTGCCGAAACACAGTCCAAAACTGAAAATTCATCAAAAAGAGGTAATGGTGTCTGTTTGGTGGTCTAGCACTCGTATTACCTACTACAGCTTCAGGAAACCTGGTCAATCGATTACAGCGGATGTCTACTGCAACCAATCTGATGAAATGATGAGGATGCTTGCAATTAAGCAGCCAAGACTGGTCAATAGAGACAGGCCAATCCTCTTGCAAGACAACATTCAACCACATGTTACAGAATGCTGCTCAAACTACAAAAGCTGGACTTGGAAACTCTCTGTCATCCATCGTATTCACCAGACCTTGCACCAACTGACTACCACTTCTTCCAGGCTTTGGACCACTTCCTGCAAGGAAGAATATTCAATTCTCAACAAGCTGTGGTAAACACCTTTCGAGATTTAATCGCTACTTGCTCTCCAGGCTTCTTTGCTGCTGGCATAAACAAGCTACTATTAAGATGGCAAAACTGTGTCAATAGTTTAGGCGCATACTTAGATTTATTGTACTGCTTTGTGTTTGAGATATAATCAACTACACTTTTGATTCTAAATTGGACATTTCATATTTAAAGACCTAATATTTTTTGTTTGTTTACTATTAAGCAATATTTGGGCTCACACCTGCCTTTGTTAACTTGAAATAATTTTAAGATTAATTTAATATTTTATATTTAGTTTGGGTTTTCCTAGCTAAGATTAGTAAAGCATAGATAAAAATTAACTTTGGGGATTTCTAAACTCTCCGTTTATTTTACAGACATTGGCAAAGAGGTATTTCTTTTGCTGTTCATAGAGTCCAAGTTACAAACAGGGCAGAGAAACAGTTTGATTTAATGTTTTTACCATTTGATTGAAACATAAAAAGTAGCACATTTGCCCCCAGGAAAAAAATATTATAATAGACTATAGTGGGCAAAATAATGTCCTTTCCCCCAAAGATGTCCTCGTCCTAATCTCCAAAACTGTGACATTATGTCACATGGCAAAGGAGAATTAAGTTTATAGATGAAATTAAGAAATCCCCTGAGTCTGAGGTGGGGAGAGCATCCTGGATTCTCCAGGTGAGCCCAACGTAATCACAAGGGTCCTCATAAGTGAAAGAGGGGAGTCAGAGTCCAAGTGATTCAGCACAAGAAAGACTCAACCTGCCATTGCTGGTGGGAAGATGGGAGCCACCAGCCTCTAGATGGTGGGAAAGGCAAAGAGGGCTTCTCCTGTAGGGCCTTGGGAAGGGACAGCCCTGCTGACACCTTGATTTTAGTCCTGGGAGATTCACTTTGAACATATCACCCCAAGATTGTAAGATAACAAATTTGTATTGCATTAAGCCCCCACGTTTGTGGTAATTTATTACAGCAGCAGCAGGAAACTAGTAAGTCTTTGATCATTGTTAAGTAACATGATTGAGTAGTTAGACACAAGGTGGCACTAGACGACCATATTTATCAAAGGAGCACTTTTCAGTTATGTGACATTAATATATTGCTAAAGACAATGATACAATTTTCTTCTAATAAAAAAATTTTTTAAATCATCCCATCTTATTTGCATCTAAGTTTTCTTGAATACTGTTGGTCAGTCACTTAAATTATCCTTGAAAACATTTTAAGTTGATTTCTGATGATGAAATTTTTAATCCAGAAAGATGAACTAAAAATGAATAGAAGTCACTAGAATTATGTGTCACAAGGGTAAGAACTTTTTTGTTCCCAGTTCCTTGAATACTGACAGCAGCCCATAGCAGGCATCTAATAAATAATGTTTGAATGAAAGGACATCTCATGTTCAATTTGCACAAGTAAATTGCTTGCCAAGTCTTTTCTCACATTAACCTGAATAATCTGGGACTTGAAGAAAATTCTTTTGTCCAAGAATTTTAAATTTAGCACTATTCATAGAGCATCCATTTATTCAAATGTGCTTATGGTGCATTCTCCTTTGTGCTGTAAATGAAACAGCCATTCCTTTTCCCGTAGACCCACTCTGCCCTCCACCCAGGTGTTTCCAGTTCTAACCCAACAACCCAGGCTTCTAGGCTCCTCCTGTCAGGTTTCAGCCTGAAATGTCAGTTCTTAGCACAATCATGGCTGAAGAATGACCAGACATGCCAAAGTAAGACAAGCATGAAAATGAAGTTTATTGAGGAGAGAAAAATGGGATTATAGGGCAAGAGCAAGAAACAGGTTTACAGGGCAAGATACACACGCCATGGATGACAACCAGACTCATTGTCACAGCAAAGGAAGAGCAAAAGGAAGGGCACAAAAAAGGCCTGGTTGTGGTCTGCCTCTTGTTTTATAGTGCCTGGATTGGGACCTCCCTCATGGTTCAGAAGTCACCATGGAACCACTTTGATTGGACAGCTGGGAGTTGCAGGACCTGAGTCTTACTGCACATGCGGATCTCCCATAATACTCTCTGAAAGCCCAAGCCGGGGGTCGTGAATCACAGCAGCACCCCCTTTTGTCCCTAGGAAACCCGGAATCCCTTGCTATGTGGGTGATTTAGAGGAAGAATGTGGTCAAAAACCTCGGGATGCAGGTCTTACATTGTACCTACCTGTGCCCTTGGAGGTTTGTAGTGGCTGCTCCTCTGCCACAGGGCATGAGGCACTCTCCCGTTACCTGCCAAACCCTCCAAAGTCAAAGTGAAAACCTGTCTTCTTCAGAGAGTTCTTCCAAGTTGTAGGGAAGGAAAAATAACTTTCTCTCTACCCTTCACGTTAATAGTTCTTAACCGGGACTGCCTGTAACAAAAGAAATTAACAAGAGAGGAACAAACAAGTTTATTAAGATGTATACCTCATGTATATGTCAGAGCAAACCCAGAAAAATGAGTAAATCTCTAGAGCAGATGTCCAAAAAAAAAAAGCATTTAAACTTCAGGCTTAAATACCATCAATCTGTAAAACAAAGAAAGAATGGTGTGAGGAAAGGCCCAGAAAAAACACCTTAAAACAAAGGTAAGGTTTGTTATTCAGATTTAAATCTAAGCCTTCTCCCTTGAGTCTCTAGCTATTTAGTCTTCCTTTTCACCTGGTGCTCAGAGGAAAACACCCTTGCAAATGGAGATTGCCTTTATAGATGTAAATTTCCCTTTAAGAAAGATAACTTTTCAGAGATACTCCTGTGTCTGAAGTATCTCAAAATACCCAGCTCAAAATAAACAATATGCCAAACAGGCATATGTTGGGGTGGCATATTCTAGTCCCCTACATAGTTATATTTTGGAGTGGTGTGTCCTGAGTCCCAACGCAATATACTCTGTTCCTGGACACCTTGTAAATTCTGATTCCTTTGCAGTACCTTGTCCTCTCTCTTTTCATATTATTTTATACTTAGTTGTGTAAAGTGGCACCAGATTGTAATTTCCCTGTAGAAAAGGTTATAGTTTATCCTTTTTTATATTCCCAGCACACAGCCAATACTGGGAACAAAGTAAATGCTTCCAGAAGGGAGGAAAGAAAGAATGAAGAAAGGAAGGAAAGGAGGTAAGGAGGGAAGTAAAAAAAAGAATGCTGTCCCATCATTGGGCTCAGTCTGCAGGTGAGTAAAATAACTGTTGCTGATTTCTTAATATTTAAATTTGTGTGTGTGCATATATGTTTAACCCAGAAAAAGTGTAACTACGATTACATTCGTCATTTGAATATAATTTCCATCTGTAAACTCTTAGATAGTAAATATAATGAGACCTAAAATCAATGCTGTCTTTCCTCTTTTAAAAAGGTAAGGAAGGTCAAAATAAAAATGTTCTTTTATTTAAAAAATAAATTAAAAAGAAATAAAAAGATAAGGAAAGAATTTGAATGTAAATTGTAATGTTTTTCTTCAAAGGGAAATGATTTCCTATTCTTTAATTTGATAAAGTTCTTTATGCTTCAAATACATATTCAGGCTTTAAATATTAATAAACCTCAGAAAGCAAGAATCCTTAACCTTTCATGAATTAATTATCACAATTTTAAAACTCCAGTTTTACAAAGTATATCACAAAATGCAAAATGGTTTTTCCAAATCATGCCTTATTTTTGGTATTCATATGATTAAATAAAATGTTATGTATGTTAAATTGAGTATTAATACTATAATTTGAAGTTTCCTATTTCATAGTATTATATAATTTCAACTATAAATTTTTGTATTCAATAAAATTACTATAATATTTATTTTTAATCAACTTTATTTTTATCAGAGTGCTGTATTTAAATAGTGTAAAAGATCAAATTGGTATTGATCATTTTGTAAACATGATTTTTACAAAACAGCCCCTTTTCTTCAATCACTCACCCCCACCATTAACCAAGTAACCAGTTTCAATTTTTTTAGCTATTAAATATGTTCCCTGATTTTACTTTTTTATTTCTAAATAATATGTGTATACTGCTACTTTTGGTTCATCTCCATAGACATCTATTGATTTCTAGTTATGAGTAATAAGGATTTTAGCTTACTTATATCTTTTCTTTTCCTTTCATCAGCCTTTAAATAAAGTACTACTTCAAATATTGCCTCATGCAAGGTGGCATTCCTTTAGCCACAGGGTTTTGTTACTAACTATAGCATTCTACAGATCTGTTTTGGTCTCAGTGTTTTTGTGTCAGAATGTCTATGGCATTTTCCTGATTTTCATGAACAAGCAATAAAAATAGATGTTATAATTTGGATGTTCCAAAGCTGGGGCATCTATAAAGCTCTTTTTAATTTCTTCCAATTTTAACTGATTTTTCTTCTGTCCATTTTAGGGGGTCTGGATTATCTTGTTTTAAAAGAGTACATAAAGGTTGAGTTTTTTAAGAAAAGTCTGGAGTACAATTTCTGCAGTATCTTGCCAAACCCCCAAATCCTCTCAGTTGTTTGTTAGTTTTGGGGGTAAAGAAGGCCAATATTCTTTTTATTCTATCTAGCTTGATTTAAAAAAAAAAATTTAAAAAGGCCTTCCTTTGATATTAGGTGGCCTAAGTATCCTACTTGTTTTTGATGGAACTGAAGATTTTCTTTGGAGACTATGAAGCGAACTGTTGTAATAAATAAATTCCATCCTCTATAGAAGCTTGCTTGTCCCCTGAGCAGAGAACAAAATTGTCTACATACTATATTAAGGTGGATTTCTTAGAGAAGTCAACATCCAAAAGGTTTACTTTTAATATTTGTGTAAAGTAAGTTGGTCTCTCAGTATATCCCTGAGGCATAACTGTCCATGTGTATTGTCTTTTTTCCCAAATTAAAGCAAAAAGAAATTGATTATCTTTATCCAAAGGAAGGCTAAGAATACACTACGTAGGTCTATTTCAGTAAAGAACTCACCTTCAGTTGGAATGGCATTCAGAAACGTATTGGGATTTGGTACCACTGGATGCAGAGGAATGACTATGGTATTCATTGCTCCCAGATCTTGTACAAATCTCTACTCTCTACCATTTGGTTTTCTTACAATGGAGAACTGGCATGTTACATGGGATATACAAGGAATAATCAAGTCTCTTTTTACATAATCCAAAGTTATAAGTCTCATCCCTTCGAAGGCCTCTGATCTAAGAGGGCATTGCTTAAGGTCCAGAAAATATTTTGATGGGTCTATTTGAATTTTAATTGGGGCAGCTGAGATAATTTACACACTAGCAGTGGAGGATTTTGACTACAATTGAGCAGGTACTAACTATTTTTAACAGCTCTTGTAATTCTAACCCATTTATAAAGTTTGTGTTAAGGAGAGTATCACATTTTGAGTTAAGGTGGTTAGCATAACTTTCTTTGGATAGACTTGAATGTTGTTTAAACATTTTTTCAAATCTTTCGTAGTACGACATTACAGACTCATCAAGATTTTGTCGACATTGTTATATTTTGTTCCAATCAACTACTCTGGAAAACTAAGGGGATAGCACCGAGTAAAGCCTTGGCAGTATTGTGAGGGACAGAAAAACAAGTGAGAGGTAATGGAAATCAGAAAAACAGAATAGAAGAAACATTTATAGAAAAACATTAAGGAGGAAATGGTTGCAGAAAAATAAGAAGAGGGAACAGTTATTTCAGTCTTAAAGAATGGGGTAATTAGGCCATGGAACACTGACCACCAGAGAATGGAAAAAACACCATAAACGGTTACGGAACTTTCCCCATCATACATATAATAGAAAGAATTACGGGAACACAACTTTTAACTTATGTCCAAGCATAGAAAGAATCCAGTCCCCCATACAGTGATGTATAGTTATGAATAGTTACAACTAACCTTTATCTAAACCTAACATATAAAAGGAAAAACATAGAAGTAGACAGTGTCTTCTCCACTCACGGAGACAGACCCATTTCCCATTAGGAAATGTACTTTCTGTAAGGTTTTTTGGATTGGCTGGCGCCAGAGAAAGAAAGATGAGCAGAGTTGAAAGGGATAACTAAAGAGGCTTTATTGGGGCGCTCCTGGGTGAGGGTAATGGGTCCCAAGAGAGGGGCCCTGGGCGAGATTCTTGGGTCCCGGGGGAGAGAGAGAGACCTGAGAAGTCGCATTGCCCAGAAGTTTTGAGTGGGCTTATATATGTTTTTAGAGTTGGGGAATGGGGGTTTCTTCGGCGGGAAGATTTTGGCGCGAAGAGTGCGGAATTTCTTTGTTGCAGTTTTAGGGCGGGTATTGAGAAATAGGAGGGGCTGGTGGTATGTGTGGACTCCAGGAACCAAGACTCTTATCAGGGTAACCATCCAGGTGTGGTCATCTTAGCTGGGCCTTGCAGGCATTGTCCTTGGCAGGTCTTGTGGGCTTCTTCTTTTTCCATTAGGGAGGGGAGGGGTGCCTGCCACCAGCCTTACACTTTCACTTTGCACCCTTAAACTTTCCTTACAATAAATTCTTCATGCATATTTGCTGAGTGTCTGTCATCTCTTTCCGTTGCTCGGGCCATGGCTTGTGATTCCTCCAGGCCCAGAGCCCAAGAACTGGCGCAACACTTCAAAGTGCGGCTGTGGACTGAACCGTGACCATATTGTGGCCTATTCATGATCTATTTCAGAAAATTTATGGAAGTCCTCTAAATGATTTCTTCATTTGCTTTTGCAATCTTTGGCCTTATTTTCTGATGCTAACATGTGAACCAATTAATAGAAATCAGATAATCCAGGGTCATAATTTCAAATGCTGAATTCACATTCTCTAGCAAATCCATTAGGATCCTGAAGGGGATCCAGGAATTCTTTAATTACGCCTTTAAGTTCTACTTTGACCATGGTTGATAAACCAAAGCAGGTTCTCCTCTGCTGGACACAGGATATTCTGAAAATAGAGCCAGAACAGCAGAAGAAGGAGGAAAATAAGGTAAGTTTGGAAAATAAGGAAATTCTGACAAAAGGATGAATTGAAGGAGGGAGAGAAATTCCAGCAGTCTTTTTCAATTAAAAAATTGTTTTATATAATCTTTTATTTTCCTCTTGCAATGAACTGACTTTATCAGAACCTCTTTTAGAAGTTTCTAAGTACTCTACCAGCTATTTTATTTTAGAGCCAGCTTTTTCTAATTGAGTGCATGGATAAACTAATTTGAACTAATTTCAATGGTACCCCATTTTAGCCATTGTAATTTAGGGTCATCATGAGTTATGTGAAACCATTTTTTTAAATATTTGCATGAAAAGGTGCCATAAGTATTAAAAATGAATCCAGCTGGTGTTTCTCATGGTGGATCTCTCCTTAAGGAGGAAAACTTGGTTTTAGAAGTACGATTGCCAATAATTTAAACTTTCCTTTTGAGTGACCAAAAAGACCTAATGGGAGGTATTTTGGTTTTTTTTTTTTTTTTTTTTGAGACAGAGTCTCGCTCTGTTGCT
>CM052439.1:157884379-157894566 GCA_028533085.1 Varecia variegata | reverse complement strand
AGCTGGGACTACAGGCATGCGCCACCATGCCCGGCTAATTTTTCTGTATATACTTTTAGTTGGCCAGATAATTTCTTTCTATTTTTAGTAGAGACGGGGTCTCGCTCTTGCTCAGGCTGGTCTCGAACTCCTGAGCTCAAACAATCCGCCCGCCTCGGCCTCCCAAGTACTAGGATTACAGGCGTGAGCCACCGCGCCCGGCCTAATGGGAGGTATTTTGGATTGAGTATGCTATTGGGGAAATAGCAAGGTGAAACCCTTGAGTCAGTTCTTCCCTTTTATGTTTCTCAGTGGTCCCAAGAGACTTGGGTACTTAAAAGGTACTAAGTGACCCACTTTTATGTGAGCAATGTATTAAGAAAGGTTCCCTCTATTTCCTAAGGGATCCCCTGTGAAACCACTATGTCATGTGGGATAAGCTCCAACACTGATACAAGACCTTAGTTGCCAAAGGTGCCTTTTGGCCGAGAGGAACAGCATCTCTTATCTTCAGGACTTACATCCTCATAGAGAGCCTGTTATAATTCTGGTCACTCAAAAAGAAAGTTTAGATTTGTCAGTTGAACCCGCTTCAGAATCTGGCCAGTTTTAAAGATCACAAATTTTTTTGCTTAAGCCACAAAAATTCACTTCCTCTTTTCAAAGAGAAACTTGTTTTCCACCTGACCAAAATTTTGCATGAGATAAAGTTTGAAAAACTCTAAAGAGTAATTCCAAACAAAACCTTAACCTCAGAGAAAAGTAAAAATCACAAATTTATGATTAGCAGAATCTCTAGAGAAAAACAAAACAACTAACTTGCAGTAGAACTTCAATTCCAACTCTGTTGAGTTAGGAATATGTGTATCTCAAATAAAGTCTGAATCCTCAACCAACACAGAAGGATTCAGACCCAGGAGGGGCCTTACCAGAAATCTCCATTGATTCTGGCAAGGTCAGGTGAACGAACATCATTCACGCCAGTACCAAGGTTCTGATTGTTGGCAAAGTGATGGGGCTTTCTGGACATCTGTTTCAGGTCTTTTGTGGTCACCAAAATGTCAACCTTAGATAATGAGATTCAGAAAATATAATTAAGTATAAAGTTTCTTTGAGTGCAAAGCTTGAGGATAACCACCTGGGAAGCAGCAACTACAAACAAATAGGCTCAGCATTCCAAAGTTGAGAAGTTAAGATTTCATTTATAGGCAGAGGCAGAAAATATTTAAGCAGATTACAGCATTTTCCATAGGAGACCAGTATATATATTACAGTGATTTGATTGATTATAGATTGCTGCATTCCAAGGAAGATTACTTTATTACTCCATGAGGAGGGGTAGTGATATGAAGGAGTCTCATCTCTAGGGCCATTCGGTCCTCCTAATTATTTACAGGACATAAAGGTAGAAATTGCAGCTGCATGCCACAGGACTCAGGCCATAGCTGCATTCCTCCCAAGGCTCAGAATAACTGAACGTTCAACAACTTTAAGTTTGAATTATTTAGTTTTACAAGAGGTACATTTTTTGAAAACTTGCATGTCTAAAAATGTCTCTTTTATACTCTTTCACTTGATGGAGAGTTCAGCTAGATACAGTACTCTTGATTAAAAAGTAATTTTCCCTTGGAAGTTTGAAAGTGTAGCTCCATTGTTGTCTATCTTCCATTTGAGAAGTTTGATGCTATTCTTATTCACAATCTTCTGTTCATTAATTTTCTATCTCCCCTCTGTCCCCTCACCCCTACCAGAGCTTTTGGAGTCTTCTGTTTATCCTCAGTGTTTGAAATTTTATGATAATGAGCCTTTTGATGTTGCTATTTTTCATTGTTTTTGGAGAGAGTTTTATTTGTCTATTCATTTGTTATTTTCCATTCATTGGACTGAATACCCAAATGGTCTTTTTGAAAAGAGGTTCATTTTCTTCAGCTCTGAAAAATTCTCTTATTTTATTAATACTTTTCTCTACCAGTCTTTTCGGTTCTCTCTTTGTGGAGCTCCTATTAGTTAGCTAATAGACCTTCTGGATTGATTATCTAATTTCTTATGTTTTCTTTCTTATTGTCCAATTACTTACCACTTTGCTCTATGTTTTGGATTCCCTAATTATATGCTTTACTATTGAGGTTTTCATTTATGCCATCTAATTTTTATTTTACTAGTGTTTTTGTTGTTGTCTGAATACAGTATATTCATTTATATTTAAGCATGGGACACAGAAAAACTGACTGGGAGCTCTGTGTTTGCGAACAAGTTTGTCAACTTAAAGTGATCAGTTGGGGGCAATGGCCATTATTTCAGGAAACTTACAAAGGTCAAAATGTGGAGGTCTCTTCTGTACAACCATTCAGTTTCTCTGGAGGGGAATCCTCTAATTTCTTACCTACCTGGTAGATACCTTGCTGCTGGCCTTCTGCGAGAGAGAGAGAGAGAGAGAGAGAGACACACTATTGGGGTAGAGATGGGAGGAATAATAGCCATATTCCTTCCTGATCATCCTACAGCAAAGAAGACAAAGTGACAAATTCTGATAACAGACCCAGACTTTCCAATCATCTGTTCAGTGCCTCATTTAAAAAATATGAGCAGATAATCAAGGGTCACCAGACATCTGTTTTTTCATCAGTTCTGTTTTTAGCCCCACTTCTCATTCTTGTCCACCAATGTATGTCCAAAGTTCTCTCTAGGGTTTTTTTTTGGTTTTTGTTTTTTTACTTTTGAGATGGGGTCTTGCTATATTCCCCAGGCTGGTCGTGAACCCCTGGGCTCAAGTGATCTTCCCACCTCAGCATCCTGAGTATCTGGGACTACAAGCATGAGCCACCACACCCATCTTAAACTTCTCTAGGGATCTATCTGTTCAATAATCTTTCTTTATGCCCAAATTTTCCTCTGGAAACCCATTAAGCTACGCCTCCCTCTGCCTCTACATCAGTTACCACTTTGCCTAGTTTTTATCAACTGATGTCCTTTCTACCTTTTATATCATCACTTGAACTTACATATTTTTCATTCATTAGCTATCACTACAGAGGAGTCTCAAGAGACAAAAAATAAACAAGTGGATTAACTATTTTTAATCAAAAATATTTAGGAACAATAAGATCTTTTTGCAAAGGCTCAAAAGTTCCTTAAGATTGCAGTCAAATCAGGACCTGGGCACGCACTTGCCCTTCAGCATCTGCTTGTAGTTACTGGCTTCTCTGTGTTCGGAGAGGAAGAGCATGGGTTTTGGCAAGTTCTGCATGCCAGATCTGCCTGGTGCCAACTTTCTTGCTGCCCCTGGTGGCTCTTCAGCCTCCATTCCCCTGAACTTGGTCCTAATGGTGGCCTGCCCCTCCCTCACCCACTGCTTGGGCATCTGGGCCTCACCAAAGCCCTGTGCAGCTTGCTAGGCCTTTGCCATGGAGGCATGATCTTCTTTTCTGCCTTAAAGAACTTGTCCCGACAGCTTCCTGTGCCTGCTCCTAAGGATCTTGCTTTTCTAAACTCAGAAGACAGTTCATGAAGCCAGGGGACATCAGCCATGCTCCAAACAATTTGGCCTCAGGAGTCAGTGATTTTTGAGAACATGGCCATGCACTTCACCCAGAATCAATGTGCCAATCTGGACCCTGAACAGAGAGCCCTGTACAGGGAGGTAATGCTGGAGAATTATGCAAATGTGGCTTCCTTGATAGCATTTCCACTTTTCAAACTTGTTCTGATCTCCCATCTGGAGAGAAGGGAAGTGCCATGGGGACCAGATCCCTGGGACACAGAGGTTCTGAGAGACATCAGTCCAGGTGGTGAGTCCTGCACCAAGAATGAAGAGCCAATAATAAGGCAGGAGGCCGCTGAAGAAACAGAGTTGCACAGAGTGCCAGTAGGAGAACTTTTCAGCACTTTGATTTTAAAAGCAAGGCAATGAGGCAGACTTTCAGTCTAGATCCAAATCCAAATCTACACTTTGAGGTGGAATGAAGTTCCATGAATGTAAAGAATGTGGGAAAATCTTCAGATATAATTCAAAGCTTATTTGGCCTCAGAGGAGTCATACTGGAGACAAGCCCTTTAAGTGTAAGGAGTGTGGCAACGCTTTCAAGTCAAGCTATGACTGTATTGTACATGAGAAAAGCCACACTGGAGAAGGGCCCTGTGAATGTAAGGAGTGTGGCAAAGGTTTGAGTTCCAGCATCATAGGATTCATGCTGGAGAGAAACCCCAGGAATGTAAGGAGTGTGGAAAGGCTTTCTGTAGGAGTGCGGCATACCTCCTGCATCGGAAATCACACATGAGGGAGAAACTCTATAAATGTAAGGAATATTGGAAAGCTTTTGTTTGTAGGTCACTTTTTATTGTCTATCAGAGAATACATATTAGGGAGAAACTCTACCAACGTAAGGCATGTGGCAAAGCTTTCACTCAGAAAATAGCCTCCATTCAGCATCAGAGTTCACACTGGGGAAAAGTCTTATGAATGTAAGGTGTGTGGGAAAGGCTTTCACAAGGGATAGAAGTTTCATTCAGCATTGGAAATTGCACCCTGTGGGGAAGTTGTCGAGGTTGTTGGGCCATCCCTGTTCAGTCCCCTGTGCCCCTCTCCAGCCTTCTCTCCTGTTCCTCTACAGAGGTCATGCTCTTCACCAGCTGTGGCTGGGCCTGCATCCCCCTTTCCACATGCTGTGCCCATTCCTACCTCTGTGCCTTTGTTCTTGCTGCTGCCTACATCTGGAATACCTTCTTTACCTGCCCCAACAGTAGGTGTCTTCAGGGTCTTCCTCTCACTGGGAAGCCTTCCCCAATTATTCTGAACCATCCTTCTCAACCTGCTTGAGCTTTATCTTGGCACACGTATGGCTCTTACCCAACAAATCTTCAACCTAATGTGAGCTTCATTTGTACTTTTTTTCCCTAACCTTACATATGTTACAACTGTTTCAGCATTAACTCTGTTATAATCCATATACATTTAAAGATCAGGTTCATATGATATATTCTCTTTTTTCTAAGTAGAAAATGGAAATACTTAATCTTTGCATTGGTCCCTTTCAGGCTTGAGCAACAGTGGCTGTATCTGTATCATGGTGTTGCTGGTTTAGAAATGCTGGCAGGACACTTGAGGGTTAGGAAAGTTTGGGAAAGAGGACATCCCTGTATTAGGCCATTGTGATTAGAGAGAAGCAACCCTGAAGAAACAGGAGGCGGCATGCCAGACCTGTGGGAGTAGAGGATTGGAGTAAAATTCCAACAGTGGATTTTGGAAATTAATGCAGATTGTTTAGTGAGCCACTGGCTAGGTGGTGTATTAATATAGCTGAAATTCTGTTGTCCTTGTTGTGGATCATTGAGGATCCCACACATCTATGCAACAGATAATGTGAAATAAACAGTAAAAAAAAAAGATTATGAGTTGATAGCAATCATTTATGTACTTGATAACAATTTTGTACAAACATGTGTCTAAACATGAAAGTTTTTTTTCTTGAGTTTTGCTCTTGATACCTAGATGTTTCTTTTAACTTTTGTTTCCTAAGTAAATATACACAAAGGCAAAAAAAAAAAAAAATCACACTCAAATCAAAGAGAAATACTTTAAGGAAATCAATATTTAATATGAAAAAATATATGCTAAGTTTTTAATTCTGGCTTTACCACCTGCTAGTTATATGACTTAGGGAAAATTATGTGATCTCCCAGAGCCTCGGTTTCCTCTTCTCTAAAATGCCATTACTAATACCTTAAGCATTATCAAGAGTTATGAGTACATACAACGTGTTCAATCAATATAAGTTCCATTTTTGCTTTGAAATGAATGAGCAAAAGATGGCAAGTAGTGATAATGTTCATTAAGACTGGTCTTCTTTGGTAACAGCAAAGTTGAAGAGTAGGTGGGTGACCATTTTACTTTACTTAGCAACATCTTACTAGGGGCATCTATTGCAAAGAAAAGAACATTTTCTTTTTGATGGGTTTTAGTCTAATTTTTTTCTGGTTAAGTCTTCTTTTTTTTTTTTTGAGACAGAGTCTTGCTTTGTTGCCTGGGCTAGAGTGAGTGCCGTGGCATCAGCCTAGCTCACAGCAACCTCAAACGCCTGGGCTTAAGTAATCCTACTGCCTCAGCCTCCCAGGTAGCTGAGACTACAGGCATGCGCCACCATGATGCCCGGCTAATTTTTTCTATATATATTTTAGTTGGCCAGATAATTTCTTTCTATTTTTAGTAGAGATGGGGTCTTGCTCTTGCTCAGGCTGGTGGTTAAGGCTTATCTTTTAAAATTACCCTGTTTCTTTCCCTTCCTCAAGCATTTTATCCTTTCTGCTTCACAAGTCTTGCTTGTTTGAGAAGAAGAGAGATGAAGTGAGTCAGCCATGGTCTCAGGAGAAAGCATACTTCACTTCAACTAGTTGCAAAGAAGGGACTTTAGTAAGAGAATTCCTCATAGATACGGATAAGGGAACAAACAAAGGATATTGAGACCCCCAGCAGCTAGCAAGAGAAGGCAGCTATTACCACATCAAGGGCAAAAGGGACAAGGGAAAAGAAATAGAATTACTGGAGCCCAGCGAGAACTGGAAAAGTGAAAGGTGCTGTCAGGCAGAGTCTATAGTTGTGGAGGGATGTAGCTACTGTCAGAGGCTTAACACTGAAACAGGGAGTAAGAAGGGAAGGAGTAACCCAATACAGCTGCCTTCTCCCACCTTCTAATCTGCAAGGGCTTCACATATGGGAGCCGCAGAGATACAGTCCATGGCAGTCGGCCTCCCAGATGGCTGAAACAGAAAACCTCAAGCCATCTTGTCGGGGAAAAAAATCTTCACTTTATCTTTGATGCCTGTCATATGTAGAAATAGATGACCATGGAAATGTAAGCATTTCCAATTAGAAAATAAGACTGTTTCACATTACATGTTTCATGCTTTAAGGTGGCTCCTAATATAGTACCTTAATGATGGAACCAACTGCCACTCAGGGAGGAAAAAAAACAGGAACAAAATAGTCAGCTTTGAATTAGTGGAACTGACCAGGCTAAGGCATCAAGCAACTGTTTCCACGGCTGCAATTTCAGGTAATGTCTCAGCCCTGTCATAGATGTCTCTAAGGATTTGTTTAAAAATTCAGATGTCACAGATTTATCCGTTGTATGCTGAGAAATCCACTGTGCCTTCAGTCATAAGTTCTAGATGACACTTGATTTAATATGATCCTGGAAGTGAGACAATTTATTCTTTGCATTTTATTTAAAGCATAATGGTATGGCAGGCTGCTTCCGCTTTATTGATACAGAAGCCTATTATAGTATTTTATCCAAAAAGAATGTCCCACTTTACAAAGCCATGGCTGACATTTTGTGCTTTGTGTCCAGTATAAGTATGTATCAAGTAATGTTCCTTATTTCAAGTTGATGGCTTCTTTTTTTTTCAAACCAGGAATCAATAGATGGGATACAGAGGGCTGTTAAACCCCTAAAATTGATTGCAAAATGATTGGCCTACATGTATTTTTCTGGGAAGAAGGCCTGTTATTCCCACAAATACTCAAAAGCTATGTTTTCTTCTGCCTCTAAATGAATTAGCACTCTTCTATCTAGTTTTCATCAACCAATGGCCTTTCTTCCTTTCATTTCATCATTTCTACTTATACATTTTTCATTCATTAGCTATCATCACAGAGAAATCTCAAGAGAGAGAAAAGATCAATAAGTATGATCAACTCTTTTTAATGTTAAGAACCATGGCTGAATATAAATATATTGAAAGGGAAACATGAGTGAAGGACGAGAGAGCTAGAAAAAGGTATTATTAAACCGAGAATGAAATTTATAACAAAGACGCCCTCCCTGACAGTCTTCTTGGCCCTTATGGTGCTTTAGGAGGGAAAGTTTGGGGTGTAAAAATAAAAAGTGAGACAATATTTTCCCTGAATATAATGATTTGTCCTTGAACAGGAGTGGTCTCATGATGCTGGGTTATGACCCATTCTCTTATTGAGACTTCAATCCTGTTTATTCAGGGGGTTTACATGGTGATTGGATGACATTCTTCAGCCTGCCAAGATGCCTACAGACAGCCCCATTGATATAATAGTGCTCCATTCTAGTAATGGTGCATCAATACAAAGTAATACAAAGTAATCACTTCCTAATACTAAAGTAATCACTACCTAATACTGTCTAATACTTTGGCAAGTATTAGACAGACATGGTAGAAGGAAGGGGTCTCAAATTCAAATGCCTGCTGGGAGATAGGGCCCTTACAAAGTAGACAAGTAGTATTGAACCAAAGAATTTATGCTCTATCTGAAGGGGGCAGCCTTTACTCAATTCCTTTTTTTTTTTTTTTTTGGATAAAAAATTACAATGTGCAGAAGTTGGCAACTAATTCAAAACATTTTACAACATTGTGTGGGATGAACATATGTTTTGAGGGTGTGTTTGGCCCAAGGGCTGCCGGTTTGGGTCTCTGGTGTAAAGTCGTCGTTCCCAAGCCTAGCTGCAGATCACAATCATC
Source organism: Varecia variegata (assembly GCA_028533085.1). Classification (NCBI taxonomy): domain Eukaryota; kingdom Metazoa; phylum Chordata; class Mammalia; order Primates; family Lemuridae; genus Varecia; species Varecia variegata. Next base: position 157,886,097 of record CM052439.1, on the reverse strand, counting down.
TGCGGAGCTTAAAAACCACAGATGCCCAGTCCCCTCCCCAGACCTGCTGAGTTGAGTCTCTGGGGGTGATGCTAATGCTCAGCCAAGTTTGAGAATCATGAGAGCAAAGGACTGGTTGATGAAACAACATTTACCATCCTTAAAACTATAAAATTAGAGAACAATCACAGTAAAGGAAGTCGGAAAATAAATGAACAAACTGTCCCATGGAAGAGCAAAAATGGTGAAAGCTTACAGGAGTACCTTTAAACACGTTCTCTCATTTTTCAAATTGTGACTTTTCTATCCTTTTATTGAGCTGCGCTTTCCAATATGGTAGCCACCAGCCACATGTGGACACTTAAATTTAAATCAAATTTGAAATTCAGTTCCTTAGTTGTACCTGCCACAATTCAAGTGCTAAGGAGCTACACGTGGCTAGCAGCTCCTGTCCTGGACAGCACAGATATACAATATTCCCAGCACTGCAGGAAGTTCTATTGGACAGCCCAGGTATAGAGATTATGTGTGAAAATCAAGAGAACTGTGTAGACCTTTTAAGCTATTCATGTGGGATATTTCAAGGAAGTGGTAATTATAAGTACAGAATAGAACATTTCTAAATTGGCCACATGGGTTTATGCCCTTAGAAAGAATAAGGCTTACCTTAATGCAAATTAATTAGTAAATATAGATATTTTTTAAAGTAAAAAAGTATTTGTGCAATCATCAGACAAATATTTATCCAGTGCCTTCTAAATGCCAAGCACTCTGCTCTTTGGGTTTAAATTATTCATGGAATCAAGTAAGGTTTAAAAATTGTCTTGGGCAGCTTCCAAGGGTTATATTATTCCTAGGTATGCATACTACTCTTAGTTTTCCATATACATTTCCCTTTAATTATATGGACTTTCTCTTAATACAATAGCTATCATTAAGTTAAAACATGTTGTTTGGTATATGTAATGTAGCTGAATGGTTAAAAGGAAAATGAGACAAGCAGCAACGGCTCACAAGAGAGAAGTTTTCCCTTTGCCAAAAAAGTATAGCTTGCCTAGTGATGAATTTTGAACTGACCTGTCTGTATCTGATTAGGGATAGACATGACCTTCTACCCAGCAGTGACCTAACACCACTTAACCAGAGCAGCGTTCCACATAGCCATCAACCCCAGTCAGTACACATGTCTTACTCCTGTTCAAACTGCATTCAGCAGGATGGCAATCCAGAAAGACAGACAAGACAGAAGGAGCCCTAGCGTTAAGGGCTTCAGGTCTTGGGGTTATATGTAAACTTTTAAATTTGTACAAATATCTGGATTCTTGGGAAGCAGAACATCCTAAATTTAAAAAGCTGACTTTAAGTTATAAAAAAATGAAATAATTTAAAGGAAAACATTGTGGATAATGTTAAGAATTGTTGAATATAATGCATCTTTATGGAGATGCTGATTAAGGGAAGACCGAGCTGAGTGATAAATAGTTGCAGGACCCAGGATGGAAATAAAGGTGAAGCTGTAGAAGACAGAACGACTTGGTGCCTGGAAGTCTCTTCTGTAGTCATGAGCAGTTAATGAATTCCTCAGGGACATATGGACTAAATTTTTAAATGGCCTAACAAGTTAACATATTTTTTGTCTGTGGTATAAATCTGATTGGGTATTTTATAGTCTCCATGTGGCTCTTAGAATAATAATAAAGGCTGGGGCTGCTTCTGGAATGCAGTTAATAATCGAGTCC
>CM052439.1:157857144-157884279 GCA_028533085.1 Varecia variegata | reverse complement strand
ACTAAAAATATATATAGAAAAAATTAGCCGGGCATAGTGGCGCATGCCTGTAGTCCCAGCTACTTGGGAGGCTGAGGCAGCAGGATCACTTAAGCCCAGGAGTTTGAGGTTGCTGTGAGCTAGGCTGACGCCACGGCACTCACGCTAACCCGGGCAACAGAGTGAGACTGTGTCTCAAAAAAAAAAAAAAAAAAAAAAATAATCGAGTCCTTATCTTTGTAGTGGTTATACATCTTGCACAGTGTTGAGGAGTCATTACTAAGGGACTTAATTCTGGGAATTTTGTTGCTAGTCTCCTTTTGTATTAGGTACATTGGTTATCTAATCTTATCTCATAGTATGAGCAACCTCCTTTTGGAAATGCCAGCCATCATCGATGAATGACTTACACAAAGGAAGTGCCATAGTGACTTGAGTTTCTCTCTCTTTCTCTCTCCCTCTCTCTCTCACACACACACACACAGATACACACACAATCCATCTATATTTATAATTTATATGACACACCAGGCCCTGTGTTAGGTGATGGGTGCAAAAGATCAATAAAACATAGACCCTGCCCCTGAAAAACTCATACTCTTGAAGGGGGATGCTATGTGTGAACAAACAATTACAATATGAGGAGGTACAAAATTGAGAGGATGGCATAAATTCATACAGGTAGAGATCGTTTAGAGATTGTGGGAAATAAGTCCTCTTTTACTTGAAGTTGACTTTACAACAGAGACAAAGAGCAACCAGGATAAAGAGCATTTTGGTGTAGTGTTAAATCCAAGGCTGCACCATGGTCTTAAATCCACGGTTCAATCTTGGTCATCATCCTCTGTTGAAATGGTCCCTAAACCTCTGACCCCTAGACTGAAACCAGCTGAAGGAAGAACTTGAAATGAGGCCAAGAAAGAACTAAGTAGTGGTTGGAAAAATAGATTCTTAAAACCCAGAAATATCTGGAATATAAAACACCCTATGGGTGAGTCTCTTATTTGGCCAGGCAAGAGAGGGCGATGCTGGGCGCAATGGAGCAGTGAATGGCAAAAGAGAGCCTTGGCTCAATGTCAGGAATGGTTCCATGGTCTTGTCTTTCAATATAGCAAGTGGGGAGCTGCCTGGTTAATTGTGAGGAGCAATGATATGGAACAGCACAAAATGCAGCTAGATCTATTAAGCAAGTTCACACAAATGTAATTAGAGAAATAGAAGAAAAACCCTGGCTACATTGCCTAGTGACATCATTTATGTTAGGTAGACTTGGCTATGGGTGAACAGGCATCTTTGTATCCTCAGTATGAAAAGCAGTGCTATTGGCTATAATTGCAAAATATCATTATGAGCTTAAATAAATCTTCAATATCTGAAAATATCCTATGTCCTCTGCTTGCTTTTTGTCAGATGGAAAACAAGAACGCTCACTAGGAACTAATTGTTCCCTGAGTGGTCTTGTCCCTGCCACAGTTCATTTGGTTTTATCACATTGTCTAAGATTAAGAGTTCTTGAAGTTAGAACTTGTCCTTCATATGTACTACTAAGCTTTTAAACATTCCAAACTACTCAAGGCATGTGAATCCTTTCATCTGTTTTATTACCCAATATCCAGCCAGCATGCCTTGCTGGGTAAGTTCTGACTGGTGGGTATACTACCTGTACCAATTGTTGAATATTTTGAATATGGGAAGTCCTGACTTAATGTCATTGACAGGTTCTTGGAAACTGAGACTTTAAGTGAAACAACATATAAGGAAACCAATTTTACCATAGACTAATTGATATAAAGAAGAGTTAAGTTCCTGATGCATATCATTGTAACAAAAACATCTACAAACTTCTGAATAAAGACCAAAACGCTTCCAATATTAAACATTGAATAAATGTGAGCTTCACATACATTTAAGAAAGATTAATAAAAACAAGTAAGATAATTATTTACCCAATTATTCCAGCTCAGGGTGGCAGGTGGCTGGAGCCTCTCCCAGCAGCTCAGGGTACAAGGCTGGACAGGACGCCATCCCATCCCAGGGCACGCCCACGCCACACCCATGTCACTCACACTGGGACCATTTAGACGTGCCAATTCACCTAACAGGCACAGCTTTGGGATATGGGAGGAAACCAGAGTACCCGAGGAAACCCACACAGACACGGGGAGAACGTCCAAACTCCATGCAGACAGTGGCCTTGGCCGGAAATTGATTTTTTTTTCTCTCATCAATGTTATAATGAAATGACATCGAAATGAAATGATGTTATTTGAGGACCTGCTGTATTCAACCTCTTTGTATTAAGTGTAGGCGGGGATGTACATGATGTGGAAGGATAAAGTAAGTCAACTGATTTTAACAGACACACTCAGATTTATACTTTTATGTTGACAATCTTTAAAATAGTCTTCTTGGATGAGTCCTCTTTAGAACATTTTAAACACAACTTTAAAATTTTTTCCTTCAGATATTTCTGGAAGGGAAAGATTTATTTGGATATATAAGTATGGCCTGATTGTTAAGAAATCATGTATAATATTTAAAGTTGTACTTGTGTTAGATCTCATGTTATTAGGCCATGGTCAGATCATGTTGCTAGAAAATGCAAATACCTTTCTTGGGAGCTGCACCCTCCCCGCCATGGAAAATAGATCACAGATTGTGACAATGTTAAGTTGCACCTAAGTATAAGCACTAAAACAAAACAAAACACTAAAGAACTGAAAACATGTAATTTTATATCTTTGTGCTGGGGCAGGCATATTTGTGGCTGATGAAAAAAATATAAGAAGCTGCCCTTATTCACTCTGTAAGTTCAGCTCTCTGCTATGTCAAGTGAAAATCTACGGTGAGTATCTGTATTCATCGTGCTTCCATCTCAGGAGGCAAGCATGGACCCCCATTAAGAGAGGGGCAAAAAGGGAGATATTTAAAACCTTAGTAAGGAGGCTCCCTAGCTGTCAACCCTTAGCATTTGTCTTTGTGGAAAATGTTAGGAAAGGTGTTTATCCAAAGACCAAACACATATTAAATAACAGGTTCTATTCAAATGACGAATCTAGATCTGTGTAAAACTGTATAGTTGTATAGCACTTACTATTTTCAAAAACCTTTTCCACCTACTATCTCTTTGTGGGACCCTGGATATTTTTTACCCTTTTCTTATAGATGAAGAACCGTTGACTCCTGGAGGTTAAGTGATTTTGCTCATGGCCACACATTCAGCGTGGACCTGAGGACAGATCAAGGACCCTCACCTCTTAGCAGTTCCACATTGTTCTACAGTAGTGAACAAAGACTTTGTTGATGCAGAAGTCCAACCTCAGGGCCCTTCAGGTAACATAGCTGGTTCTATACTTGGTTTATGGCTACCTACAGCCAATGGAGCCACCATTTGATATGGAAGAGTCCTGCTTGTGCATATGGGGCTATTACTCTCCCTCTTGCTGATTCAGGACTTAAGGCCCCTTGGTATATGCACTCTAGTTCCTAGTGCAATGCTGGCACGTGAGGCACCCAGCAGATGTTTGAATAAAGACCCTGAAATGCTGCCAGGGCAGAAATGAGAGAGCTGGCCCAGCTAGTAGGTGCACCATAATCACAGTCCTCAGCTATTAACACTCTAACGGTAGACCTACATTTTGCCAGCTCAAGAGGTCTCCTTGGACACTAGGGCAGGAAGGAGAGTTGTTTTCCTTTTTAACTAGATGAGAGTAATTTTGACTTGTCTAATCACTGTCCAAGGACTGGCAGCCATGTGGGAAATGAAAGACATCCACTAAGTAAGTTTTCATTCATTCGGAAATTTGGCTTTGTTTAGTCAGTTCCAAGGGTCTTACTGTAAATATGAGATGAGAGAACAAGGCCTGCAGGAACCTACTTGATTTACAGGGGATTGCCTGTGGGTGTGTTTATGGCAGGGCCAGGGAGTCAGGCCTCACACTCTGTCTTATGGAAGAGCCCACACTGGAGGCCGTGGGAGTGTCTGTAGCACCCGGCTCTGCCAGCTGAATCAGCAAGAGGAAGAGCCGCGGCAGCAGTGAGAGTTGCCTATCCTACATCCCATCAGACTTCTCTTTTTAACTTGCTGCTCTACATTGTTACCTAGTCCTAGACCACCAACCACCAAGCAAGCCATCTTCATAAAATATGCCTGGACCATTAATTCAGTTTCACCCTGTGTATGCAAAAAGTTACTCTGGGAGAAAAGTGGAGACACGGGTCAAATTCCAAGTTGCTAAGAGTGCTTTGGTCTTTCTCTAGCTTCAAGATGGTGCCCCATACACACACCTTTTATATAGCACAGATAACTCTTCTTAAAAATTGTTTTGGTTATTGAAGCATTACCATTTGTATCTTCAAACTGCAGTGAGTCTTAGCAATTACTAGTAGCGTGTGGTATTGATTTAAGCACTCCAGCATAGGTTACCCTTTACCTCTCTCTCTCTCTATATATATATATATAATCCCCAGTGGAACTCCTCTGTGGGTGCTGTGGGTATAGAAAGCATTTTGAAGGACTGTTAAAAAATGGACAAGTGGAAGGAGAAATGGTGCTTTTTTTTTTTTTTAATTTCCCACTGTGCTTGTCTTAATTTCTGGGTCAGCAGATTTCCTCCAGGGAGCCTTGACTTTTATTTAATAGAAAAAGCATGAGTCTTAGCCAAGGCCCTTGGTGCATATATGATCTATTGTGGGAAGATCCCATGAAAATAAGTGTCATTTAAACATTGTAAGGCATGTAACCATAAAAATATAACAACAACAAAAACAAAACCAGGTGCATTGTGAAATTCTGCCTTCCTAAATGGCAGAATGAGATTGTGGCTTTATCTCATGCCCCAGGTCATGCAGCCTACTTCAACGTCAGCGGCCAGTGGCTGTTCTTCCGCATCTGTCATTGCACTGCAAGGCCATTGGCCTAGGCTGTGTCCAACATTTCTCTCTCTAGGCAGCTATCCCAGAGTTTAGGAGCAAGGAAAGCCAAAGGTTGTTTCTGGAGAAACCAAAGAAAAACTGGGGAGTCTTTGTAACTGACCATGCTGTACACTTTGGTCTTGGTGGGGGTGTGTGGGGAAGAATCCTGTGGGACAGCGGCTATTCATAGGCCTGGGCTGGCAAAGGAGCCGGACGTTTCTCTGTGTAACTGACAGGAAAAATACACAAGGGGCCTCTAATCCCAGTGAGCAGAGTGAGATGCCCCTGTTCCCAGAGTCCAGTGGAGCACCTTGTGTTTGAGACGACTGATACCTCCTGCAGTTAGGTGCCATGAGAAGCTGGCACCCTGGCTGAGGCTGCTCATAACGAGCACCTTGTTTGGGGTTTGGAAGGTCTGTGGCGCTCTTTGTTTTTAGGGTGCCTCTGAGGAGTGGCCCACACCTAGCGGAATTCCTCAGAGGCTCTGAGAAAAAAGGAACTCTGTTTTGTGCCCAGGGTTTGTGGCTTTGGTTTACTGAACCACCTGATCTAGCCCACACTTTATCTCATACCCACCCTCCATCCCTGTCCCCCTGGGCCATCTACCTGCATCCCTTTCTTCCCCAGCTCTCTGCTCAGAGGCTGCCCTCTCCTCCCCTCTCCTCTTCTTCCCTCCCCTCTCTGCTCAGTGGCAATATATCTCCTCTTGCTTTTTGACTTCAACTTCAAACCAACCCCACCATCCCCAACCACGCTGCTATTTCTCCTCCCAGAGTTTTCACACCCAAGAAGACTCTCTGGATTCTAACTCTCTCTGGCCTCTGTTTGCTCTGTTTTATTCTCATTAGAGTTGAGTCTCACAGTGGCAGCACAGGTGTCCCTCAATTCTACTCTGCTGCCTCTCTAGGCACTAGAAACTGTGCTTCCTTCACGTGCAGGCAAGTACGGAAGACTAGTCCTCCTTGGCTTGCTGTGCTCAGCTAACCCTGCTGGCCAGGGGGTAGCAAAGTGTCTTGGCCAAAGATATACGTACAATGTAAGCTGCCTAAGACTGTGTGTAACCTTTGGCCCAGGAATGACTAAAGTCCCACCTCCTAGTAAGCTGGAGTGCTGGGATGGGTTAAGCCACTAGAGAGAACGACATTGGCACTATTCCTTCCCAGAGCTCCCCAACTTTGCCAGACCCTGGGATGCTGCAGGTAGAGATGGGATCTATGTATGGTGACAGCAGGCAGGATCTTCCCTTTGGCAGAATGAAGTGGCTAATCACGCACAGAGAGGTGGGGAACTTTTCACTGGGAATTGGAGATGAAAGAGACCAAGGCCGCAGTGTCAGTGAGGGCTTCATAGCAGGCAGTGGAGGATGGTAAAATGGAGAAGGAAGTGTGTCACGAGCTGAGTCCTCCAAGCAGCAGACTCTGAGGTGGAGATCTCTTGCACTAAGTTGATCAGGCCACACTGCTGGGATCTACACCTGTGGAAGGAGGGGAAGGAAGCAGAATTGGGCAGAGGGAGGAGTTATCAGTGATGCAGTCTCGGCATTGGCTTCAGCCAGCCTCATGGGGAACTCAGAAGCTGGGATAACTCTTCAGAGTTGTCCTGAATTGGGGCAGGGGGCCTGGATCTTTATTCTGCCTCAGGAAGGGCGTGTGCCCTTGGGCAAGGCAGCTCTTTTTAGCTAAAGTAGTTCCAAAAGAGGCTGACAACTGAGCGCTCTCCCTGAAGGGGATGGTAGCAAGCAATGCATTGTAGTATTCTCTACACTATGGAATCTATGGAATTTGAGGAATCACAGTCAGGACACTCAGAGAAAAGGAAATTTCTAGGAAGGCTGTGAAGAATTAACAAACAGCTATAATAACCATGGGGGCCAGACCAGGAAAAGGTGGCCCCCACTCTGGGCCTGCATATCCCTTGTTTTCCTTGGTAATAGCGGCAGTATCACTGTGGTTGGGAGGAGAGAGGCCCTTCCAGGATTTTAGCCCACCTGGGATCAATAGGATGGGACCCAACTTTTCTCGCAACTTTTGGGAATAACCAGATTGGACCACAAAGAAGTTTTTGACTTGACCATACGCTGATACAGGGAGCCACCCCCTACTGCCCAGGCTCTGGACGTTGGCTAGGCCCCAGTCTACCATCTCTCAAACTGTCAGTGCAGTAGGTCACCAGAAGGATTGGCCAATTTTCCATTGTTTGGAGGCTCATTTTGGGGTAAAGATGAATCTGAATGAACTCTTGTACCATGTGTCAGTATGTGTGTGTGTGAAGAAAATAGTCACTTCCTGTTCCATTCCCCTCTGTCTCCAAAGTGATCTCCCAATCTCAGGTGTGATCAGGGCCAAGGCTGGTTTGATAACTTATACTACATTTTTGTAGTCACCCCCCTGATGTCATCTAAGTTTCAATAGAGTGTGTGTACGTGTGTGTAACTTTCCAAAGCAACGCTTGTCCCTGGATAACAGGGACACATTGGAGAACGTTCTCTCACCTGAGTTTCTTCCTTCATTCTAGAAGGACTTGCATCTTCCCACTCCTCCCTGTAATTTATTAGTCTCTGCCCCTATCCTTCGCTACTGATAATTTCAAATGTAAGAAGCTTGTTTCTGATGATGGATATTTCCTTTCTTCAGTCTTCCTACCCTCTTGTTTTAAATACATCAGGTTTTCATTTTGAGTGCTTGAAGCATTTTTGAATGATTTTGTTGATTGTGGGCTTGGTTTCTGAGCTGGGATTCAGTCAGTTTACTTAAAACTGAATGTTATTTGTAGGCTCAATGGGTCCTGGAGAGACAAAGGGGATACAAACAGATGCCCTACAAACGTGACTGATGAAGTTCACGTGCACCATCCGTTTCTGTCCTCTTCCTTGTCTTCCATTTATTTATAGAGTTGCCCATCCTCAATAAATTCAGAGTGTTAGAGAAAAGAAGACATTCCCAGGTGCGTTGGCCTCATGAAAGGCATGAAACTTGTTCTGGGTGACTTAGAGGAAGTGTGATCAGGTGATAGAAACAAAGGGAGTCCCCCTCTTTGGTATGGAAGCACAATGCAGTGGTTAAGAGTGGGGACTGGAGGGTCAGATTCCTTGAGTCCTGTTACTCCCATCATTGGGGCTGGAATAGATCAATTAAAGCTAAGCCATTTAAGATAGATTAAAATTTCAAGTGAGGCTTTTTTTTTAATGAAAAATGAAGCTATAAATTATAAAAACAAAATTTTATTTCATCCAGTAGAACATAGATTATAATTGCAACTACATGCTCATTCTTAGAATGAACAAAAATAAATCTCATGTGGATTTCTGGCATAATTTTCAAGCTAGAAGTGTGTGATAGCATGATACAACAGCCTTCACTTTGGGTATGATTTTATAGCAGAAATTTCTTGGCAATCATATTAGAGAGCATCATTCATTTTCCAAGGAGCTCTAATAATTCTTTGACATTTAAATCATTGTTTTTTTGAAATCCACATCCTTTTTGATTTTTCTTCTCCAAAAGTTAACTATTTTACGGACTTCATCAATTTTTCTATGCCTTTCCAACAATACTTCAATACTTTTATCAACTCCATAGACTTCTACATATTTGAGATAATTGCAAAGGTACTTTGTAATCAATTTGCATTTTATTTGTATTGCACTGTTGTTTTACTTTTTATTTTAAAATAGTTTTAGACTTATGGAAAAACTGCAAAAACAGTACAGAGTTGTTGCCTACCCTTCACCCAGATACCCCAAATGTTAACAACTTACATAACCAGAGAACAATGATCAAAATCAGGAAATCAACATTAACACGTGATTTTTAACTAAACTACAGAACTCATTCAAATTTCACCAGTGTTTCGCTAATGTCCTTTTTCTGTCTCAGGACCCAATCCAGGATCCCACATTGCATTTAATTATTGTGTCTCCTTTGTCTCCTCCAATCTGACAGTCCCCAGTCTTTCCTTATCTTTTGTGACCTTGGCATTTTGGAAGAGTACTGGCCGGTTATTTTGTACACTGTCTTTCCATTTGGGTGTTTCTGATGTGTTGTCATAACTAGACTGAGGTTGCAGACTCTTGGTAGGACCCACGAAAGTGATGTTGTATCCTTCTCCGTACATCCTGTCTGGAAGCACATGCTGTTCATACGTCTGACCACCAATGATGTTAACTCTGATCACTTTGTTAAGATGGTATCTGTTGGGTTTCCCCTTTGTAATTAATGACTACCTTGAGAGAGATACTTTGAGAGTATGGAGCATGCAAATATTCTATTTTCCCTCAAACTTTCATTCTGTAATTAATAAACATAAAAGGAATGAGGGAAGTAGAAAAATCACCATTTGTCAAACATCACGGTTATGATTGTTGCATGCAAGGTCTACTGTGTATCTCATGCAACCACTATGGCTGTGGTGTTTGACAAATGGTGATTTTTCTACTGCCTTTATTCCTTCTACATTTGTTAATTGGAATTTGGATTTTGAAAACTTAGTACAAAAAAAAGTAAAACATCTCACTAATAACTTATATATTGATCACATATATTGAAATGCCAATTTTTAAGATATATTGGGTTAAACAAAATATATTATTAAAATTAGATTTCTCTGTTTCTTTTTACTGTTTATAATGTGGCTACTAAAAAACTCAGCACTACACATGTAGCCCCCATTTGTGGCTCACATTACATTACTATAGGGCAGCACTGCCTTAAGGACTCAGATAGTGAACTCTTGTGCCTGTCTCATAGGATTATTGTGAGAATATGATATAAAGCATTTGGCATAGTGCCTAACATACAGTATTCAAAAAATTAACCATTGTTGCTGAGGTAGGAAAGGACAGACACTCTTACGAACTCTGGACTGTTCTCAGGAGAACTGAAGTGTTTTCATTAAGAACCCCAGTCGACCGGGACTCCCTAGAGGAGAGACTGCTGGAGACACCGAGCTCCTCCTCAGACCTGAAGGGCTGGTGTTTTGGTGGAGAGCAGCAGAGAAAGGCAAAGCTTGCTCATGAGAAACTGGGTGGGTCATCGATTTCCAATGGCAACTGAACAAGAGAGGAGAGGGAAGAGCACACAGTAATCCGGCCAGAGAGGAGTGCAAAAATGCATCTGCCTCGTGAGACAAATTCCTGAGTGAAAAGACCTGTGTGTGTGATGGATGGGGAATCACACTAAGCCTTCCATTAGCGGTGAGGGATGTCTGCTTGAAAGGCCTCTCCTCGTTCTGCATCGGTCCCACAGGTAAGGCCACCTGGTGCTTCCCCTTGTCCTTTGGGCATGACTGATTAGGTCGCCAGCTGCATGATCCCATGTACCAGAATGTGCTTTTTCAATTATCAGCATCAGGCATATTCTTTTCCTGATGACAGCTAAGCTACAAGCCAAATTCCCTTGATCTAACGATTGGCAGTGCTAGCAAAGCTCCTCTAGGATCTGTTATTTCACCTGAGAAGTTATTTGGGTTACAGGCAAAAAATGTTGATAAACCATGGATCAACACTCCAGATGTGTCTGTTGAAAAGATACATGAATAATTACTGAAATAACAATTTTACTCAATCACTTATATAGTCTTTACCACATACTAGGCATTGTTCAAAGTTCTTCCCTCACAATAACTCATTTAATCTTCATGTCAACCCTAAGAGGCAGACATTATCATTATCCCTATTTTACAGATAAGGAAACAGAGGCACAGAGAGGTTAAGTTACTTTCCCAAGATTACACAGCTCATTCATGGCAGAACTGGGATTCGAAGCCAGTTAGTCTGTCTTCACAGTTCATGCTCTTAACAACAACTCATACTGCCTCTCTTTGGGACTTGCCTCCTGCCCAAAAGGAGATAAATCAACTTTGTCTCTCCCAATCTGTTTTGCATCTGAGGTTCTTAAATTGAGACTTATGGAGATTTTTGTTCACCTTAATGGGTGATTGCTCACCTTTTTGCCAATGGACAGAACTCCATTTTTCAGAGAGAGAAATTGAGATATAAAACAGAATGATGGGTTGTCTTTGTTTTGCTTGAAGTCTTGGACAGTTGTTTTTAAGAAGGATAATTGATTTGTTAAGGGGATGATAGAAGATCTTCCCCATTGGCTGTCCCTTGGCTCTAAAGAGTGAATTAGTCCAGCTAGGCAGACATGTCTCTCTCTAGTCCTCTGGCTGTCTGTATTTTGTATGTTATCATTTGCTAAAGATATGACAATGTGCTCTTTGCTTGGGTTTGCAGCTAGGAGACCTACGTGTGTTTTCCCACCTCCCCCAGGAATGCAGCCAGAAAAAGCAATGACATCCAGGAGCCATCTGGGAACGCTTCCCGGACCTGCTCTAAATTAGGGCACAGAGCCAGCTGCATACCCACAAGCTTCAGCGTTCACCTGGATTAGACTCACCACAGAGGGGTTTATCGCCAAGAATGATTTATCTGGGATCCCAGCTGTCCGGCTTCTGGTGGGCAGTCCTCTGGGAGGGAAGTAGCCCAGACGTAGCTCTGAGTTCCGTGGGTGAGGTTCAGAGCCGAGGAGCAGGTTTGACTCTACCACTGCCAAGGCCTGCAAGTGTGGATAACTCCCTGACTTTGATTGCTTCCAGACCCCTGTTGCCTACTTGAGGAATGGAAATAATAGCACCTAAGCTCCTGTGACATTAACCAAGCTTGCAGACTTACTTAAGGGTACCAGAGAGATCTCCAGAAGCAGGTAAGAACCTCTTGAGATATTTTCATGATATTTATTTAGGCAGTGGAATTGTATGAGTCAGGGTCCTATCGGAGAACACACGGCACACTCAAGCAGGAATGATTGAGGAGAGTTTAAACTGACAAAGGTGTGGACAAGTTAAGGGAAACCAAAAGGGATAATGAGGCATACCAGAGCTAGCAAGAGCGGGGAGTAGTAAGTACCCCAAGCTACAAGAAACAAGAGGAAGGAGTACCTGCAGACAGAGGGCCCCATGAGAGTGGCAGATTAGAGAGGCCTCTTACTAGAAGCTATGACCTTAGGTAGAGAGGCAGACTCACTGTCAAAGTCACTTGTACTTGAGCAAGAATTGATAGGACCTCACTTTTGGACATCCTCATATCCAGTGAGGGACACTGAGAGTTTGGTTTGGACAGCTAGGAGTATTAGGGTTCTATGGTTCTATTTACTGGGATGGCTAACAAGAGAGGACAAGCTTTGGGGAAAAGATCATGAGTTCAGTTTATGTTTCAGTATTTTGAGGCAATGTGGGATATCCAAGTGCAGAGATGCCACCTCCAAGAAGGAAGAGGGATGTGGGCACTAATCCAGGAAAGATCTATTAACCTGGAGGTAGGACATTAAAGAGCTTCCACGTCATAACCTTTACTTTATCTGGGAATTAAGAAATGAATTCATCAGATACAAAGAGGGTAAGACAAGGATAGGGCAAGAGGAGTCAGGAATTTGAGCATAGTGGAGAAGGTTTGAAATGCTTCTTGTGGCAACGGGAGAGTGTGTTGACTAGAGAAATAGTTACTGGGTACTGTTGAGAGCCAGTTAAGATGGGCAACTAGGAATTCACCACCTACCCAGATACATAATTTTTTCCATTGGTGCTTCAATACTAACAGGTACAAGTCCAGGGAAGGGAAGGTTTCATCTTAGATTGGAGTGCTCCAAGTCGGTGCAACCAAGGCAAAGAGAGTTTGGATCAGACAGTGATGGAAACGATGCCATAGAACATAAGCACGGGAGTCCCTCACACCACGCCTGACCTTGAGTTACACAGTAACGTGCGTTGTGACCAAATAAACAGACTCCACTAGAGAGAGCTGCAGGGAAGCTGTGTCTTCAGTGGAGGGTCAAAGTCTGGAGATGGGAAGGAATGTCCAGAAAGGAGGTTGGGGAAATGGGGAGCCCAGTTGATGATAGAGAGGGAGTGCTAGGTGGTCCAGTGGTTTTGGAGGCGGTGTGGGAGAGAAAACTGCCTCAGGGTTGAGACAGTATTTTGGGGATGAGAACACGGCAAATGGCAGATAACCAAAGGCTTACAGCAGGCACAGACCAATGAAACAGGCAAGAAGCCACTATCATTCATGTCTCCAATGTCTCCCAGAGGCCACTGAACGCTCAGCCTACTGGGATTCAGTTGAGGTGCAGAAAATAGAAAGTGTGGATAAGGTGTTGCCAGACCTGCCTCTGCTAATCGTCTGTGAAGTGTTGACAGTTGTGCATGTGTGGTCAGTAGGTGGACATCATGAGGGAATGAGGGAGCCGGGCAGGGCCGGGAGCCGCAGCATTGCACCGTGGGGCTTGGTGTCCGGACCAGCTTGCCCAAGGTCAACCCCATAGTCACTGGCAAAGCCTAGACTGTCTCTAACACTTGTGCTGTTAATCACTATTGCTACACTTCCGCTGTGGATTATCGTCCAGACGTTTCAGGACCTTCTGCATCCTATGTGCTCTGAGAACCAGCGCCAGGACCAGGGTGACACAACAGAGGCATCTAGGGCAAAATTTAAGGAGGACAGTTAGGTAGAAGGAATAAATTCTAGTATTCAATAGTGCAGAGGGAAATTACAGTCAACAGTAATTTATTGTATATTTCAATATAGCTAGAAGAATTGTAATGTTCCCAACACAAAGATAAATGTTTGAGGTGATGGATATTCCAATTACCTTGATTTGATCATTTCACATTGTATACATGTATCAAAATACCACATGGATCCCCAAAATATGCACAACTATGATACATCAGTAAAAAAAAAAAAAACTAAGGAGGCACTCATTCTCAGTGTTGCGCACCTGTTCTCAGGGCTGTGCCTGCCCCTGAGGGTGGATGCCTCCTTAAATTTTGTGCCCTCGCACCTCTCTTGCCTCCCCCTAACTCTGATGCAGCAGAGAACTCTAATATGAAGTCGTGTCTATAGGACTATTCACTTTGATTTTGGATAAAGGTTTGTCCATTAACAATTCCAGGGGGGAAAAAAAGATTCGGCTGTGGAGCAGACTGTGAGCTCTTGTTAGAAATAAATATTTAAGTGCCTACAATGAAGCAAAGTTTGGGAAACTTTTTGCTATATGGCATTCCACGTTACTGCATTTTCTGTGAACTCTTTTGATCTCTAAAAGCACTTTCTTGCAGATTCATGCAGAGATACAATATTGATAACCCCCATGATATTCTGACTGATAGTACACACCTTGAAAGACTTTATTAAGAAAAAACATCATTCTTTGAGGAGCATTTGGAATTTATCTTAAGGAATTAATTTATAAGTTTGCTGCCTTCACTGGAGAATGTTTCCTCTATGAGGGCATAAAACAGAGATATGCATGCACCTTTCAATGGCAGGGAACAAGAATGACATCAGTCCTTGAAATCAGTCATAGTCCTGAGACACAGCATTTTGATTGTGAAAAACAGGCATTATATATTATGCAATAGAAAATATTAGCATTGCCAAAATGGTGAGCAGAGAGGTCCCTTGATCCTACAGGGACTTTCTTTACTACCTTTCCAAAGAACATGCTCTGTCCCCATCAAGAGTGTTTCTTAGGCAAGTCACAGAACCAAGCTGGGCAAACTGATTCCTAAAATATCTGGTTTGGGCTCTAGAAATCTGAGATCTTGTCATCTCCTGGGTGGCCTTCATTCTTTTATTTCTTCCTTCTTCATTTCCAGGTGTTCTGATTAGCTTAATTACAATAGCAACTCATTTAAAAGCAGTCTGGGTTATTTGTTTGGTTGAGAAGTACATAGTAAAGCAGAAAAGATGATTCACTTCCCCCTGGATTCACAAAAGAATTTAAAAAATGGAGAAAATGGGCACTTAAACATTTTTTAGTGGTATTCTATTAACCAGAAATGAGAGGGAACCCTGTGACTTAAATAAAGGCCAGCCAAGAGCACTATTCTCCGGTTCTTCAAGAAGCAGCCCACCTGGGAAGCCACTCTGCTGGGCAATCAGAGAGAAGGAGGTGGCTGTCAGCATTGGTTAAAATTAAAAAAAAAAGTTCTTATATATCTTTAAATAGACAATAATTTTGTTTTCACCAAATCTGGCTTTTTCAAGTCTGCTTTCTTTGGACTTCTCTGAATGCAGCAGAGATGCAAAATGCATTTCTTATGTTTGCCTCACTAGTTCATACAACATGCAAATAAGTCATGAATGATGATATATCAATGGCCTTATCAACCTCTCTTGGTGATTCTTGCTGTACATTGGGATGAAATGTGAACTATCTTACTCATGTACATTTTATGACAAACTGAAATTGTCATTCAAAGAGCTGTTGCTCTCATGTTCTCTCATTTGAGGAGAGCTTTAAATTTTGTCAAAGTACTTTCACATCTATATTCTCATTGGGGACCCAAGATCCTAATGAGACCTTTAGAGGTAAATATTATTATCCCCATTTTAGAGAAACTTCCTCGAGGTTACTCTCACTTTACTGTGTTATCCTGATTGTTCACAGAACACAGTGCCTGCTCTGTATTGCATTTTTGGGCTGGGTGTCATTTAGCTTTTGTGTCCATGTTCATGTTAGCTGTACAGTAAAGACAGGTGCTAAGATAGGCAAAAAGAGACAAAGAGGAGTGAAGAAGTAAAATTAAAAAAAAAATAAAAGAAAACCGAATAGACAAGAAATATATTTATTTTTATAATCACTTTTTTGGAGATTATTCAGTGAAGATATCTGGAAGTAGAAATATCTGCTGAAGGAGTAAAAATAGCATCTGATGGAATTAAAATGGTGCTTTTTCATGAGTAGTTGCAGAATAGAACAAGAATCATTAGCTGGGGAGATAGGAGTTAGGGATGAGAATGTGTCATGCAAATAGCTTACCTAAATCCTGCAGTCTACAAGTCTGGATACACAGTGCTTTGACCGAATTGCAACGATGCGATGCAAGAACAGGGAATAGGGGAGCACCCAAGCTTCCCAAATTCCAGGGGGCACAATTGGGCCAATGTGACAGAAACCAGAAGTCCCAAGAAGGCTTACTTCCAGGTCCTGTCTCTTGTGTCAATCAAAATAAAGACAAAGGCCAAGTACAAAACTATTTGTAACTAAAATAGCTTCTTTTTAGATATGCTGATTGCAGAGTACTGGTTATGCTAATCAGAACTAAATCTCTCTCTTTCTTTCTCTTTTTTTTAGTAGCCTTGATTTGCTGGTGCCCTAAGTGTGTCGAACAAGTAAATTCAGAGGTAAATCAAGTGCCACTGCAGTCCATGAGAATGTACTTGGACTCACACTATACTCTTTTACAGAATGACTGAATCATCTATATAAATTGTGAAAGTAATAAGTAATAGGTGGTCTGTACTTGTGAGTATATAATTCATTTTTTTCTGCCAAAATTTATATAAAAAAATTACCCTGGCAACCACTGCTTCCATAGTATAAATGAAAGGCTGAGGATCAAAGATATAAAATAATGGGTTGGCTTAGCCACTTCAATAGGAAAGAGAGTGTATTCTGTAAGGAGGAACCCAGTTGAAAAATCACAAATCCTTCATGTGCAGTAATACTAATATTAGCTGACACTGGAAACAACAAGACATAATTGCATAAAATCCAATGTCATGTCTGGAGATACAATGAAACATCATTTTCAATATCCATAGGATGAAAAATACTTAAATCTTTCCTTTAAACATATATTTTAAAACAAGATGCATCAAATGCATGTTCTTTTTGTGTATTGGCTAATAAAAGATTTGGTCTGAGGCAGAATAAATATTATAATATTTTCATCAAGGTTTAAAATAAAATCTATCACTATGAGCAAATACTGGAATATGGACTTGGACACTCTTTCATTTTTAAAGTCACTCTAGTGTTTCTCCAAGGATGCCCTGTGGGCCACCCAAATTGCAATGGGGGTGGGGGTTCTGGTTAAGTGGCATCCAGGGGTCCCCCTACAGATACAGTGTATGATCATCGCAGGGGGTAAAGCTGGGGTATCTGAATTGTCAAAACTCCTGGGACTCCTTAAGCACAGTACAGACTGGGATCCACTGATTTAATGTTTTACCGTCATTGTTATTCAATGACTCTTTTTAAGTCCTTCCTTGGCCAGGGGAGGGCTTATTCCAATGTGAGGTTGTGAATGGAAGATTTAGTGGCCAGGAATTTGCAGAAAAAAGAAAAGAGGGTAATTAGCTAGGTAAACAGGAAGCTAGAATCTGTTTTGGAGATAAAATGAACCCACAGAGGCTGGGAGGAGAAAGGGAATTGAGCCAGTTGTTGACTAAGGCTCCTGATCTCTCCTCCCTGGAAACTTACTTGGAAAAGCAGCTGAGGAGGAAAGATGGAAAGCAGTCTTTTCAAGAGTTGGTGATGAAACTTCAGTTTTAGTTCCAGCTGCCTGTTGGGCAGATTCTTCTTCGTAGAGGGAGAATGCTCAGAGGTAAACCAAATACCACTGCATATTTGTCAGACTCTACTTGGACTCACCTAAAGCACACCACATTCTTTTACCTATCACTGACATATTGTAGAACAGGATAATATTAATATATATTTTCATCATTTTAATCTTCCCTTGCTCTCAAGTCCTAGATTGTCTATATACAACCTCCACATCACATATATTATGAGCACTAAATTAAAATGGTGACTTGGATAGAAGTGCTAATCTGTGACTAAATATTTAACAAGGGGGCTGAAAGGATTTACATTTTGATCTTTAAACACTGGAAAATAAATTCTCTCAGTTGTCAGCTTTCCAAATTGACAAGACTGCAAGGGCAAAACAAAATGTCCATGCATTTGATTGACCTCTTGTGAGTTGACCTATTATTAGCAAGCAAGAACTTGCCAAAAATATCTGGAAAATATCAGATGAAAAGTAATGGAAATGAAATATTTAAAGCAGGTCAGCAGGGCTATGTCCAAAGGAGACAGATGATAAAATATTGTATCTGCATATATTATATTTATACACATATATACTTGACAATTCATTTTAATTCAGCAAATATTTATTGAGTGGCTTTCAGGTTGGACATGATGCCACCCTTGGCTTTGGGAATACACATAGTAAGATTTAGGTTCTCTTACCTCCAGGAACTCACAGGTTAGAAGGAACACTATGATTCCTGTAACTTAATACACCTGACAAGGTTATATTAGCAATTTGCATAAAGTGCAATTAACGAAAGAGAAGAAACTTGATGTTGGTTCTGATAATCAGAGAAACCTTCCCAGAAGAGGTGACGTTTAACTCTTTGGGATTTCAGCAGACACAGGAGAGTGAGAATGTCGTTCTGGCAGAGGAAACACAATTTACGGGTTGGGAGTACATGACTAGCATGAAAGGGTTGGGGATGGAGTGATAAATTCATTTGTAAATTTTTTGTGATGTCCCAATGATAGTTTTCTAGGTAATAGTTACCATTTCATTGAGCACTTAGTAAGTGCTGTGCTGAATAGCTGTGCTGCTGCTGGTCTTTCCAGCAATCCTGCTTACAGATAGGAAGAGCAGCTCTGAGTGCCTGAGATTGCAGTCTGTAATTAACACATGACGGTTGGATTTGTGCAGGGATTGATCTCAATGGCCTGGTAATTATAAAAGCTGAAGAACAGCTGAAATCAAGTACTGCCTCACCCCAATGCCTGCAGAAAATACCATCTCAAAAATGCCTAGGGACCACCCTGGTCTCTGATGCTGCGGGGCAGCTCTGTTGAGTTTGTGCAGGTGATTTATGTCTGTCTGCTCTTCCAGGAGACCAGAGCTTATTGCCTTGCTGGCCAGGGCTGCAGCAGGTCCCTGCCCCGCCCCATACTCATCCCCCCAAAGCAAAGATTCCAATTACTGCTCTGCAGAAAACGTCAAAAGCATTATTCAACTATTCATTATCCCAGGTTTTGTAATTTTTTGTATGTTTTTACTCTTATCTGCTAGCACTTGAAAAAGACCAGCTTTTTCCTCTTAAGCGAGCTTAATTTGCAGAGCTGTGCGGTTTCCCTATTATGTTCTTATCATCCTCTCCCTGTGGTAGACAGAGTGACAAGGATGACAAAAAGAACCAAAAATATTTGAAGGCCTTCCTGAAAATTCACGGGAATGAAGAATCCGAGAAACCCGAGGCTCCTGTTCCTCGAGTGACCTGGCCTTGGGCCGAGGGCGACTGGCATTAGCTCTCACAGTCCACTCAGCAGCAGCTCCCGGCCAGAGCTCACAGGACCAAAACCCCCACCCCAGGGCCATGGGACTTCGCTTAGGGGCTTAGCTGGGGGATTAAGCAGCTCTCAGGTGCCAAGAGGTCCCCTCTCCCCTAAATTCACATGCCAGTGCTAAATCAACTTTGGTATCCCAAGGACCAGAGAGGCCAGGGTGGCTGGGGGTGGGGGGTGGGGCGGTTAGCTCTTCTCCCATCTCCTTTGGCCGCTCCACACCATTCTTTGATAAGGCAATTGACATTTTTCTCCATGCTATGTAAAGTGCTAGGCAAAGGCAACTTCAAGTCCCCTAGCTCGCAGCCCTCCACCTAGATGGCGCCCCAAGCCCCGCCCGTATGGAGATTCTGAGCTGCCACCTTCTCGACGCATTCCTCCCAGGATCCCCGGGTTTCTGAAGCCGGCGCACCAGGCAGGACTCCAGGTTCGGGGAGAGAGACGCCTTGCCCGCGGTGGGGGCTTGCTCGGGGAAATACCCGCCCACCTTGTTATTCCCGCAGGGGAATCCCCGCCCCCCGTCCCTGTCACTCCAGGAAGGGAGTTCCCGCCCCTCGAATCAACCAGAGGGAGGGAATCCCCGCCCATCCTGGAGGCTCGGTGGATCCCCGGTGCTGCGCTGCGAGGAGCAGACTCCCAGCTCCGGTGCGTGCCGGCCCCGGGCTCGGGGACGCGGTGGGGCGGTGGCTGCAGGCACCCGAGGGGCTGCAGGTACCCTAGGGGCTGCAGGCCGAGCCGAAGGCGCCGGGATTGCGCCTTCTGCCGCTGCGGGCGAACCGCGGCGCTGCAGCTCCGGCAGGCGCGGCGGTGGCACCGGTGGTGGCCGCGGTGGCGGCAGCTGCGCGGGGACCCGCCGGGCGGCGCCTGGGTTCGGACGCCGGAGGAGCAGCAGGAGCCTCAGCCAAACCGCGAGCAGGTGAAGCAACCGTCCCGCAGCAGCCCAGGACGTGGGGCTTTGGGTGGGCAGAGGAGGTGGGGAGGCTTGGCACCCACCGAACCGTGTGTGCCCGGGAAAGTTTAGTGACAAATCCCAGTGTGGGAATCCCAGCCCTGGCTAGGCGATGAGCAGGGGCGCGGAACCGGGGTCCCAGGTGGGGCGGCGCAAACTCCTCACGCATCCGGCCTGGGGCCGGGAGGGCGCGGTGGAGGGTAGAGGGCCGGACAGAACGGGACCGGGATGGCGAGACAGCAGGAGACACGCTGCTGGGGACACTCAGGACAGGGCCGGGAGCCCCTGCCCGGGTGCGCGTCCGATTCCCTATCTTCTTGTCCCCTCCTCCGCCAGAATCGGAGGTACTCAGGTACTGCGGCCTCAGGTACTGTCTTGGGGACCATCCTCCCTGGCACTTCATTTTTCACCCCCTCCCTGCCCCGGGAAGAGACGCGCGGGGCGAGGGAGTGGTGGGGGCGTGAAGAGCAAGGGCATCTTAGGGGTGATTTCTGGGATCTGCCAGGGAGTGGGGAATGTACTGATAGGGACATCCTGCTCTCCCTCTGAAGTCGAGTTTCTCCTAAAACCTGGTTCCGTCCCTCTCTCCCTCCCTCCCTCCCTCCCTCCCTTCCTTCCTCTCCCCTTCCCTCCCTCCCTCCCTCCCTTCCTCTCCCTCTCTCTGGTTTGCGTTTGCGTTTTAAGTCTTTGGGCTGCTGGTCTTCCCTGCTACTTGGAAAATCCATTAAAGCACAATGCTGAATCGAGCACGGGGAAGGTCCAAGGACCCCTGGCAGGAGTTTGCCAGAAGCCTGTCCTCAGCAGCCCTGATCCGTGCAGAGACCTTGATAAGGGACACTGGAGTGTGAAGAGGAGAGGTCTGGCATGGGCTGGTCACAGAGACTGGAATGGCAGGCACGAGGCATTCCAGAGCTCCAGACCTGTGCTGGGACTGGAGGTTGGGCGGTGTTGGGGGGTGGCGCTGAGTCTGGGTCTGTCCCCTGCAGCCGGCCCAGCCTGTTGCCTCCCACAGAGGTGTGGTCCCTGAAGTGGATATGTTTCCCTGACAAATCCTAATGAAACTATTGGAAATGGTGGCTGAGTGGCTGCAGACAGGGATGCCGTGGTCTAGCCTTGCACAGAGCCCCCCTGGACCATCAGGGCTCCTTCCCCAGTGGGGTCCCCCACACTCAGCTTGCTCTGGGCTTGAGCTTTAAGGGTCTGGTATTTCTTCTGGGCCAGCTTTTCTGGTGTGTGACTTCTGGGTGGGGGTCAAGTAGGTACAGGTTGGCACGTGTGATGTGGGAGTGCTGCTTGTGGGGGCGGAATGTCTCAGAACACACCTCTGGCTGTGGGGGGTGGGTCTGGCTCCATCAGTTCCTTCTCCCATTAGGATGGGCCAAGAGCTGCTGCTCCTATGACAACAATGTAGTGGTGTGAGTGCGCGTTGGGGGGTAGGTGTAAGAGCAGGGGGTGGCAGGTGCTGGGAGAGGAACGATCAGAACCATGTGAAGTACATAAATGCACCTCCCTTGACATAGTTAATATGCTCCTGGAAAATATTGAATTATGCTTTAAATCTATCATCAAAATTGATTTCGTATGCACTTTATGGCAGTTTACTATTTAAGGAAACTTATGAAAATTTCTCTATTCATTTCAATCATCTTATTTTTGGAGTACCTGTGGTTTGCTGTGCTGGAGGCTGTGGGGGGAGGCTTAGAGGTCTCAGGGGATGCGCACAGATGAAAGAGGTGCCCTTCCTGCTGTCAGTTTGTCAGTTTCCACCTAGCAGGAGAAGTGAGAGAAGTCTGGGGAGAGCTCGGAGGCAAACCAGTGCACATGAGGCATCCAGTAGGCACCCTATGTTTATTGGATGAAGGAATGAAGGGATAATTGAATGAATAAAGTACCTGAAGAGTGGTCCAAATAAAACATTTTGGGAGTATGGAGAAGAAAGAGGCCACTTTTGACTGCAGAGATCTGACAGGCTTTGTGGAGGGGTCCTAGGTAGAAGACAGGCATGCTGAGAGACTGATCCTGAGTTAGGATGTGGGCCTTAGGGGTAGGATGGGAGAAGAGGCTTAACTGAGGACTCAGACAAGCTCAGTTCTCCAGATGGTGGGGAGATGTGTGGGATTTTTGAGTGAGGGATTGTTATAATCAGATATGTGCTTCAGGGTGATTAATCTGATCTTACAGAAAGAATTGAGATTGGTGAGAGACGAGAGGGGAGGACTCTGGTGAGAAGGTTGCTGTAATAAGATGGTGGGGAGAGGTAATGAGATCTGAACTGGTGGCAGCAGGCTAGGAAGAAAAAGACTCATCAGACGTGGACTTTAGGTGTGGGCACCGGTTGGATTAGTTCTTTGGAGAAGCAAAGATCACCCGCAGGTTATGAGCATGAGTGTGCAGTGGGCTGAAACAGGGAGTTTGTAGTTTTAACATTCGACAAACCAGAAACCTGGAGAAATCCTTCCCGACTTCTCTTTCTCACTCCTTCCACATCTAATCAGTGGCTGAGGTCTATTGATTACTTCTCCTTGTAAAACCCATCAGGAGCTCCCAGGATCTGTGGGATAAATTTCAAATCTATGTGCCCCTGAAACTTCTCTCTTGCTGTGTCTCCCAACACACACACACACACACACACACACATACACACACACGTGTGTGTGAGGTGTAGACCTTCTGACCTGCCTTGCTCTCTGTTGGGTGGCATTGGTAGAGCAGGGTCCTGGAATATGCTTTCTCCCCAAGTCCCCTGATGAACTGCTTCTTATTCTTCCAGATCTAGCTCAAGGGCCTCCTCTGTGAACTCTCTGCTTCTCTCTGCCAAGACAAGTTGAACAGTCCTTGTTTGACCATCTCTCTGCCCCTGCACAGCCCTGTTAGCTCACTCACCATGCTGCCCTGGCCTTGTGTCTTTGGGACTTGTCTGGTGGGCTGGACAAGGTAACACAGAGCGATGGATACTCCCATGGCTTAGATCATGGGGGCCTGAGAGACTCAGACCACGGCGATGGGGGCATCTCTGTTGGAAGGTGGCCCCAGGTCCCTCCTATTGCACCAAGCACAGGGGAAAAATTCCAAAGAAGATGAACCTGCAGTAGGTCAGGACCAAATCCCAAGAGAGGTAAATCTCTTTAAGAGGACAGACTTGGAGACTCAACAGTTTTTAACCTCTTTCTTCTGCCCTTAGAAGTGTCCTCACAGTACCAAGCAGGATGCCAAGGTCAGAGTTGTGTGTCAGGGGTGGGAAGAGCTGGGCTGGCCAGCCCCTGAGGGAGGCAGGAGGCCAGGTAGAGGGGCAGGACTGTCTCAGTACAGTGATAGGAAAAGGCCAGTGACCAAGGTAGGGGGTGGGGAGGGAAGAGACCAGAGACAATCAAGGGCAAGTGCAGGGAAAGGAAGAAGCTGGCCTTTGCCTTTCCTGGAAGGCAGGAGGGAAGTGGAGGTTAGGTGAGACGCTTGAGAGAGGAAAGCAGAGAGGCTTCTGCGGTGAGCCGGGGACACGGGGTGTGGCTGGGGGTTGGGGAAAGGGGCTGCGGTGCTGCTGACTCCCCGGGGAGGCCAAGCCAGCACCTGGCACCGGCTGAGGCAGCTGGGAGGGAAAGGAGGGATTCCCGAGTTGGGCTCCGAGACTTTGGCTGGAATCCTGGCAGTGCAGAGAACGTCTCGCTTGCCAGATCATTCGATCGGAGCCTCCATTTGCTCATGTGTAAAATTGGCATCATGGCTACTTCACAGGTCGTTCTTAGGAGGAGAGGTACCGAGGTGTGTATGTAAGTCCCTCAATGACAGTGCCTGGTGCATAGTTGGTCTTTTTGAATAGTGTGTTGAGAAATGCATAAACCTCTCACCAAAGTCAGGGAGGGCCCGGTTGAATGGAGAACCTAGGACTTTTTAGCAGACTGGTCCAGAGCTTTCCTTCAGCTTTGGATAAAAAGCTCTGGATTTCTCTGAGCAGTTTGGTCTCCCTGTTCACACCCTAACGAATCTTTCACGATGTCTGTCTTTTCGTCTGTTGGCTTGTTGCAGTGGCTACATCTGTATTTCACTTTACTCCCCTCTGCAAACACCCATTTGCTGGGTGCAAAGCAGGGAGAGCCTGGCTCGGCTCCCCTGTCCTCTGTAGTTTGGAAAGGGACCATCATTCATACTTGCTAATTCCTGCATTTGAGAAAGCTGAGGCCCAGAAGAACAGAGAACTTGTCCCATTAGACAACGGGAGCTAGAGTCACAATGTACAGTTGCTTGCTTGGGAAACTGTTGTCTTTCAATGGCAATGGTATTGGCAAAGGTGCAGGTGGGCGAGGAAGAATTAAAAATCTGCAATCCCCTTTGGTTTCATTAATGAGTCTTTGATTATACTTGGAAAGATTAATTAAATATTCTCACGTATTAGTGAAGAGGGGAAGAAAAAGAGCCCTTAAATGGATTTACTAAACACTCAGTGGATAGGTGCCAAATTAAATGAAATTGGGGGGAAATGCAACGAATTTTTTTAAGGAAATAGAAGTATAGAATCATTTGGAAATTTTCCTCAAATTATTCTTTATTTTCTACCTGGATGGTCTATGTATAGATTGTTGTCCTTTGGACTTATGCATAGATTACATAGAAAATGATAGATCTTTTAATGGCACTTAAAAATTTGAAACTCTTGATCTCAATAATATATATTCTAGAAATAGAAAAAAGATGGAACTGGGAAAGAATGCATTTTCCACTGGTTCTGGGGAGAACAGGGATTTGAAGCCAGGTAGGTTGTCTGATTTAGTCTGTCTGAAAGCTGAAGAGTTCTGCCACTCTATTTACAAATGCGTTCAAGAAAACACTGGGAGCATTTCCGGTTTGAAAACGCAATAGTGGGAGAGGCTCTTTGTGGTCTGATAAGGGGCCAGAGCCAAGAGATGGCTTGCTAAGGCACTAAGTGTGCAGAGAAAACACATTTGTCTTTTTAAGTCTCTCCAACCCTGGGAAGAGGCCTGCCCCTGGCCGTGGCCTCTCTTGGATGCCAATAGCATCTTATCCACCCTATACTCTCCATGGGGCCAGGAAACAGTCCCCATCCTGCGAGATCCACGCATGCCTTACCTACAGTAATACCTTCTGGATGAACAATGACTGAGCTATTCACTTGCAGAAAATCAAAAACTTAAGATTCTTAACTCTCTTTATGAAGCCATCGAATGAAACCAGATAGCATTGAACATCTGGCCAATGAAGTTATTCTTGGATTATTTGTTTTTAGGTTATAAAGTGTTTCTGTGGCTCATCAAGCCCTCCAGGACACGTGAAGAGGTTTTGGAGAAGCAGCATTGGGGTACTGACTTCACAGTAAAGAGGATTAATTTGCACACAAGATTGTTGCAAGCTCTGGTTGAAATAATAGCAAGCAGATAGGGAAGTATTGTTGTCAGAAGCAGCCTGAAATGCCTAGATATCCACAGGAGGATTTAAAAAAAATCACAAATTTGGAAGGATCTGAAAGTCCTTGAAAGGGCATTATCCAATCTCTTGCCTTCAGGGTGAAATAAATTTAACTCATTCCAGATAAGGATCTGTGGCGTTTTAACAGCTTCTGAGGAGGGGCTTCCAAGGTATGTTTGGCCCTTAACAGAACGAGGCCCCAGACTGGGTTCTTTGAGGTGTGTTTTAGCAGGAGAGGAAGATTTGAGAGGAGCCACTCCTGGCCCCGTTTTTTATCAATGCTTGGACACCTCTAGTACTTGGCTTTGGAAGCACTAGACTTTAACTCCGCTAGCTCAACCAAATCATCCAAGTTGACACACACACCCTGTTGTCCTGGCCTCAGGAGAGAGATCATCCTGCTTTGCTAAAAATAAAGACGGCACTCAGACAATGCAGGATAGGATTCCTACGAGGCAGTGATAGGAGTTGTGCAGGGAGGAGGGTGGGGGAGACAGTAATTTTGGATCACATCACGGTGTACTCAGTAGAGGTAGGGGGTGGAGAACTGGGCGGCCCTGCAGGGGAAGCCACCGGCATCCAGAGGCAGCTGGTGGGAAGAGAGCAGGTGCCAGGGAACTTTGTGCTCCTGGGTCCCGTCTTGCTGTGGTCACTCCTAGGGAGACCTTGGGATACTTAGTGGGAGACAGAGTCAACACCTACTCCTTTGTCCCTTTCACCAAAGGCTGGCACTTCCCCCATGCCTGTCTGAGGTGAACCTGGCTTGTCTTGTTTACACATCCTGGGATGCTACTGTAATTCTAATATTCTGGAATTTTCTGGGGAATAGCAAGGCAAGTGTATTTTGGGTTAGCTATAATACCTTGGGTTGGTGTGTACAAGTTTGAACCCCCTGATGCCCCTCACCCCTGAGGAGTTCCAGTGACTTGGCCACTAGAAGTGTCTTCAACAACCTGACCCCTCCACACTGTGGACATTAAGTGATTCTTGATGCTGCTTACGTTTGCATACAGGTGATCAAATGTAATCACAAACTCTCTTCTAGTCTTCGAACATTTTTTTTTTCTGCACCTAAGAAGATGAGAATGGAGCCAAGTTTAATAAAGCAAGATGTCAATAAACTCTTGACATTTTTGTGTGTTGGCCAATGGACACTTATAAAACGTCTGATTTCAGCTGTGTTTCAGTTCGATTCCCCTCCCCACACACACTTTTTGGCACAGTGTATTTTATAGAGATTTGGGTAAAACTAGATTGTGCTATATGGGTCTCCTGGTGAAGAAAATTCACTTCCAAGGCTGAAGCAGCCATGCAAATGTTATTACAAAATCACTCAGCACACGAAATTGGCGTAGCTTCCCTCCAGTTAGCTGCTGCCCACTCTCCACTCCTACCCCCGCCCTGGTCACCGTATTCCCAACATCATTAGTCTAAAAGAGGAGGCAGCTGTCCCCAGAAAATGTGCTCTGAGCGTCCTCATCAGCGCGGATTCTCAAGAGAGAGCAGGCGGTGAGTTGGCTTGAGAAGAGGAAGGTACTGGAAAGGATTGCGTTAACCTCTCCCTGGACCTGCTACTCATCTTTGAAAACCCCAGCAGATGTAAGGCTTATTGATTTCTCTATTGGTAACTGCCGTGGTGCAGCAGTGGTTAGTGTCTTTGGCACCTGGGAGACGCACGTGGCACCTGTGTACCCTTCCCGCCTTCTAGTCCCTCCCTTGCTC
>CM052439.1:157747576-157856644 GCA_028533085.1 Varecia variegata | reverse complement strand
AAAGGATTGCGTTAACCTCTCCCTGGACCTGCTACTCATCTTTGAAAACCCCAGCAGATGTAAGGCTTATTGATTTCTCTATTGGTAACTGCCGTGGTGCAGCAGTGGTTAGTGTCTTTGGCACCTGGGAGACGCACGTGGCACCTGTGTACCCTTCCCGCCTTCTAGTCCCTCCCTTGCTCTGCTTCATGGGCACCATCTTTATTGAGAGGATCTCTGAAGACTTCCTTTTCCCTGTGCTCTTCAGGATCCAGGACAATGCCTAGTACATGGGTAAAAATTAAAATTGAATGTTCACTATTTAGCAGCTGTTCTAGACACTTCACACATAGTGACTCATTTAATTCTCATAACTCAATGAGGTCCATACTGTTATTATCCCCATATTAGTTTCCTAAAGCCCAAACTTGGTGGCTTAACACAACAGAAACTTATTCTCTCATAGTTCTGGAGGTCAGAAGTCTAAAACCAAGGCATTGGCAGGGCCAAGCTCCCTCTGGAAGCTCTAGGGGAGAATCCTTCCTTGCCTCTTCCTGCTACTGGAAGCTGTTGACATTCCCTGTGGCTGCTTCCCTCCAGTGTGTGCCTCTGTCTTGTTTTCTGCGTGTCCGTGTCTTCTCTCATGTCTGCATGTCTCTATTTTGTTTCTTATAAATACATTTGTCATCAGACACCCAGAGAATCCAGGATGATCCCAGTGTGAGATTTTTAATTTAATTACATCCGCAAAGACACTTTTGCCAAATAAGGACACGTTTTCAGGTTCTGGAATGTGAACGTATCTTTTGGGGAGCCCCTATTCCACCCACTACATCCCCTTTTGTAGATGGGGAAATGGTGGTGCAGTGTGGTTAAGCACATTCTCCAAGGCTACACAGCTAAGAGTTGGTGGAACTGGAATTTAAATACAGCAGCCTGGCTCTAGAGCTCGCATTCTGGACCACTCCTGCCTACTTTCCCTCAGTAAATATGCTCACTGATTGTTTATGGTATGAATGGATGCCAGAATGGGTGGGTAGATAGATGGATAAAAAGATGCTGATCACAATATATGGCCAACATTCTCCTACCCAACGTATTGAAAATAGTAACAACAACTAATATCCATTGTCTTACGCTGTTGTGCCAGGACATGACCTTGGGTCCTCTTTTTTGCCTATTTTAGGGAAATCTCAGCTGTTTCAAGGTTTTTTGCCTACCATCTATGGGCTATTGCCTTCCAAATTTATGTCTTTAGCCTTGACCTCCACTGCCCTGGACTCACAGGTCCTCACTGCCTACTTACCATCTCCATATGGGTGTGTTATAGGTATCTCAAACCTAACGTGACAAAATGGAAGACTTGATATTTCTCCTTCGAGGTAAGTTCTTTCCTTCTCCTCCCATCTCAATAAATGGCACTACTATCCACCCAAATGCTCATCCCCCAAACCTAGAAATCACCCTTCATTCTTCTCTTTTCTTGACACCCTGCATCTAAATCCATGAGTAGGTCCTGTTGACCCTTCCTCCGTGTCTGCCCTCTTTGCCCCACCTCCATGGTGTCACCCTAGTGAAAGTCAACGCCGCCTTGTACCCGGACCATCCTGCAGTCATCTTCTAAGTGGGCCTCCTGAGGGCACTCTTGACCCCTAGTCCTTTCTCCTTCGAGCAGCCAGAGAGGTCTTTTTTTTTTAAGACTTTCTTTTTTTTAGAGCAGTTTAGGCTCACAGCCAAAGTGAGAGGAGAGCACAGAGATTCCCATATACCTCCTGCCCCCACCCAAGTAGAGCCTCCCCCTTATCAACATCCTTCACCAGAGTGGGTCATTTGTTACAATGGATGAACCTTCAGTGACACATCATTATCACCCAAGTCCGTAGTTTGCATTAGGGCTCATTCTTGGTGTTGTACATTCTGTGGGTTTGGACAAACGTGGAATGGCATGGGTCCATCATCATAGTATCATACAGAGTAGTTTCACTGTCCTAAAAATCTTCTGTGCGCCACCTATTCATCCCTCCTCCTCCTTAACACAGAGGAGTCTTTCTAAAACACAGATCGGGTCATATCACTCCCCAGCTTAAAAATGGGGATTTCTCATTTCCGTTTGAATATGATTCAGGCCCCTGGCCCCGACCCACCACTCCCATGACTTCCTCTCTCACTGCTCATTGCCCTCACCCTGGCCCCGACACACCGTCCTTCTTTCAGGTCTGGACACTCCAAGTTCTGTCCCTTATCAAGTCTCTTCTATTTGGAAGCTTCTTCCCCTAGATCTTGACAGGAACATCTTCTCCAAGATCATATAATCTAAAATGTCTGCTGCCAGATCCTCTATCATATGACTCCTGTTTGGAATAAAGTCCTTGACTTATTCATTCATTGTCTGCCTCAGCTGTTGGAATGTCAGCTCCATTAAAGCAAAGATCTCATCTTGTTTTTCATTTTTGCCTCCAAACATTATGCTGTAAGAGCAAAGACCTTGTCTTGTTTGCGTATCTCAAGTGCTGACCGCAGTGTCTGGTATACAGTAGACAATAAATATCTGTTGAACAAGTTGAACACTTCCAGCATTTCAGGCACTACTCCCAATTATTCTTATTTGTCAGATGAAGAAACATAGGCTTAGAAAAGTTAAGTGACTTGCTTGAGGTTACATATCTATTAAGAGGTGGAGCAAGAATTTGAATCCAGATCTCTCTGTCTACTAAGCCTGTGTTCCCAACCTCTATTCCATACAGAATCTCTGAGAAGCAGGAGCTGCCCAGAATCCCTACGGCCCCTACAGAGCTCTGAGTTTCCTAATTCATTTTCCTGCTCATAAGCCCAGGACACAGATTGTTAACTCACAGGGAAGAAACATACTTACTCAGATTCCCAACGTACTATTTCTCTGAAAAGTGGGCCTGGGACTTAATCTTGAGAAGCTAAGAATTGTCACTTTGGGACTTTGAGGCTCAAAGCTTTTTGTGATCTACCTTGAGATTCGATCATTTAAACCCTCTTCCTTGAACCCTTAAAGGAAAGGCAGAGATGACCAGGTTGAGTCTTTCTGTGCAAAGGTAGAATTTATACACATTCAGAAAAAGCTCTGAGTCTTCCTCCTCCTGGTTTTTCTTTCTGTAGTTTGGTCTTTTCTGCCTCCACATCTCTTCCCAGTTGACAGAGCCCTAGGGTGAGAACATGGACTCCATTTTCAGATTGGCTGATAGCAAGATCCTCTCCACTGGGTCTTGCTAAAGGATTGGTCCATTTCTTGGTCATTAGCTTTGAGCTAGTCATGAAAAGAGACAAAGGACAGGTTCTTGCCAGGTGTGGGGCTCAGGGGTTGCAGGCAGGGGAGAGTGAGAAAGCAGCTATTTGTTTCCTTTCTGTTGTTGGACCTCCTTTTAAAAATAAGTTCTGTCTTGAGAATTACATCAGCGTCCTGGTAAGTAAACATCAGACAAAAAAAACTACTATTTCAGGCAAATAGTAATTTTAAGAATGGCCAAGACCTGCAAATGTAGGTTGGGCTTGTATTCATAGAAAGGTCTATAGTGGCTGATTAGTGTATCTGGCAAATACAGCTGCCCTCCTGCAGGAAGGCAGAACTCTGGCCATTTGATACATCATGCTTTGCCTCCGCTGCCGTGAGTGGGGTTTGCTATGGTAACCAGAACTTTGCCCGAGGGTTGTACATGTAAAGTGTCACTCATTGGTAGTACCCTTTATTTTTAGCATAAACCAAAGAGGAGCTGCTCATTGTTCCTGCTAACACGAAGGTGGGTAGTGACAGTGCAGCCTGGGAGGAACTGGGTGTGCTGTTCTCCTGTGGAATATCGCCGCCCACCACAGTTCTTATTTGTTGGACCAAGAAGTGCTTCTGGATTTCCATTGGTTAAAATCTGTGCTGGAACCTGCGCACTAGGCCAGGTGGACTTGCTATTTTTTACAACTCGTTCTCAACTGCTGTTCTCAACTTCATCTTGACGCAGCGTGTAAGCTTTGCTAACGGTGGTGGTCCTGCAGTTAGGAGGTGGGTAGCTTCCCATAAAGCCATTGAAAACTATGAAAGCTCCGCAAACATTTGAAGGAGGCAGTATTATCCTCTCAACAGGACATTTATTTCTCCCAATGCTTGTCCTTTGTCCTCGCTGCCTCCAAACCAACCCTTTTTCTTTTTCACTCCACTAATATTTATTTAGTATGTGCCACATAGAGAAAAGATATTTACACTTTATATTCTATGTGTAGGGAATAAAAATAAATAAAATTCAGATTGCCTTGAATTAGCAATTGTATCAAGTAGTTTAACTGTTTTCTGGGCCTGGGGGAGGAAAAATGGAGAAAACATTGCTTCAAGAACATACTGAGCCTCCTGTACCTTGTTGGGGACTTGGAACTGGCCAGGCTCTGCCTTCGCAGATTTGCTGATAGATATACAATTAGGACGGAATAACTCTGGGGCCATGTAACACTGTCATGTGTCAACCATGGGTTTGGTTGGAAATGTGAACTGCAATCTGAAGTGAAGCCACAGTCGTTTCTTCAGTTGATATCAGCTGTGGGTCAGAGACACTAGAATGGAAGGTACAGACTGTAGACTATATCCTGTTTGATGCCGTGACTCAAGTACCTAGTGCATTGCCTGAACCATAGTAGATCCTTTGTGAAGATTTTATTTTGAGACAATCTCGCTCTGTCACCCCAGCTAGAGTTCCATGTCATCATCATAGCTCACTGCAACCTCAAACTCCTGGGCTCAAGAGATCCTCCCACCTTGCCCCCCCAGAATGCTAGGATTACCAGCATGAGCTGCCATGCCCGGCTTTCGTGAAGGTTTTTTAAATGGATGAAATTACTGTCAGATCACCATGTCTAGGTGGGAGACATGAACCTGGATTATACTTCAGGTCATACTTATAGCTAATCTGTAAAGATCCCCATAGTCTAGAATGGTCCTGCCCTTCACAAACATGTCACCTAATGGTGGAGACAGGAAGTCTGAGGCAGTGCTAGTTGACTTAGGATGTGTGGGAAGATGAACCTTCTGATAAAAGCATCTTAAGAGTTATCCTTCAATCAACAAGTTTTTTTCCAAATGGAAAGATTTCCACTTTACACACTGATCATTTTAGGTGATTTCATGAGCTATTTGGAAAATATCACACTTGTACAGCCCCATTCATTCATTCAGTAAATCAGATATTTATTTGAGATCCACTATGTGCTAGATCCTTAGATTCTTTTTTTTTTTTTTTGAGACAGAGTCTCGCTTTGTTGCCCGGACTAGAGTGAGTGCCGTGGCGTCAGCCTAGTTCACAGCAACCTCAAACTCCTGGGCTTAAGCAATCCTACTGCCTCAGCCTCCCGAGTGGCTGAGACTACAGGCATGCGCCACCATGCCCGGCTAATTTTTTTCTATATTTTTTTTAGTTGGCCAGATAATTTCTTTCTATTTTTAGTAGAGACGGGGGTCTCGCTCTTGCTCAGACTGGTCTCGAACTCCTGACCTTCAGCGATCCACCCGCCTCGGCCTCCCAGAGTGCTAGGATTACAGGCGTGAGCCACCACGCCCGGCCTGGATCCTTAGATTCTTGTAGCTTGAAGTCCAGAAGCTGAGTCCAGAACATGACCCCCTGGAGAAGTGGTTCTCCCCACACTGTGCATTACAAACTGCTCTTACCAAGATCCCTCATGGTGTCCAGATCTGCTAAATCCAGGGACCAATTCTGAGCCTTTTACTTGATCCTTCAAAGCATTTGCCATGCACGGTTCATCCCTTGCCCCCATCCCTTACCCTTGCAAGGCTCCTTACCTTGGCAGTCTGGATACCACACTCTCCAGGTGTTCCTCCCTGAGCTCCTGCCAGCTTTCCTTCCCAGGTTTCTTGGCTGGCTCCTCCCTAACCTGTTAATAATGCTGAAGCCGAGGACCCAGTAGTTGCACCTCCTGTCTTTTCTCTATTCAGCTTTATTTTCTCCTTAGCACGTTGTCAGTTCTTTAACATATCATATATTTTTACTGACTAGATTTGCTTTTCTGCCTGCTTCTTTCCATGACAGCATAAAACTTTGAGGGTATTTTCTTTGGAGAGGGGGTGTCTGTTTGGTTCACTGTTGTATCATCAACATTTAGAACAATACTTGGCTTATATTAGGCACTCAGAAAATATTTGTTGAGAGAATGAATGAGAGTCACTGGTATTTTTAATTTAAATACTGATGCCCCAGGGATTGTGATTTAATTGGTATGAGGTAGAGCCCAAGCATTGGTGTTTTTTGAAAGCTCCCAAGGTGATTCTAAAGTGAAGCCAGGGTTGCAAACCACTGCTTCCAGATCTGAATCTTGCATTGTTTTTCTCTTTCTTGGGATTTTAGCTCTGTGGCATATGTTGGAGCATTCTTAGAAAATCCATTAGTCTCAAAACTTAAATTGCAGTGGATGGTTTTAATGAAATTGGTGCTGTGTGTGATAGCATATTAGGGTTTTAATCGCAGCATCTTGTTAGAGGGGGTGTGGTGGACATCCATCCCTGTGTGACCTTGGCTGAACTTTGGTGGGGAGGCATAGACCCCATATTGCAGTCAAGTGTGCTCTTTGTTAAACTTCCCAGTTGAACATCAGACAATATTTGTAGAGTGAGAGGGGGTTTGAATCTGGCTAATTATAAACTTCATTTGCTTAAATGGGCTTATGCATTTATTCCATACCCCTACCCAGAATGTTCTCCTGCCCACTGTCTAAGTTCCATCCATCCCTTAAGGCCTAGAGGAAATCTCTTTCCCTTTGAAAAATCTTCCCTGGCTGGCAGTCTCCTCCAGAACTCCTGGCACCTTCCTTCACTGGCTATCCAGAACATGTTGCTTTGTTGGTGAACCTTTTGGTGAAGGGGTCTTTTTTTTAAACCCTTCCCAGACTGGACTGTAATCTCTCTGAGGGCACTGGGCCATCCTTTTCACCTCTCCATGTCCCCAGCAGCAGGCAGTAAATGATGTTGACGGATTGGTTAAACTATTCTTGTTTAATGTATTGGCAGCATCTAAGCACCACTGCCTGGGGAAAGGGATGTCACTGTCGGCATAATTAGGGATTATCCCCTTCATAAACACGCTGGCATTGTTCACTCTGCTTTATCGTTGATCTGTATCATTCTCATTTTTTATATGCCTTTTTTTTTTTTAAAGCAACTGAATACATAGCTTTTAAGATTTAAAATCCCAAGCTTTCAGTACCCTGCTTGAAAAAGATGTGCTCAAGAAAGCTCAGATACAATCACATTTGGCTTTATTTTCAAAATCAGGTTCAAAGAAATAAAATTCAAACTGCCTTTTAGGGGCTGCTGAGAGGAAGCTCTAAGACAGGGCACAGGGGTGCTTTATTATCTGTCCCCCCCATTCTATTCCAAGTGTAGTGACTTTTCTATCATAGTCTCATTATCAAGTTAACATTCTTCATTTCAACAGCTTGGGAGATCAGGTAACCTGATACACTGGAGTAGGAGGAAGGTTTACAAACTAAGTTCTTAACACCTTTGTGGCCTTTTGAAGCCCTCAGCTTGGGGAATAGTGATGTCATGGTGAGACAGGAAATGTTATAAGGCTGTAAAATGTCATAAACATATTTCCATCTGGTCGTAGGTGTATAAGACACAGCAAAGAAAAGCACATTGTGTTTTTATCCAACGGGGATAAGGTTACTAGGCCAGTGTATCATGGGAGAACTGTTGACATAGTGTATCTGGACTTTTCAGCAAGGTATTTTGATGGTCCGCAGCTATGTCTTTGTGGGCAGGATGGAGCAATGGGGACTGGACAGTAGCGGCACGTGGAGGTTTGTACCTGACCCACTCGATGGGTGATGGGTTGGTGCCCATCCAGAGAGAGCATTCCAGAGAGAGTCAGGCACAGTTCTGCCACGGGCTTTATCTTGCTCCTGTTCAACATTTTTATCATCGACTTGAATGAAAACGTGGATGACATGTTTATCCCATTTGCTCCTGACCCAGATCTGGGAAGCACAGTGACCTCATTTCACACCAGAGTCAGATTCTAAACAGATCTACAGGAGAGGCCAAGTCTTACAAAAGTCAGCCAAGGGGCCCTAATGAAGGTCCTGCGTTTGTCTGAAAAAACAACTGCATTATTTCTTCTGGGAGGCTCAGGAGCCTATTTTCACAGCAGCCTTTGTGTAACGTTGGAGGCAGTTCGTGAGACTGTGATCAGCGTGTGTCAGCACCAGGATGTGACTCTTAAAGGTAAACCCCGGGTGCAGGGGGCCCAGGGACAGCGTTGACCTCAGCACCAGCCCCACATTTCTGGACCATTGCGTGCTGCTCTGGGCAACACACATCTAGAGGTGAGGGTCTGAGATGGGGGAGTCAGTGGGAGAGATTTGCAGGAAAGACTAGCTGCCTTCCGAGCCCTGCCCTTTCCAGCCACACCCCTGTGGGCCATCACTTTACTCCTTTGCCAGTACTCCAGCCTCCCTATCTGCTTTCCTTTAGCTGCCTCCACCCTCCCCGATCTCTACACAAAATAAGTTCAAGCCTTTCTGCCCCTGTGTCCTAGCTGTTAAAGCATTTCTAGGAAAGAAAAAAAATCGCCCAGCTAGTTGGATTGGCATAATTGCAGAATAATGGTCTCTGAACTCACGAGACCCATAGGCTGGCAGACAGGTGGACAGTCTGCCTACAGGACCCCGTCCCCCCAGGTCCACTCTAACGCTTCCCCTCCCCTCCCACCCCACTGGCTCTCCCCTCTCAGCGAGGGACCTTCATGTGTCCTTCATAGAGACAGGATCAGTGGAAATGCCCTTCTCCTGCTTTGTCACTTACAAACGATCTATTTCCACACCCAGCCTGCATTCTTTCCTTTCTGTCGCCGAGAAATTTCCCTCCTTTCATCAAAGATTTCCCCGGGAGCTCAGGAGCCTGTCTCCTCTTCCTTCTTTAATGATCGCGTTTGATCACTACATTCTTTCTCTTCCGTCTTTGACCTGTCTCTGTCTGCGTTTCCTCTCCACGTGGGTTAAACCTCCCCCCTCCTTAATTAAGACCCTTTGCCCTTATATCCCTAACAGCCAAATTACTTGGAAATTTGGTCGATATTGGCTATTTTTACTTCTTTAATCTCTCATTAATTTCACAACGGACTGTGCAGTCTGATTTTCACTCCCAGCCCTCCAGTGGATGCCTCGCCCGATCACCAGTAAGCCTCTGTGTCTAAACCGGGGAGTCTTTTCCACACTTCGGGTGACACCGCTGACCAGTTTCTCTTCTAGGAAACACTGTTCTCCTGGCTTCTCCAACACCACTTCTCTCCTGGTTTTCCTCCAACATCTTTATATAATACTTAGTCTTATGCTTCTCTCTGAACTCCTTTCCATGGAGCCCTTCAATTTATTTTCACACCAACCTTTACTCCCCCTCTGTTTTGTTTGATTGGTTTTATACTTTGCTCTTAAACAGAGGTTCTCATCACCCTCGCCCTCCTCCCCGCCCCCAGCCATTTGAACCTAATCTTCAACTTCAGCCACCACCTGTATGTACTGATCACTACCAAATCTGTGCCTTTAGCTGCAGCCCTTTTCCTGAGCTCTGGACTCACATATCCGGTATCTACTTGCAGTTACTCCAAAGCTACATGTCCCAACCCAGGCTCACTACTGTCCCCTTATGAACCTGCTCTTCTTCCTCTGTTCCTTGGCTTGGTCATTGGCACCCTCACCTAACCAGCACCCCCAGACGAGAGAAGTCAGCCTCATCCCTCACCTCTCTGAGATTCTGTCCCACAGAGGGATGTGGGCAACTACCATCAAGTGCCCATGGGATGTTTGCAACTACTATCCATTGGGTGACCAAATAAAGTGTTTCAGATGCTTTCTCGTACAGGACCACTAAGGTTTATTCTCGTTTCTTATCCAGAAGCCAGAACAAGGGCCAAAGCATTGAAGTTAAGGGGAAGAGATACAGCCTCATGCTGGGAAAAAATTTCTCTCTGTTAAACCTGTCTCGAAGTGGACTGCCTCGATAGCGAGGCTGAGTTTCCTTCTACTGCTGGCATCAAGCAGAGGCTGTAAGACTGATGTGACAAGATTGGGCTGGGTGACCTCTAATGCCTCTACCAACTTTGAGATTTAATTCAGCAGCTAGTAAGCCTCTCTTACATCCTTTGTCTATGTCACGTCATTTAAGTTTCCTCATAGATTATTAGCCCTGTTGTATGGAGAGGAATCTGAAGCTCAGAAGGTCAAGTAATTATCCTAGGGTGACCCAGCTGGGCAGTCGGACTTCAAAGGAGACCTGGTGTTCCCAAAGTCCACTGTTTTTGGTAAGCTACCGTCTTCCACTTGGCATTAGAGACAAATGTCAGTTCAGTAGAGTGCAGTGAGCTATATATCCTCATTATTATCTTTGAGGATAATAGAAGGGAGCAATTCTTTGATTCTGAGCCTAAATTTTCCTTTGATATGTCCCCATATTTATTGGTATATTACCCTTCCCCTCCATTTCTCCAGATACTTTATTATTATAACAAGTACTTCTAATAACCAAATGTAGTTGTGTTCATAGGCCACCACTTCCAGTTTCCAGAGGCTTGGAAAGAAACTAATGAGAAGGGGTTAACACTTCTATTTAGTTAGAATGGCTTTTAATTAAATGTAGGTCCTAGCTTCAGAGGTTCTGGGCTGTTGCTAAAATAGTGGCCTGTTGTGTGGCCGATGCTAAGGAGGTCAGTCCTGGGCTTTCTTTTTCAAACCTGAAAGAAAGGGAGGTGCCATATACTGCGGGGGGATTGGCTTGAGGTATAGAAAGAATATGTAAACAAATATTTACTCGTTCTAATTTTTGCCTCTACTACAGTGTCCTGGTGGGAACCAGAGATCTGATTAAAACAGGAGATAAGCATCAAAATGGGCAGTCAGCCGAGGACAGTCACTGGGTGAAAGAGAGGAGTCCAAGGGGACAGGTGAGCTCAGGATCTGAAATCCAAGCTGTAGCGACCCAACTTGCAGATAACCTGGTGGTTATTTTTATAGCACCCATTAGCTGCCACTCTCAGAACTGTAAGGAGAACTTATCCTGTTACACACTCTAAGGTATGTGGTTACTTTTTCCATGTTTCACTGGATCCTGACTTTATTGTTCGAATATACAGAGAGCTTTCTTAGCCTGTGAGCTTGGGGGTTAGTCAAGCACTGAGTCATTAAAATCCAGCAATAATTCCCAAGCCTAAGGTTAGACAGAAGTAACCAGACCCTCTGTCAGTTTTTTGTTTTGTTTTGTTTTGTTTTTTTTCAGAGAGGTTCAGGGGCAAAAATGTAGATGTTGTCACTACACCAGCTGCAGAGAGGAGGATGATGGTAGAGTGGAAAGACTCCTGGTGGACCGGCAGCCAACACTCTGGGCACTGGTCCAGACACTGTCATTCTGGGTTTTGGGCCCCTAGGCGGGGCAGCCGGCCTCTTGAGGTCCTAGTTCTCTCACACTTAGAAGGAAGCAATTGCAGTTAATAATTCTTTTATCTGTAAAAGAAGAAAATGTCCTGAGTCACAGTTGGAACTCTGTAATCCACATACTGCGTGCCTTAGTCCTTTCGGGCCACTGTGACAAAAATACCATGAACTAGGTGGCTTATAAACAATACAAATTTATTTCTCACAGATCAGGAGGCTGGAAAGTTCAAGGTCAAGGCACCAGCAGATTTGCTGCCTGGTAAGGGCCTGCCCTCCAGTTCATACACGGCACCTTCTTGCTGCGTCCTCCCATGGGGAAGGGGCCAGGCAGCTCTCTGGGCTTCTTTTTATAAGGGCACTAATTTTAATAATGAGAGTTTGCCTTCCTGTCCTAACCACCTCTGCAAAGGCCCTACCTTCTAATAACCTTGTAGATTAGGATTTTGACATATGAATTTGCGGAGTGGGGACACACAAGACATTCAGACCATAGTACCACTTGTTACTGAAAATGATCATGCCTTTCCTGCCTCTCACTACGAAAAACCCACGTACATCCACAGTGCCTTGGACCTCACCTTCTGTCCTAGATAAATGAATTCATCTCAATTAAGCAACCAATAAAAAATACCGTGTCTGTTAGGAATAACTTCCATAAATATTAAAAGACTTTCAAGGCATGAAAAATTCAATTTCCCTTCCACTGACAATGATTTCTTCCTCATACTTTATTTTTTATTTATTTTTAAAATTTTCTTTTTGACTCTTAACACTACTCAATGATCTTCCTCAGACTTTAGAGATTGTCTATCCTAATCCCGTTTTTTCTAAATGAACAAATCTAGGCCCAGAGAGGTGAGGCAGCTTTCTAAGCACCACATAGCAAAGACTCTTCTGTAGGAATTTTTCCCACTGTCCCAAATGACAAGATACAGGTACTTGGCATTCAGTGTCTAAAGGAAAATTATAGTTTAATTTCCAAGAGAGTTATTTTTAAATAGGAGGCTGTTTCACCTTGGAATTTTTCTTGAGAAAAAAAATAATAAACAAGCACACGAGATTTGTCCTTTTAAGCCAGTTTAAGAAGTGTGCCTTCTCTGTGCTGTTGAAATTGGCAGGCCCACATCTTGCAGACAGACTGTTCTGGTCTACTCGGTTAGTTGTTATCCTCAATGCAAATCTGACTCATGGGTGAGATCATGAGAAATCTGGACTATTTTTCTTGATGACTTTTTCTTTCCTATTCCAATATTCTTTTGCGGTATTTGGCTCCGTACGATACCCATGCTGGGGAACAGGAACCTTGAAAGGGTGGTTCCTAGGATGGTGTCTGCTGTCGTATGAATCACAAGACAGCCGGAGCAGGTTTAGCCATGAACTGTTTGTGGCTTTGGTGTGGAAACTTAGGGGCGCGTGTGCGTGTATTTGTGTGTGCACGCATGCGTCTGGGTGTGAGTGTCATGGCCGTGTGGCAAAGTAAAATGATTTCTGCTTGCTGGGATTTGAGCCCTTTTTCTAACCAGATGGACTATTTTTATTCAGTGAATGTTTACTTAATGTCCACCTTTTAATGGGTGGTGATAATATAATGGGGGCTCTTACCATCTAGAGGAGGTTACCCATTAACAGAATTAAAGAAGTAAATTTTACCTCGTCTGTATATTAGGGTAATGATAGCTGCTGTGATAAACCTCCATGCTTTAATGGCTTAACATAACAAAAAATTGTTGCTGTCTCACATAACAGCCTAGTACAGGAGTCTTGGTCAGCAGGTGGTTCTCTGCGGGGTGATTCAGGGATTCAGATTCTTCCCATCTGTGTCCCCACAATGTCCTCGTAGTGCAAGGACTCTGCCTCCAGCTGGTGGAAAGGCAAAGAGACAGTGGGGAGAGGTACATGTACTTCTGAATGCCTCGGCTTGCAGGTGGCACACATCACCTCCTCACGTTTCATTGGTGAGAACTAACCACAAAGCCCTGCTCAGATGCAAAGCGGGCAGGGAAATGTAGCCCGTGACGAGTCTACACTGTAGAGGGGAAAATAGGGAATTTTGGTGTTTGGCTGCTGTTTCTGCTATTGTCTGATAAATACTTTACTAGAGGAAGGTGCACTTGGGATGCTACACACAGGCACGTAGAAGAGGCATCTCATCTGCATTTGGCGAGGAGTCATCACAAATTGTTCCTCGTTTCCCTTCTCTTCCCCTGAGCTTGATTTCACCTCTGCACCTTGCCTCTGTGTGTGTGTGTGTGTGTGTGTGTGTCTTTCATACCATTTATATGCTCGTTCCTCTCTCTAGAACTTTTCTCCCACTTCCCTTGTCCTTCCTCTGGCTAACTCAATAGTCCATCAGGGACAAATGCGGAAGGCATTTCACCCAAGAAGCCTTTCCTGGACCCACAAGTCCAGTTTGTGTGTGTGTGTGTGTGTGTGTGTGTGTGTAAGTACTGGCCTTCCATGAAGGCAAAGCAAGGAGCTTTTTATTTATTGGGGTTTAAGAGCCCACAGGAAGGCATGTCTACTAATCAGACATAAGTTTTACATGCATAAACTTCAGCATTTAGAGAGAAGAGAGAGACAAGGAAGCTGTAAGGTGGTAGCGAGTGAGGAAGGGAACTTGACAACCTTCCAGTAGCATGGAGGTGACAGCAGCAGCCCTTTGGAGGTGGAGAGGCAGCATGGGGCTCCCAGGCCACTTCAGTTCAGAAAATTTTCCAAATGCTGGCTAAGGAGTGGGACACCCAAATCAAGGCAGTGGCTCTGCCTGGGGAAAGCATCCTCTTCAGCCAGGAAGGAGAAGGAGATACTTATCCAGCCAGCCTCAGTCCTGAAGCGGAAGCTGGAGAGAGTGTGGAATCCTCCAGGGTCAAAGCAATCATGGAATGCATCTTCCTGTTCCAACAGGCCCGGGATCTTATAAAGGAACATGGGGTTTTAATTTTTGGCTATAAGAAAATGAACATGTTTCTCCTGTAGCTGAACTTATCTCCTTATTCAAAAAATATTTTCTTGCTAATTATTTTTAATGATCTCAAGGAAAAGTGCCTTCTGCGATTATTTTGACAAGTTCCTACATGCAAGGGGCCTGCTGCTCCTG
Organism: Varecia variegata; assembly: GCA_028533085.1. Classification (NCBI taxonomy): domain Eukaryota; kingdom Metazoa; phylum Chordata; class Mammalia; order Primates; family Lemuridae; genus Varecia; species Varecia variegata. Next base: position 157,842,126 of record CM052439.1, on the reverse strand, counting down.
CATTTATGAGGCAACGGCTGCTTTTACTGTTTAGGTTACCATTAGAGTTACCTAAAAATAGACCCACAAGCTGGGTGCTCAGAAAAAATTTGGCAGGATAGTTTAGGAAGGGGACTGTGTTAACCCAACTGGGACAGAATGCTGTCTGTCTCTCTGTTCTTCACCACTCCAGTCTGAAGGCTTGGTTTTCTGAAGCCGAGGGCAGGGCCAGTACACCAGGGGAGAATAATTTTGCTGTGAGCCTAATCATAGTTGCAGAAACTGAAGGCAGAGTAGTCAAGGTATGGGGCAAAACTTTAAGATCCGGTAGAGCAGTGCTGGATTCACAGCCACTGAGGAGCCCTCGGACTCTCCGCCTCCCAGGTGGTCCATTGTGTTTCTTGTGATTCCCAGCCCAAGCTTAGACTTTCATTCATTCACCAAATATGGATAGACACCTGCTGTGTGCCAGCACCCTTCCAGGCACTAGGGATGCAGGGGTGAGCAAGACACGCAAAGCTCCTGGCCCACTTAGCACTCACATTCTAGGAGTGGGGAGGACAGATGCGAAACAGGTAAACTAAAGAACACGCAATGTAACTTCAAGTGGAACCGCGTGCTTCTTGAAGAAAAATAAAGCAGGTTAAGGGGCTACAGAGTGATGGAGGGGGCTTTGCTACATAGTGTGGGCAGGGAAGGCTGCTCTGAGAAAGTGACATTTGAGTGGAGGCCAGAACAGTGACAAATAGTCAGGCAGGCACTGATTTCAGGGACGGGGGAGCCACTGAGAAGGAACCGCAAGTGCAAGGACCGGGCGGGTAGAGCAGGCCGTGCCTTCATCCTGACCGCAGCAATCCTCCCGCCACTGTAGCTATCCCGCCCTGTCTCAGCTCGGCCCTGAAGGTCCAGCAGCGGCTCCCCTGACCCCAGGTCACCAGAAGGCAGGAGGCAGTGGGGCCGGTGCTGCGTTAGCAACGCTACTGATACCCGCTCGGGAAGGCAGAAGGGACTTCGGTAGGGAGTGGAGTGTTCTAACAAATTGACTTTTTTATCTAGTGCATGCAGAGATGAAGGTGTGCTTTCCAGTCTGTACAGGAATTTGCTTTTTGGTGAAAAGGAAGCAATTGATGGACACTAACTACCTTGTGGCCCCCGTTGGGAGAAAGCCATTTGGAAGCTGGTGGAATATCAAAGTGCGCCTTTCTGTTCCTGGCTTGTGGGTGTTCTGACTTTCAGCAGAGAACTCTGGGCCTCGTTGTCCCATTATAGAGCAACTTTGACCATTGCCTGGAGAACTTCTCAGATCTGGCTAGTTAACAGCAGCTCTGTTGCTAATAAATCCTCTGAAATTTTCTGCCTTGTTGGGGTTTTTATATTTGCATATAAATATATATGCAAATATATATGTCAAATTTATATATCTTGACATATTTGCATGTCAAAATCGTTTGGGTTTTGGAGTTGAGGTCTCTTGCTGTTCCTAGTTTCATAAACAGATAGTAATAACCCGGGAGGGGATTATGCTCTGGGGCTGTGAGTAGATGAGCTTTAAAAACATCAATCTTATTTGCAGGCAAATATGGCTAATGATAGACTAGGGAAAACAAAATAATTCGAAATCTGCAGTGAATGCTTGGTTATTTCCAAAGGGCTTGCTTTTTAATGAAGTGAAGAATGAAGGATAAGAGGGAAAAAAAAAAGAGTAGAAACAGCATCCCAGGAGTTTCTTGGTTTTTTTGATTGTTGTTTTAATAAAAATTAAAACAGGCTAAGGCAGGGGAGCAGCGTGGACCCCCACCCCCATTGCTTCATCCCTGATTGAAGCAATCTCTACCACAAGGGTTCTTCATTAGGGGCCATTTTCCCCTGGGGGAGATTTGGCAATATCTGGGGACATTTTTGGTGTCAGTGCGGGTGCTGGGGACATCAAATGAGTGGAGACCAGGGACAGACAGTGCACAGGACAGCCACCCTCAACAAGCAGTTACCCAGCCCCCAATGTCTAGTGGGGATTGGCTCTTGCCACCCTTTCCTAGGAGTTATTTTATCTGTAAGTGAAGCCTGGAGGGGCCCTAGAAAGGAACTAATACAAATCTAAATTTTACAGATAGGACTTGTAGGACTTCAGCTATTCGACTGACTTTCCTAAGTTCATACAACTTTTTAGAAACAGAAAAAGATGTTAGGAGCTTTTACAAAAGAAGGCGATTAATAGGCTTTTTATATTCTTCTCTTGGATGATGACTTCATTCATTCACACAAGAACTATTTGTTGAGTGTCTCTTATGTAGCTGGCATTCTGCTACCATCTGTCACCTGACTAAGCATGAAGCCTGCCTAAAATGGACAATAAAATAATAATAGTAAAGTTGAGAACATTTACTGAAGTTTACTCTGAGCCAGGGTTATACTAAATCCATTGTCTCATAAATCCTCCCCACAACCCTGCAAGCAGGTACGATTTCTGTTCCCATTTTACAGGTGACAAAACTGAAGCTCAGGGAGCTTAGGACACAGCAGGGCTTGGAAGCTGAGCCATGTTCTATTGAATTCCAGAGCTGGGTCTCCTAACCACTGAGCTCGCCTCTTTTTCTACATGAGGATTAGAAATTAAATTGTTACCGAAGTTAGGAGACTATTGTCTTTAGAATGTCTTGACCAAAACTCAAGGGGAGGAAATGTAGCCACGTTCTTCTGGCTCACATCGCTCAGGCCATCAGTGGGTTTTTGCTAATTTTTTGGTTGCTTTTGTTTTTGGACTTTCCAGACATATCGGGACTTTTATTTAACTTCCATAAATACTTACTTTTTTGTGAGCGTTTACTGTGCCAGGTAGGTGGGTAAACATGGGGGACTCAGCAATGAACAGAATACTTGTCTTAGCTTGCGTTCCCCCAAAGCAGACCCTGAGACAGGATTTGGTGCAGGAGGTTTATTTGGGTGCAGAAATGGGGAAGAAGGGAGGATGCTGACAGGGGCTGAGCTAACGAGGTGGCTGTCCCTCTGTGGGCCTCTAAGAGTCTGTGTGGAGCACCCCACAGAACCACCCCGCCAAGACGCCCAGACTCCAGGTTACATCTCCACCAGCTCCCTCCCTCCCTTACTCCTTCCTTCAGTCCAGGTTGCTTCTGAGGGCAGCACTCTCTGACACCTCCCAGGCCAGGGAGCGACCTCAGGGGGAGAGACAGCATGGGCCAGGGACTAGAACCAGGACATCCACTGCCATCCATTCCTGCCCTCAAGGAACTCACGGTCCTGGGGGGCAGGAGGATGAACAGAATTCACAGGACAGCCGGACAGGAGGAAGATGAGCACAAGGAATGGAGTACAACCAAAAAGAGACGAGGTGTCCTTAAGGAAGACTTTTCAGAGGAGGTGACAGAGGAGGGGTGAGAGCAGATTAAAAATAGCTCCCGTCACCGTCACCAGCGGCTTCCTGATTCTCACCACTAGGACACAGTGTTCTGTGCTGTAGTGTGTTTGCCTGGCCATTTGCTGTCTGAGAGCTCTGGATTCCTCTCTTCCTGTGATTGTCGTGCCAGCATCAGGACCAGGAGCTCAGAGCAGCGGCGGAACCTCTAAGCCACTGTCCTTGAAGTTGGGTAGCAAAGAGCCTGGTGCCAGCTCCACAGCCCTCCACATACACCAGAGCTGACCCTTCTTCAGATCCAGATCACGGTTGTTGCTGGTGTGAAATCTTGGACAAGTGGTCAGTCTGGCCGAGCTTGAGTTTCCTGATGGCTCTCCTAGGGCAGGCACCCATGGCCTACACTAAAGCTTCTCAATGCAAACTTTGAAAGAGAAAAGCATGCACGCAGATCCCATGGAGAGTTGTTCAAACACAGATTCCTGGGGCCCACCCCACAGGGGCTCTGATTCTGTAGTTGTGGGGTCAGGTTTTGCATTTTAGAGGCTCCCTCCTTTGTTACTGCTTCTGGTCTGTGATCCCCACTTGGAGGAGCAAGTTTCCAGGATTCAAGTCTCTCCTAGATGCTCTTACCTAGATCAGGGGTTCCTGGCCTCATCACTATTGCCTTCTGGGGCTGGATAATTTTTTGTTTGGGGGGGCTACCCAGGCATCGTAGGTTTAGCAGTGTCCCTGGGCTCTACCCATTAGGTCTCAGTAGTGACAACAAAAAATGTCTCCAGACATTGCCAGATGTTGCCTGCGAGGCAGAGTCACCCCAGCTTGAGGACCCCTGCCCTAGTTGTTCTAAAAGACCGCTTCTCAGACTTTAATGGATGTACGAATCAGCTGGGGGTCTTGTTAAAAATGCAGATTTCAATTTGGTAGGTCTGGGGAGGGGCCTGCGAGCCTGCATTTGTATTGTGCTTCCAGGCAAAGCTGACGCTGCTGGTTGGTGGCCACACTCCAGTGATGGAGCTCTATGGCTGGACTCAAAGGTGTCCCTGCAAGTGCTGGTGACTGGTCAAGTCCCTCTAGTTAGCTCTTATTCCCCCAGGCTAATTACACCTGTGGCTGCTGCTTCCCTTCCCTGCCCCCAATCCCAGCCCCTCCTGCAGCCCCAGCCAGCCTGTCCAGGGAGGAGTTAGCCTTCCTTTGGAAGACACAGCAAGTCTGAGTTTTCCTTTGGTGTGCACAAGGATCTCACTAGGGCCCTCTTGGTACCGGTACCCAGAGAGCCGACTTTGCATGTTGGAGTCTAGTATTTTCTTAATTTGAATTTTCAAAGGGGAAAATAAGAGGGAGCCTTCCTTATGGATGTTGAGAAGCACAGGTGTGCCAACTGAAATTCTAGAAGGTTTAGAGGAAATTGTCTCTGGGGGCCAGGGTGAGGGGAAGGTCCTCTGAGCCAAAGAAGAAGCCACAGTTATGGAACAGGGAAGCCCTAAGGCAGATGGGGCTGGCGGGTGGGGGGCAGGGACTCCCTTTACATGCCACTGAACCCCAGGAGTTATTCTGGTAGTGAAACTCTGTAGACTTCTAGAAATGCTGTCACTTTGCCCATTGTTATTTTTAGCCATTGTCTGTTTCCTATTGTTGGCAACAAGAAAAATTCTTAGGAGACCTTTTCCCCATGGTTTAGTGAGAAGGTTTGAGATAGTTTAGGGAAAGAAATGTGGCCACTGCCCTGGGAAGATTCCAGAAGGCAGCATTCTGGTGCAGGGGAGGAGAAGGGGCAGCTGGTCTCTAAAGGTGGGGTGGCGGGGCTCCCCACTGGCACAGCTCACGCGGGAGCACAGGCTCTCTTCCAGAGCAGCGCTCTTACCTCCCGCCACTGTTTCTGTAGGGCTGTGAGGACAGGCCTGTCCCGTACATCTGTGGTACCCAACCCCCGGGCCACAGACCAGTACCGGTCTGCAGCCTGTTAGGGACCAGGCTGCAGAGCTCCGACACCCACCCCACTCCCCAGCCCCCGTGTCCATAGAAAACTTATCTTCCATAAAACTTAGGAACAAGAAGGGGGGAGCTCAGCAGGAGGTGAGCGGTGGGCCACTCCCTATGGCTCGCATCACCACCTGAGCTCCGCCTCCTCCCACCCACCTCACCCCTGTCCGTGGAAAAATTGTCTTCCATGAAACTGGTCCCTGGTGCCAAAATGGTTGGGGACTGATGCTGTACCTGACTGTCCTGTACTGTGGACAGTACAGAAGTATAGAGTGTATGTGTTGGGGGGAGTCCTCCCCACTAGGATTTCTATGAGGGAATGTGTTTTGAGCTCCAAAATGGAAACTGCTACCTTGGGACAAGTCCTCTGCCTGGGCTTGGGATGCTGTGTTTGATGAACCCAACCCAGAACAGGATGTGACCCTATGGTTTTCCAGTAGGAAGAGTGTGTGCATACGGAGGGCTGTGGGAAGATTCGTGTGGGGGAGAGAGGAGGGAGATGAGTCAGTGCTGCAGACTGAATGTTTGCGTCCTCTAAAGTTTATATCCCCAGTGTGATGGTGTTAGGAGGTGGGGCCTTTGGGAGGTAATCAGGACACAACAGTGGAGCCCTCACAGTGGGACTTTATAGGAAGAGACACCAGAAAGCTGCGTCTCTCCCCACCATGTGAGAACATAACCAGGAAGAGGGCCCTCAGCAAGAACTGGATCTGTCATACCTTGATCTTGGACATCGCTGCCTCCAGAACTGCGAGACGTGCATTTCTGTTGTTTGAAAACCAACGCATTCCCTGGTGCTTTGTTATAGCAGCCTGAGACAGTCGGAAGATCGCTTAGACCAACACTTCAAATGCCGTCTGTGAGAAGACAGAAGCTGGTCAGTGCTGAAGTTTCAGTCTGGTGAGAATTGAGGACAATAAGATCAGGACAGTGAGTTTTTCTTAAAGCTAAACTTATTCATTTTCCAGAATAGAGCTTTATGGTACACCTATGGCCTTTCTGCTTTGGAAGAGGTTAAACGGTGTTGTCGTTAACGAAAGTGTGGTGTTTCTCAATGATATTTATTTATTCTCTTTATTGGCAAGAAAACAGTTAGAAATAGTTTGATTCCAAAAATAATTTGTAAAATTTTTATTGGCCTGTGAAAGCCAGATGTGTAGAAACCACTGAACTGGGCAATTAGAATCAGAGGATTGCAGTCTGGTGTCTGGTGCTGGCTGCAGGAGGGGAGGGAACGGGCGGAGGGGAGAGAGTCGTGTGGCTAACTGGGTGCCTTGGAATCTGGGCAACTCAGAGTGATGGTGGGGCCTTTCATAGAGATGCAGAAGTTGGTGAGGGAGCAAGTCTGGGGACGAATGAAACGTTTGGGAGTCACAGTCACAAAACATTAATGGCTGCTATTTGTGGAGAGTGTGCTTCCCGAGCTCCATTTCTGTTATTTCGTTTCATCAATGTGACAGCCTTTTGAGGTTGGTGCTGTTGCCTAGATGTTACAAATGAGGGCAGAGAGAGGTAGGGTAACACTGTCCTCTGGCAGAGTGTGGAGGATTCTGGCATGGAACTTTGGGATCCTAACGCCAGGGAGGCACCAGATTACTGTTCTGGGTTATGCCACCGTCTGTGTGAGAACTGGATGCTGTGGAGTGGATGGGATCTAAGGAGAGAGGGTGGAAAGAGAGGGAACAGAGCAGAGGTTAAGAGAGTATTTGGCCAGGGGACCCAGGAACCCCCCAGATCCTGTCTCCTACCAGCCAGGATTAGGACGGTATGCATAGAGGGCACTGACGGCAAATGGGTGCCATTTGTGTCTGGTGGCTTTGGCCCCACGTCCCATTGTGTAGCTCTTTGTGTCCAGGCTGGAGGTGGGCTGAAGCTGGTGGGCCAGTGGACTCCCTCCACCCCACCCCTGTTTCCCAAGCCCACCCCTTAGTCGTGGATCTCACCACTCTGATAGGGAGGAAAGGCTGTGCAGGTCACGCTCACCCCCAGGAAGGAGCGCTTGTAGGAAAAATGCCTTCAGGGAGGTGGCCTAGACTGCCCAGCTTGGGCCCAATCACATCAAAGTAATAATAATAATAATAGTAACAATGATTTTGAGACAGGCATTGTGCCCTGAGACAGGCATTGAGACAAGCACTTTACATGGGCTAGAAAAAATATTCCAAAAAAGAAACAAAGCAAAAAAGCAGTTGTTCTAGTGTAGGTGTCCCTTCCACTAAGGCCTTGCCCTCCAGACTCCTGTGGCCCAATCTGTGTCTTAAACTCTAACAATCCTTATCAGCATTCATATGGCTTGAAGAACTTTGAATTCCTTACCCATAAAAACTCAAGTGAGAAAGTACTCTATGTGTCCTCAACTCACCACAGGAAAGGAAAATGTCCTATTTTTTAAAAAATTGATATAAATAGTTGTACATGCTTACGGGGTACATGTGATATTTTGTTACATGCATAGACCGTGTAATGATCAAGTCAGGGTATTTGGGGTGTCCATCAGGTTGAGTATTTATCATTCCTATGTGTTGGAAACATTTCCAGTCCTCTCTTCCGGCTGTTTTGAAATATATTATACATTGTTGTTAGCTATAGACACCCTGCTCTGCTATTGAATGTTAAATTTCCTTTTATCTAACTACATGTTTGTACCCATTAATCAGTCTCTCTTCATTGCCCCCAACTCCACACATGCTTCCCAGCCTTTGCTATCTAACATTCTACTCTCTACCCCCATTTGCTCAACTTGTTTAGGTCCCGCATCATGAGTGAGAACGTGCGGTATTTGTCTTTCTGTGCCTGGCTTATTTCACTTAACATAATGACCTTCAGTTCCATCCATGTTGCTGCAGATGACAAGATTTCATTCTTTTTTGTGGCTGAATAGTATTCCATTGTGTAAATATACCATGTTTTCTTTAACCATTCATCTCTTAATGGAAATTTAAGTTGATTCCATATCTTGGCTATTGTGACTAGTGTTGAAATAAGCCTGGGCGTGCAGCTTAGCCCTTTGACATACCGATTTCTTTTCCTTGGGATAGATACCCAGTAGTGGGATTGCTGGATCATAGTTTTAGTTTTTTGAGAAATCTCCATACTGTTTCCATAGTGGCTGTACTCATTTCCATTCCCACCAACAATGTGTATGAAGAGTTACCTTTTCTACTCATCCTCACCAGCATCTGTTAATTTGTGTCTTTTCATAGTAGCCATTCTGACTGGTGTGAGCTGATACCTTATTGTGGTTTTGATTTGCATTTCCCTGGTGATTAGTGATATTGCCCATTTTTTTCATGTACTTGGCCAAAAATGCCCTATTTTGTACTCTTAAGTTTACCCTTTGAACAAATGTTGGACTGGTTATGAGTTAGATTTAAAGATTTTTCATTCATTCATTTGCTTATCTAATAATTTATTCATTTTACAAGAGCTTATTATTAGGTTATTAAGTATGGAATGTCCGTTTCCTTAAATACTAAGTTTGACAATTGACATCTCTGACATTTCAATTTGACACTTCTTGTTTTTTTTTTTTTAATTGTGAAGGTACATCCTCATTCTTTCAAATGCACATTTTGGCTTGTGATTATCTTTCAAAAATTTTTTTAGAGCAATTTTTTGTGAAACCACGGATAAGTCAAAAATTCATGTTATTTTCAAATATGAGTTCCATCGTGGAACCAATGCAGCTCAGACAGCTTGAAATATCCATGAGGTGTTTGAGAAGAATGTGGCTAATGAACACACAGTATGTTGGTGGTTTGAGAAGTTCCATTATGGTGATTTTAATCTTGAAAATGAGCTACGTGGGGGACCTGAGACCAAGGTGGATAATGATGAGCTGAAAGCCATAGCGGAAGTGAATCCATCTCAACCTACGTGTGAATTAGCAGCAAGGTTTGACATTACTATTCTAACAATATTGGACCATTTGAAACAAATTGTCAAGGTAAAGAAGCTGGATAGATGGGTACCACATGAATTAAACAAATGTCAGAAGAGAAATCGTCTGGAAGCTTGCCTTTCTTTGCTGTCACGACATAAAGGTGAACCATTTCTACACGTATTATGTGTGATGAAAAATGGATTCTTTTTGACAATCACAAGCATTCAGCACAATGGTTGGATAAAGATGAAGTGCCAAAACTGAATATTCATTAAAAAGAGGTAATGGTGTCTGTTTGGTGGTCCAGCATTGGTATTATCCATTAGAGCTTCATGAAACCTGGTCAGTCGATTACAGCCGATGTCTACCGCAACCAGTTGGATGAATGATGAGGATGCTTGTGATTAAGCAGCCAAGATTGGTCAATAGAGACAGGCCAATCCTCCTGTAAGACAATGCTCAACCACATGTCACATCTTTGTTTATCTAATAATTTATTCATTTTATAAGAGTGTATTATTAGGTAAAAACAATGCTGCTCAAACTATAGAAGCTGGACTTGGAAACTCTCTGTCATCCACTGTATTCACCAGACCTTGTACCAACTAACTACCCCCTTCTTCCAGGCTTTAGACAATCCTTCTTGCAAGGAAAAATATTCAATTCTCAACAACCTGTGGAAAAGGCCTTTCGCGATTTCATTGCCACTTGCTCTCCAGGCTTCTTCGCTGCTGGCATAAACAAGCTAACATTGAGGTGACAAAACTGTGTCAATAGTTTATGTGCATACTTTGATTCATCGTACTGCTTCTTGTTTGAGATATAATAAACTACACTTTTGATTCGAAATCGGACATTTCATATTTAATGACCTAATAATACCTCACTATAAATCCACAGTGCAGAGGGTGAAACAAAAATAAATGTGCAATATAGTCCTTGTATTTAAAGCACTCATAGGTCTTAACCTACTTGAAAAGAGAGAACACTCAGGCTTGACAGTAGGATATTCTTGTACTGGCAGGGACACCAAAGGCCTCAAAGGTCCAGAGAAGTGACCTGTGGACAGGAGAGGGTTGAGAGCGGTAGCATGGGCTGGAAGTAGACTTGAAGGCCAAAGAGATTGGGGTGCACCGAGGCCGTGGGGAGGGCAGGGAGGACATGGTATGAAGGTGAGCAGATCTACAAGAGCAAAGGAAAGAACCGGTAGAACAATTTCAAGTGACTCCTACAAGGCATATGGCTTCCCCAGAGAAGGTTAAAAAAAAAAGAAGAAGGTTTGACTTTGAGGACTGTTTTCACCAAGGCCACAGACATGGCTTGGATCCTCTTCGTTCCCTGCCTGGTGACTTAAAAGAGTCACTCCCTTGTTCTAGGCCTTTTTATCCTCTCAACAGGGCTCAGCCCTGTGTGAAAAAAGGAATGGGTCTGCCTAGGAGCAGTGCTCTGCTTGGGGAAAAACAACCGAAATGGAAAGTGGTGTGTGGCTGATAAGAGCTCAAAGCTTGGAAAGCTTCAAGTGCCAGGAGTGTTGCTATCAAGCCTGAGCAGGGGGCAACGACAGCTGATATCACGTCCCGCCTTCCCTGGTCTTGTGTTGGACTGGGAGAAAACCATACAGGAGGTATAGCCCCGTAATGAAATACTACTCAGCAATAAAAGAAAATGAGCTATTGATACATGTAACAATACGGATAAATCTCAGAATCATTATGCTGAATTAAAGAAGCCAGTCAAAAATACAAACTGATCTTTAGGGGTAGGAAGCAGAGCAATGTTTGCTGGTGGGAGAGCTGGGAGCAGCAGCATAGAGGGATGGAGGGATGACAAAGGGAAGGGAGGGAACTTTTGGGGGCTAATGAGTATGTTCATTATCTTAATTGTAAGGATGGTTTCATGGATATAGAGGTATGTTAAAAATTGTCAGATTATATGCTTTAAATATCAAAATATCAGTCATATCTCAATAAAGCTCTGTATAAAACCCCAAGCATTCTGGAAAGATGGTCAGAGAGCATTCCCCTAGGGCGGGCCTGTGTGCGTTGCAGGTTGTGAGGATCCCCTGGAGGAAGCTCCCGGGAGCACTGTCACGGTCAGACCCAGGGGAGCCCTGTCACGGTCAGACACAGGGGAGCCCTGTCACGGTCAGACCAGGGGAGCCCTGTCACGGTCAGACCCAGGGGAGCACTGTCACGGTCAGACCCAAGTGAAACCAGGCCAGGGAGAAGCTGGGCTGCACTGCATCAGCCAGAAACTCAGCTGCTGCCCCAGCCCCGCAGCCCCCAGCTCTGGGCCAGGGCCACCCTTAGGAGTGTGTCAGGGAGCAGAGCCTCTAGGCCCCACACTGGAAGCAGCAGCTACAGAGGGCGCTTCCCTGAGCTGGCGGCTGAGGGCTGTGTGCGGTGATACTTCTGGAGTTGGGGACGTCAGTTCTAAAGGCACACCAGGGTGGTGCATCACAGCACCCCCTAGAGTCTGGATATTTTAAATTATATTTCTTATTTTTGCTTTTTAATTATGTCAAAGGGATAATTAGCTAGGGTCCAGCCTTATAGGATGACTCTCCTCCAGCCCCCAACACACACATACTTTTTTTTGCTTACACACTCGGTGATATCAAAAAATTTTGCCCTGACAGACTGCTTGGGGAACGGTGGTATGGGCACATGGTGGTCTCTGGCTACAGGGACCCCTCCACTGAACTGGCCAAGGCAAAGGGTTCTCTTGTTTTGTGTGGGAGGCGCACTTCTCAGAGTGTTATCTTCCCAGTAAGATGACTGCACAGGTGCGTCTTCTTTTCCTCGCACTTGCCTGAAAGATCCATGCTGGATTGGTACAGATTCAAAGTTGTCTTGTAGAAAGCAAAATATTTTTTCCCTTTTGCAAAGCAGCTTATGCAGAAAGACGTTTCCAGCAGTTTGTGCTTTCAAAAGTCTCCCTCTCAGAAACTGAGTATTTTAAAAAGTGGGTTGAGGTCACTGCTCTTTCACCTGAGAGATGCCGTCTCTGAGAAGGACACTTGGGTTCCTCCCAGATATCTGTGAGGTGTTGTGACCTGAAAAGATACTTGTCATTGTACTGTATTGTAGTGTATTGTGTCATGTCAAACTGTATTTTTGTGTAGCAAGCACCTAGGCAGTGCTTACTGTGTGCTAGGCCTTGTTCCCCGTACTTTATAGGCGTTAGCTCCTTTAATGTACTCTCTCTGGCAGCCCTATGGAGTAGCACCTTTTTACAAATGAGGAAACAGAGGCATGTCTGACCTCTAGCTCGTGGGCTGTAAATTTGGAGAGTCTCGAGTACTTATTCTACTTATCCATTTTTAATCTGCTTCCTCTCAGGAATGAATATCAGATTTTTAAAAGCTTCCCTTCTGATTAAGTCTCTTAGATCTTGTAGTACTGAGACCATATAAACCAAGGATTATTAAAATCACCTTCAAGGTGTCTGTGGAATGCCTGAACTTATATAAAAGAACAGGGTTTGTAGAATTTTATCTACTTTTCAAAATGTTCAGTTCCAAATGGTTTAAATGCATCTTCTAGAGCATCTTGCTTAGACATCAGATATGGAATTATTTTATGTTTATGATGTGCATTATGTTCATGATTGAGAAAACTTGACAAGTCCTCACTCATTCATTCATTCCTTCATTCATTCATGGATGGAGTAGGTGTCACCTAAAAACTGAATTGAGGGTGGTTGTGGACAGGACAAAGCCCTCAGCTAGTGACTGCCCATCGCCAGGGTCTGCCTAGATTTTCGGGGACAAGTCTGCTGGTGACTCCATCTTCCCTTCGCAGAAAGGCTCTTGTCAGATGGAAGGAATAGAGTAGGTATTGGAGATGGCAAACCTTTTCTTTGGAGACATTGCAAAAGAAAGACTTCCACCCGTTCATCTGATCAGAGAAGAAATCAGAAGAGTTCTAGGTCCAGATAACGTCTCTGAGGCCAACTGCTAATGGGAGTTAAGAATGGCTGCTGTGGGTTGCAGCCTCCCAAGAGGTGGGGAGGAACTTTGTTTGCCCTTGGAAAGCCAACTTGAATAAATATTCCTCATCCATGCCAGCCTCAGGAAGATAAGTCTTCCCATGCTGCTGTGAGGGGCTGGAACCGACCTGCGTGTGGCTCCCTTCTCTGTGGCCAGACCCTGGTGGCAAACACGTGCAGGCAGCCAGGAACAGGCCTGTGGCTCTGCAGCCTGCTCTGCCAGCCCTCTCGTGGGGACATGCGGGCTTAATTACCGCTGCTCTCTGGAAACCATGCCGGCTTGTCCTTGAAATCCCTGAGCAGGCGCCAGGCCCTGCTGGGTTTGTAAATACCTCCTGTTGTGGGTGCTGGGAGCCTTTGCCCAGTCTCCAGCTTGTCTCCTACAGCAGAGGTAGCGACTGATCTAGCCCGTGCTTCTCTGGACTGTCTTGGCTCCTCAGAAGTGGTTGACTTTTGACACCTATTTGGGGGATTGGCCAAATCTGAATTCCTTCCCAGGACTCCCCAACATTCTTGTCCTCAAGGTCAACACCTGTAAAATAATTATCACCATATATGCAAATGGTCTTGCTTTTTCCATGCGTGGAGACCATTGCCAGATATCACTAAATGCTTCTGAATATGGAGATACCACTTGGGTGGAAAATTACTGTTTCCTTCTTTTAACATATGATAAACATTAAAGGCTTAAGACTGGTGGTTCATCAATACTTATAACATCTGTTTTATTTGTAATGAACTTTTTATTCTGGAGTTATTTTAGATTTGCAGAAAGGTTGTGAAGATAGCTTCCCCTATTGTTAACCCTTCAATAGCTGTATACCCTTTACCCAGTTTCTCCTAATGTTAACATATTACATAACTGTGGTACATAGGTCAAAACTAAGAAACCGTCATGGCACATTTCTATTAATTAAACTCCACAGTTGTTTAGATTTCACTAATTTCCTTTATCTGTTCCAGGATCCATTCCAGGATACCACAGGGCATTTACAAACATCTCTGGTTAATATCAGTGTCATTAGCTCAGGGCATTAAAGTAGCAAGAAAGAGTGAATAGCATCGATTGTGGGGTTCTCTTACAGGGAATACATTTTTCCTTTCTAATAACAACTAAGACTTGACTGTCATCTGTCTTCTTGGGTTGTGAACAGCAGATGGTATCAACTCATTATTGACATAGATTTTCCATAGGACTAATCGTCCAGCTTGGATTTGAATCCAGGGACTTCTATTTATTGGTTTCATGACCTCAAAAACTAAAAATCTGAGCTTCACATTCTTCATATAGTATGTATAGTTCTTCATATATATAACATTATATATGTATAATATATGTGTGTGCCTGTCTTCCTGTCAACACTTGCCTTTCCCACCATATTGGGTCATAAAAATGCTATGTGGAAGAGTTTTCAAAATTATAAAACTCTTTTCAAAAGTTAGTCCTTATAATAAAAAGTTTACCTTAGAAAAAAGTTAGAGTAGACATGGTTGAAGATATCTACAAGCTTATTTTAGCAACTGTTGTTGCTCTCAGGGTGTGTGATGTTTTAATGAATATAGAAACTCCATTTAAAAAACCCAGCTCCCCTGAGCTAGTTTCTCCAAACAAGGGAATGGTAAATTTTAAAGAAAGAATGCCGGAGAGGTGTTTACTCCAACTAAATATATTGTAGTGGCATAGTTTAGATTCTTTTACCAGAGGCAGAAAATGCATAGTATACAACCAAAGGAAAGTTATAATCTTTTTTTGGAACACCACGTTCTTCCTTCTCCCGAAGATACATAGAGATGATCATATGATTGGAAAATTAGACCCAAGAGGCAAGTTTAAAGGAATTGGAACTGGTTAAACTAGAGGAGGTGAGAGTGAGGGGTAGAAATGATGGTCTGAGGTAGGAAATGCTGAAATGCTCTGCATTTCCTGTAGGACCCAAGAGGAGGGGGAGAGTTTCCCAGCTTAGCCAGAGGGGTTTAGGTTAGACTTGGCCATGACAGGTCAGCGTGTGAATGGGATGCTCTTGTGTCTGTGCTCACTTTTAAGTTTGGGTATATAAAGCCAATGTGAACAATTTTATTTCTTCCAAGGTATTGTGTCTGCAGTTAGGGCAAACTGCCCCTGGGAGAATATCCGTGCCTTAGTGATAGCTTTGTGTTTCTAGAAGCCTGACTTCTCATAAAGGTGGTTAATTGGGAGAGGTGGAATGATACACTCTTGCTTCCAATTAAAAAGAAGGCTTTATTCCAACAAATAAGGCTAGCACTAGCTGACTCTATTAACTTTGTATTTAAATAAGGTATGTAATTTTAAAGGTTAAAGAAATGTGAAAATAAGGGCTAATTGGATACCTTCCTTCCCCATTTAAAATTCTTAATAACTGTTTAATTGAATTCTGTTAGTTTATTTTCTTCTCCAAGGTTAAATAGAAGTAGCACATTCTCAGTCTGTAGGCCATGTCTGTACGTGTGTGCATGTGTATGTCTGTGTGTGTGTTTGTGTCTGGGTGCGTGCACACATGTACATGGTTCAGACATTTTGGGATTTCAGGACAGCTAACCTCAAAACCCCTGCAGGTGAATTTTCACATAGGCCAAGACACTTCATTTCCACTACAAACTACCTTGTTCCTTTTGCATCCTCCTCCCCTGTCTTTCCCCCTACTTTCCAGCCTTGAGCCAAAGTAGAAAGACCCCTTCTCCCAGTCGTGGGGAGTGTGTGCACCAGCTGCGTGAACCCTGTGACACTCTCCCCACCCCCAAGTCAGATGGGAGTCATTTGTCTTTCTCTGGACCTGACCAATGCTCTGACTTTATCTCTGAGGCCAGCTCCCCTTGACCCCTGCCATCTGGTGTTTGCTAGTAATTTGCATTCGACCCTTAAGTTTTGCTCATTAAACACCCTCCTTGGCAGCTCTGTAGCTCCCCTGCAACTTTTACAGCTTGGCTTTGGGTACAGGCTGCTTCCAACAGAGCCTGAAGGTACAAAATCTCAGTTAGATCAGAATGTGAAAAAAAAAAAAAAGAGAGAGTTGGCAAAGAAGGTCATAAGATTTTCATGCAGATTTAAAGTGTTTTGTCCAGTCTTAGGGGGTAGGATGTGGGATTGTATTCTTTGAAGTTTTTTTCCTAGTAACACTTGTTAAGGTGCTTTTTAAAAAATATACAAAGAAGTATAAAGGAAACAGAAAGGTGACCGATAATTTCACTGTTCAGATAACCCCTATTGGTTTGTTTTTCTTAATGGAGAATATGTCCATAGTTCTAAAATTCAAATAGTATGGAATGATAAAAAGTGAAAATTGAAAGACTTTATACATAGATACACACACACATATTTACACAGAAGGATAATAAAAGAGGTTCTGTTTGCTATTTTTTGCTTAATGTGTCTTGGAGATAGTTTGATACAGCACATAAAGATGTCCTCCACTTTTCGTATCATCTGCAAAGTAGTCCATCTTATGGATGTATGATAATTTATTCAACCAGTCCTCTGTTGAGGCAGGCTTTGCTTGTTTCTAATTTTTTATTGCAGTAAGTCTGCAGTGGATATCCTTGTACCTATGTCCTGGGAAATTCCTGCATGTATATCTGTTGGATAAATGAATACAAGTAGTGGGATTACTGGAACAAAGTAAACATGAATTTTAAATTTGATAACCAAAGCTATATTGTCACTAAGAAAGGTTGCACAAATTTACACTCCCAACAAGAGTGCAGAGGAGCCATTTCCCACATATACTCACTAGTATTCTTTAAAATTTTTTTTGATCCACTTGGAGGTTATTTTGCTTTAAGCTTGAATTTGGAATTCATTTTTTCCCCAAATGCAAAGTCAATTGCCCCAACACCAGTTGTCAAACAATCCCTATAGATCTATTTTCCCAGTAGATCCGAAATGCTGCATGCATCGTGTCTCTATGCTGATGACTCGCGAATACACATCTCCTGGTGAGCGCCATCCTCACATGGCAGCCACCTGCCTACTGCCAGCTCTGCTTGGATGTCTGGTCGGTGTCTCAAGTGATAGATGGATATGTCCTTGACTCACTGCCCCCACAGCCAAGCCTGCTCATCTTCTCTTTCTCAGGTGATGGTGCCATCACGTGCTCAGTTACTCAGAGCAAAGCACAGGGAATCATCCTCAATTCCTTTCTTATTCTCCTCTTCACTTCTAACCCATCAGCAAACTGGCAGCCTATCAAAGTCATATTTCAAATCAGACCACTTGCCACCATTTCCATCACCTTCTACCTCTTTTATGCTAACATCACTTCTTGGGTAGACTATCGCAGAGAAAACTGAAAGTGTGTTTCCAGAATACTCTTGTTATAGAGCTCTCTCTCTGCATAGTAGCTAGAGTAATTTTTTTAAAAATGCTAAACAGATTTATGGCTCTGCAGGCTAAAACCCTTTAATGGCTTTCCATCTCCATTAGAATAAAATCCAGAGTCCTCACCAGTCCTTGCAAGGTTTCTGTACTCTAGCCCTGGCCTAACTTCCTGACTTCTCTGTCCTCCACAGCCTTCTTTCTGTCCCTTGATGTGCGAAGCTCACTTCAGCCGTAGGGTCTTGCCTCTTGCTCTTTTCTTTGCCTGGAATGCTTTGCCCTGGTCCTCTTCGTTGTTCTATTTCCTTACGTCTCAACTCAAATGTCACCCGCACTGGCTCTTTATCTCATTGTCTTGCTTTATTTTCTCTACAACACTCATCTGTATATGGATTTTCTTATTTGTTTACTTATTTAAGGGCTAGAATGCTTGCCCATTTTGTTTGGTGCTGATTATTCAACGTCTTGAATAGCGCCTGGCACACAGCAGGTACTTGTGCCTATTTCTGGGATTTTATTTTGCACCGTTGCCCTATTTGTTTTCCATTACTAAATTCCTTTTAGTATTGTAGCTTCATAATAAGTTTAATGCTTGTAAGACCAGGCTTTCTCTGCCCTACCCGCTCTCAACTGCCTCTTTCATAATTTTCCTGGCCATTCTATGGTTATTTTTCCAGAGGAACTTTATAAAAGTACTCCTTGTTGGTATTTTAATTAGGTTTACATTGAAGTTGTAGATTAATTTGAAGTGAAAAAAAAAATTTGAGCCTTTTTATGTAAAAGCAAGGTAGACCTTTCTCTTCACTTACAATTTTCTTCCAGTTCCTCAATGGATTTTTAAAAAACTTTTTAATATGGAGAAGACAAAAATAGTGAGAAGAGTAAAGTGAACTTTCTAGTATCCATCAAACAGCCCCTACACCATCACCCATGGCCATGCCTGCCTCATCCACATTCATACTCACTCCCCCCTCATATTATTTTAAAAGAAATACCAGATATCATCCATTTTTAAATATTTTACTGTGTATTTATAAAAGATGAAGACTTTAAAAATATAGCCATAATACCATTATTATACCTCCCAAATTTATTTTTATATATATATTTATTTATTAATTAGAGACAGGGTCTCACTATGTTGCTCAGGCTGGCCTTGAACTCCTGGGCTCAAGAGATCCTCCTGCCTCAGCCTCCCGAGTAGCTGGGACTACAGTGTGCCACCATTCCCAGCTCAAAAAATTAATAACATTTCTTTATCAATAGTTTTAAAGTTATCTTAGAATAGGTCAGGCATGTTGCTTATTAAATATCAATTTATATTTATATATATAAATGTACATACTTCTTATTGAATATCAATATGTCAAAGTTTTGATATTTCAATATATCAAATCTTTTAAAATCTTTCTTAATTTCTACTGAGAATAGGGATATTATTTTCCATTATATTTTCCAAATTGTTATTTTTTTTATTATAAGTAACAATTTTTATATATTAATTTTGTAATCTACTACCTTATTGAATTCTCTCATTGTTCTTGGACTATTCTAGTCTTTTTGTGCCTACAGTTTCAGAGTTCTGGAATAAGTCTGGAGAAGGCCTAACCACTCAGAATCTTTGCTCACCTGTCACATGCACGCAGGGTTGAGGAGTTGGTGCAGTGAGTCCAAAGAGGACCCCAAACAGGGTATTAGATTACCAGAGGGAATTGTATTCATTTGGGGTGGAACATACAAAGAGGCAAAATGCTGCAGTCACACTCACAGATGCAAAAAGTTCACCAGTAAGTCCAAACTAAGTTTCCAGGAAGGATTCAGAGGACAGGAGTGTTCACAGCAAGATCAGGTTAATTGGTAAAGGCTTCCGGTAGGTGATGGACCCAGTCTGGCAGAGACACATAGGAGCATGTACTGGTTTGCTCAGGCTGCCAGAGCAAAACACAGTGCAGCCACGTTCTTGCCACAAGGATTGCCTTCCCCCAATAACATGTTTCGCATTTCTGCCTGAGACCTCTCCAGGTGATCTTTAACATTCATGTTTATACCAACGTTCTGTCCATGGCAATCGAGATTTTTTCTAGCACGCACTTCACAACTCTTCTAGCCTCTGCTCATCACCTAGTTCTAAAACCCTTCCATATTTGCAGGTACTTGTTACGGCAGTACCCTACTTCTTACCACTAAAGTCTGTATTAGTCTGCTCTGACTGCCATAACGAGATACCACAGGCTAGGGGGGCTTAAACAAAAGACATGTATTTTCTCACAGTTCTGGAGGCTGGATGTCGGAGATCAGTGTGCCAGCCCGGTCCAATTCTAGTAAGGGTTCTCTCTTCCCGGCTTGACAGACATCTCACTGTGTCCCCACCCAGCAGAGAGAGGTGTGGTGTCTCTTCCTCTTCTTATAAGGGCATCCGTTCTGTTGGATCAGAGCCCCACCCTTAGAACCTCATCGCTGCCTTCCTGGCCCTATCTCTAATACAGTCGCATGGGAAGTTAGGGTTTCAACAAATGGATTGGGGAGGACCCAGTTTAGTCCATAGCAACGTCCAATCTTAGAACTACATGTGCACAATTCCTTATTGGAAATCCTCAGGGCCAGATGTATTATAGAACTCAGCTCTTTTTGGATCTTTAGAAAGGTCACGCGATACATATACCGTGTTATATAACACTTCCAGTGGGGTCTGGAGTGACACCTGGCAATCAAATGAATTAATATTTCGGCAGCCAAATGTGGGACTATTACAAGAGTGGGATGAATAGAGACTATAAATGGCTTCAAGGCAGTTCAGATCAGGCACAGTTTTGCCTGACAACACAGTTGTCAAAGATTTTCAGATTTGGGAGTTGCAGTTAGGAACTGTGGACCTGTGTCAGGAAAGGCCCTGGTGAGACTAAATAAGTCCCCTGAGGAGATAATAAAGAGATAAGTAGCTGGCCCCCTTCTCGTTCAATTGGCTCCCATTGAATCAGTTAACCCAGGCTCTAAGGGTCTCCAATTACACATGCACAGAGCCTCCCGGCGCCTGGGGCTTGGTAACCACCCGTGCTCCTTGCTGCCCCTTCCCCAGCCTTGAGGCACCCATGGGTCGGGGGCTGAGCCTCTAACCCAGATTTCCCACTGAGTGACTCAAGGCAGGTGCTGGGTATAGCAGTGTGGGACACACACGCACATGCCAAGCCCTGGGGTGCTGAGAGGATTGCCCAGCAAGCTGACTTCTCCCTCCAGAAAGCCCATTACCTCCCAGGGTCTTCCTTTTCTCCTCAGTGAAGGGTGAATGAGTGCATTGCAGTGTTGACTTAATATTTGCTCTGCTTGAGAGCATTAGTTTCCCTCAAGCAGGGAGTGGTTAGCCAGGTCGTAACAGGGCAAAACTACTCTTTCAGCAGTTTTTGTTGAGTTTGCAGGCCTCCCTGGGGTGCTGAGCATTTTCAGTTACCCAGGCAGCAGCCCCGAAAGCATCAAGGATGTTGTCTGTACGTGGGGCCTGCCAGCGCCCAGGAGCTGAACAGCTCAGCATCTGTGGGATTCAGGACGGACTTGTCCAGACCCTATTTCCAGATGAAGCCACATCCGGCCACAAGGTATATTGCTGTGCAAGCGAAACTGCAGGTCAAGCTGGCCAGCCCTTCCTGAATATGTGGTGTGTCTAAAAATTAAAAATATTGGCATTAGATTTAGTTCCTGTGACCTCCACCTCTTCTGGCTGGATCCTACCGAGCCTCCTTGTTGCTTGTATGATTAGACCCCTGGGTGGAGCCACCTCTGACCTCTGAGGTTTTCCTCTGCGTTCCCAGAGAAGGTTCAGGAATCTTCTCTGGTGCACTGCTTTCTGGGCCAGACAGACATCTGGAAGGTTATGATGTTCTCCTGTGAGTCTAGCTTACCATAATCTCTGATCAAGAAGAGGGTAAAAGTACTGTGCTATTTTTCTGCTCTGATAGTCAATGCCAAGGCACCTCTGCGGGGGGTCTTAGCTTCAAAGTCTTTCCTTAGGAAGGAGGAAGAGATATTCCCACAGGCCCACCTGAGCCAATCCCCTCGCAGTGCCCCAGGGCTCAGCGTATGTGGGTGCTGGCAAACTCATCAAAAACACACTCAGGTCATTCGAAACAGTGTCTCCTGTCTCCACAATTATTCGTTCCCTGACTGTTTAGAAAGAGCCAAGCTTCAAAGATGAGTCTGGTAAAAATATCATTTGGAATCGAAAATGAATTCAACTCCTATGTGCAAATTCCCAAGGATGCTGCAAAGTAGGAAGACGCTGCCAAAGCATTTATGGTCTTCTAGTGGGAGAGAGCAGTCCATATAGGGTTGTGTTCCAGCCGGGTCCCACACTACCCTGGCCAGTTCCTCACTGAGCTTCAGTTTGCGCATCTGTTAAACGAAAATAACTCATGGAGTTGTCGGACAGCCTCGCAAAGTGCCTGGTTCCTGGAATGCGCCGTGTGTGCCCGGGGTGTGCTCAGTAAATGCTACCTCTGATGTTTTCTCTGCTCAGGGTTGTGCTGTGGGTATTTGTGTCCTGGAGCTGCCATAACAAGTCACCATAAACTGGGTGACTTAAATCAGCAGACATTTATTTTCTGTTAGTTCTGGAGCCCCAAAGTCCAGAATCAAAGTGTTGGAAGGGCCATGCTGCCTCTGACGGGCCTAGGGGAGGATCTTCTTCTGCATCTGCCAGCTCTGGTGGCCATACGTGTTCCTCGGCTGTGGCCACGTCACTCCAGTCTCTGCCTCCAAGGCCGTGTTGCTGCCTCCTCTTCTCTGTGTCTCCTCTGTGTGTGTCTGTCTCTTCTCCCTCTGGCCCGCTTATAAGAACACATGTCATTGCATTTAGGGTCCATGCAGATAATCCAGGATAAATGCCTCCTTTCAAGATTTTTACTTAATCACATCTGCTAAACCCCTTTTCCAAATAATGTAACATTCACAGGTCCAGGTATTGGGATATGGACACATCTTTTTAGGGGCCACCATTCAGCCCACTACCCTCAGTGAATGCTCCTGACGATGGTGCTGCTGCTCAGCAAACGCTGCCTGTGGTGGTGACGGTGGCGATGATGATGATGGCCATGATGACAACAACAATGACAATACGAGGCAGGAAGGAAGTACAGGCGAGTCTAGGAGGTTTATGGGGCGTGGTCAGGAATGGCACCCCAGAGGGACAAGGCTCTGGCCTGACTCTGTCCTCCCCTTCACTTGTGTTCTGGGCATCCCTGCTTCCTTAACTCTGGCATCCCCATGGCCTTCTGTCCCCAGGTTGTCAGACTCACGTCAGCCGGGACACACAGGCGTTGTGCCATCGCAGGCCAGCTGCCGGCCTCCCTTGCGAGGCTGTGGACCGTGTGTGAGGGCTCCGGCATGATGATGTTTCCAGCAGGCCCTTTTATACACCCAGGCTGGGCCAGGGCCCGTCGCCAGCACCTGAGAGGAGTTGCTCATGATCCGGTGATCACATCCAACTGGCCACGGGCCGCCGGCCACCGTCCAGGCCTTTGGGAGGACACGCCGCCGGTGTCCAGGGGGGGATCTTTCCCAGACCACCGTGTGGGATGGCTCTCCCTTTCAGCTGCGAATGCTGCTGTCGCTATGGCCGCTGCTTGGCTTGGCTCAGGCAGCTTGTTCGTATTTTAACTTCAGGATGGGAAGAGGCAGCTTTTGAATCTGGCAAGGACTCGGGTGTGCAGAGTGAAATCCCTGACGGAGAGGAGCAGCATGGCAGGGCCTGCTGTGCTGTTAGTGATGGCTGCGAGGGTTCCAGGCCCTCTGCCTGCTCAGAGCAGGTGACGGCTCTGGAGGCTGGGGGAGGGGGATGCTTTCTTTCCCGTCTCCTTCACTGATGAAGCTTTGGGGCTGGGCAGTCCCCTGCCCCTGGACTCCGCAGGGAGCTCAGAATGAAGCCCAAAGCTTCTGTGTGCATTTCCCATTTCCAGGGATCAGTGTGAAGCCAAGAGTTGCTTTGTTAGCAAAGTTTAGATGGAACTGGAGGGAAATTGCTCTCCAGGTGCGCCCTCACTTATTCCCCTATAGGCAATCAATGGAGGGACAGTCGGCCGCTACCCAGGAGCTGGGAGACTTGGATTTAAGTCCCAGTTCTGCCCTTTTGGTCAGAAAGCTTTGAGGAAGTCATTTAACTGCTGAGTTGGCTGGGCTCAGTGGCTCACGCCTGTCATCCCAGCACTTTGGGAGGCTGAGGCGGGAGGATTGTTTGAGGCCAGGAGTTCGAGACCAGCCTGGGCAAAATAGACCCTGTCTCTACAAATAAAAAAGAAAAAAAAGAAAAAAAAATGTTGAGTTTCAGATTCCTTACCTGGAAAATGAGAGATGAGAGAACCAGCTCTAGCCTGCTGCCAGGCTAAGGAGAGGGGCAAATGCGATTTCAACTGTCAAAGCCGTTTTTGAAACAGATCATCGCTATATAACTGCATGGGATTGAACATTGTTTCTAAAGAAAATGATATAATGTGGGCAACCCCTAAAGAAAATGCTTTTGTAATGATGTTAGCATTTAAAATGTCAAGAACCAAACAATTCCTGTAGAATGTTAAAAGCTAGAAGCAACCATAGGGCTGTCTTTAGCCATGGGGTGTCTTGGCTTGACTTGAGCCCTTGGGGGCAGGACTGTGTCTCCTGCTCACTGCCTGGCAGGTGGGAGGTGCTTGGCACAATGCTGAGTGACTCAGCACCTGTGAGGATGCCATGAGGCTGGACCCTCCAGGTATAGACTGCTAGTGGCTCTTTCCTCCAGCACACTGTGTCCTTCCCACCCTTGAACGGCCTGGCCTTGGCCCAGGTTGCCTTTATTTATTCATTTTTGCATATGTGAGATTCCGTTGATTCTTCAAAGTCCACCTTGGATGCTGTGTCCTCAGAGAAGTGTTTTTTGGCCTCTCAGGCTGAGTTACTGCCCTGGTACTGCGTGTTCCTGGGTGAGGAGACCTAGATTTAAGGGGGCACCATTTTTAGGTGATCTTCAAAGCGGGAGGAGCCCACTGCCCAATCTGTTCCTCTGGCACTGAACCAGTGGGCAGGGCAGGACATGTTGGCGTGAAGCCCCTGCAGCTGTCCCTTGGGTGCCAGGAGGCCTCTGAGGTTCCCGTGTTGCAAGTGAACAAGCCTGGAGACCTTTGCATCTGGTCGGGATCTGGGCAGTGGCCCAGCACCTCCAGGTGTACAGTCCAGGGAGCCAGTCTTTGCCTCCTCCCTTATTTCTTTAGACGGAGTCTCACCCAGTGGGTGCTGCTGGGTATGTTGTGTGCACAGATTTTATTAGGCTCTGACTCTGTTTTGGCAACAATGATAAAAAGATGGCTGGGTGGGAGCCAGTGCTGAGTGTCCACTAAGTGCCCATAGTTTTACATACAGCGTTTCATTTGCTCCCTACGACGACATCGTGATGTGGGTTATCGTTATCCCCATATTATAAATGAGGAAACCAAGGCCCAGGAAGTTAAGCAGGTGGCTCAGGGTTGCACGAGGAAGTATGTGCAGAGGGAGAGTGCAGCCCTGGTCCTCTGCCTTCAGAGCCCTGCCGGTCTGTTATCCCAGTCTTCCTCCCCACCGTGGCTTGTGGTGGGGCTGGAATGGTAGGAGAAGGATTTATCTTTGCTTGGAGTATTTTCTGTTCTCTCAGCAGTGGATAGTATCTGACTCCTGAATGCGAACCTGCTTGGGGGGTTGGCATTGTTTTGTTGGACAAGGCTGCAGGGTTTCATTTGTTCATTCAGCAGATATTTGTAGTGTTAATGTGCTCTGAGCACCAAGCTGCCGTTCGGAAGCTTGATAGGAAGTCAAGTGATGTGGAGCCCCTGCCTTCAGTGCGTTTCTGTGCTGGTGGTGCAGAAAGACGCTTATCTAAACCATACCTTTCATTGTGGTGAGTGCAATGGGAAAGAGGGCTGGGGCAGGAAAAAAAAAGAAGGTTCTAAATCTAGAACAGTCTTGAGAAGGTGGGTGTGGCATGGCTTAAGGGATGGTCTCCCAGGAGAAGCAATTTTTTAGCTGAGTTTTGAAGGCAGAGAGGCATGAAGCAGCCCGGGATGTCCAGGAAACCACCTGTGGTTTATTATGGCTAAAATTAAGGGCAAAGACATGGGCTGGGGAGCTGGGAAGTGCCAGGTTAGAAAGGTTGGGGGCAAAACTGAGGAGTCTGGATGTACTTGGGAAACCCTTGAAGGACCTTATGGATCAGCTCCGTGTGTTCGAGAGACCACACTGGCTCCCAGGTGGAGGCCAGCCTGGAGTGGGCAGCTGGAGACAGGAGCCTGTGGCAGTGGACAAGTGATTTGGCCCAAATGACCCCAGGCAGAGGTAGTGGGAGGGGATTGGGGGACAAGATGTGAGAGAGATTGGGAGGAGGACTCCACACTGTTAGGTGGCCAAGAGGGTGTAGGAGAGGAAGGAAGCATGATGGGGCCTTTCGGGAGGCAGAAGGGAACGTGTGGAAGGGAAAGGGCTGCCGACAGACAGAGGGGGCTGGGCTGGACATGCCTGTGAGTCACACACGTGGTTTCCAGTGGCTGTAGATGGGGTTTGGGGCCTGAGCGCTGATGCCCTCTCCTCTCATCTCTGCCGATGTCCCTGCTTCCTCCCACTCTTCTCCCTTCCCTCCCCCACCTCCTGCTGTCAGCCCTTTTATTTGGGTGGCCCTGGTCTTGGCCCTGTGCGCAGTTTGTTCAGGCCAGAGTGGCCACATTCCCTGCAAGGCCCTGCTAATATCCCCAATATCTCTGGGAAGGGGAGTTTTATATTCTTTCCATTTTACAGATAGGAAAACTGAGGCAAGAAAAATTTTTAAGCTGTTTTGTGTTAGGCTCCCAGTGAGGGAAGTGTGAAGATATTGTCCGGCCAAGGACGAAAAGGGAAGAAGAATGGGATGCTCTAAGGTGACTAACTTGTCCTACCTTTAGCATTAGAAGTCCCACATCCAGGAAACCCTTCAGACCTGGGTAGGCCAGGAGGGTTGGTGACCCTAGACTAGGTGGGAAAAGGGAGGTAGTCTTTCCGAAGTGTGGGGAGCCGGCATGCTCTGAGCTCGGGCCATGTCTCCCTGGAGGTATCTTGCCCCAGGCTCCCAGTCCCTCTGTCCATAGGACCTGTCACCAGCTTTGCCCGAGTGGGACAGGTGTGCTTCTAGTGCCAGAGCCACCTGCTGGCTGAGACCAGAGCCTCCAGGCCAGGGTTCAAGCTGCAGTGCAGACCCAGTGCTGAGCACCTGGAGGATCCTCCATGAATATTTGTCCAATGGCTGAAACCTGGATTTTATATGGAAAAGGGGAAAGTTGAGGCCCGGAGAAGTACTTTTTCCTGACTGAGTCAGTGGCAGACCTCTAGCTATACACACAGGTGCCTTTCTGCTAACTGTTCCTTCTGCAGCTCTGGACATGAAAGCCTTCTTCCTGTTTTGTTTAGAAAATCCAGTAATTGTTCTAACGTCCCGAAGCCTGTACCCTGCATGGGGCCATCAGTGCCCAAGGCAGCTTTGATGCCACACATTTGCATCTGGGAACGTAATCTGGTCCTCTCCCACATTCGGAAACCATGGGGATAATGAGCAGATGTTTTTCTAATAACGAGAAGATGTGCAGGCACCGACACATGAGAAGAGTTTCCAGTCCGTAAGTTAATTAGCAAGCTGGGGAGCCCAGATAAATAAAGCTTGCTGTTTCCTTTCCTGGAGTCTAAAATATCTGATCTGGAGGTTCCCTCCCTGCTTCCCCCTCCACCCCAAACATCAGGATTTGAGGGGAAGCACTTAAATGCCTGATAATTTGTGTGCGTGGGACTGGCTTCTGTGAAGCAGCCACATGGCCCGTGTTCCTGCAGGAACACCAGCGCGCAGCCATGTGGGCAGTTCTCAGTTACTTGCTGGCTGACTGTCTACCTCCCCTCCACCCCAAGCCTGGGCTGCTTTGTTCCCGTACCTACTTTCTCACGAGCTTTATGGCAGCGTTATTGACAACAGAGAGGAGAAGGGAGTTATGGAGCTTTATGTGCCAAGCCCTCTTGTTAGTGACACTTTTTTGTCTCATAATCTTCAAGCAGTCCCATGGGGGACGCATCATTGTTTTCCTTACTGTACAGATGGCAAAACTAAGTCTTAGACAAGTGAAGCTACTATAGCTAAGTGGGGAAAGAGAGTTAAAACTGAGTTTGCCTAATAGATCTTGGACCTGAGAGTTCAGCCAGTCCAGTTCTTCCCGTATTTCCAAGGTGTCTAGGCAAGACCGTGGCACCGCCGAGGACATGCGTTGGCCATAATGGATCTAAGGGCAGAAGTCGGCCTTCCCACCCTCAGATTCCACTTCGCCCGCTCTGCAGTTCCTGAGCCTTCTCTCCCTACCCCCTTTTGAAATTCTGCCCTACTGATCTTCTCTCTTCTTTTGGAGAAATGGTAAAAAGGAGAATGGTTAGTGTTTTCAAGCAGCTTGAATAGTCTTCTCAAGAAGTCAGAGAGAAAAAGCCCAAGACATTATCTCGAAATTTATTCCAGTCAGAAGATCCTGTGTTTCTTTGTAAAAATATCATACTCAGAATCTGAGACTTGGAGTTGAATGAGTATGTTCCCCAGGCTGATGGTGTTTACTGAATATCAGTGGCTGTTGCTAACTGTTCTTTGAAATAAGAGACATGTGTTTTTAATAGAATTGCAAGTTTATGCCTTGTTAAAAATACTGACATGGATGCTGGCTGGGGAAACCAGGCGGGATGGTGCAGAGCAGCAATGAGTTCTGCTCTCAGTCTGATGGAGAGGGGAGAGGAATTGAGAGATGGCTTGTGTCCTCGTGTTCGCTTTACTTCCTGAGCCCTCCCTGTTCTCTTTTGGAAATGACCACTGGCCCCCAGCTGGTCTTCTCAGCCCCACCCATACATGGAATATAGCAGTGGGCTTCATGCTGTCTGAATGGGAAGGACAAAAGTATTGTTTTTATTTCCAGAGAAGCTTTTGCCTTAATTGTGAAGAGCAGCCATTGGATTTTGTGGAAAGCCTGAATTACAGGGTTCTTTAAAAGAAATGCAGCCCTTATGACTTAAAGGAATCCTTTCTGCACGCTAGGACTGGGGTATGAGCCAGACCCCACACAGGATAACTGGTAATTCTCACAGTTCCCCAACCCAGCGCCTGTCCCCAGAGTGATGCCTAGAAGTCCTTCTTTGACTTCGGTTTTCAACACAACGTGTGTTCTTTTTTTTTTTTTATTGTAAAAGAAATAGCTGTATAAAAATGAAGTAAATTATTCATCAATAATTTCATCACCCATAGATACTGTTCATTCCAAGACATTTTAATCTTTCTTTTTCTATGTGTATGTATACATGTAAATAGGACATTTACAAAATTGGGATCATACCCTACATTTTGTATACTTCCCCTCAACGTAACAGCAAATTGTGTGCATCTTCTCATTTCACTAAAGAGCCTTCAGAACATGTTTCTTTAAAAAAATGAATGCATCACACTACGTCCAGTGGATGTACAGTTGACTTTAAACTAGTGTTCTTTTTCACAAATATTTTGACTGCAGATTTTTCCTATTATAGAAAATACCATAATATTTTTGTCCTTTACTCTTAATTGTGTGAAATGTTTCTTTTGTTTGAAGTGTCATTGCTTTTTCTCCCATGTTAAATGCTGGATATTTTCTAGCAATGTAAATCAAATTACCTTTTAAATGCAGAAGAACTCCCCTCACCCCAATTAAGGAACCATGTATTGTTTTGTAAAGAGGGCCAGATTTAAAAAATTAAATAAAGAGTGAGAATGGTAGAGAGAATGCACATTACTTCATCTCTTCTGTGAACCTGGATTGTATTGTGTGGATTAAGAACATACAGACATATACTACCCACAGGGAAGCCTGATTTACACACAGGAAAGAATTAGAGAATAGTATGTGAAAGAATATAACAAAGTGTCCAACTATATGGTGGATGAATATATACTAAGGGAAGGTAGAAGAAGAAGGTAAAATCCTTGCATTTTCTCATGCTATGGAAGATGACTAGAGAGAGATGGGATTTGAGGTTGGTCCTAAAGAATATCTGGGATTTCAAAAGATAGAAACTACCTCATATTGAGCCCCTATAATATGTTTGGTACTTTATAGTATTGTCTAATTTATTCCTTACAATGACCCTACTTATTTATTGTTAAAGGCAATTAGACCCTTATGAAAAATATGTAGTGCATTAAATTATAGACTAATACAGTAAAATAAAATTGGAAATATTTTACAATATGATATGATTGAAATAGAGAACAATAAATATTTTAGAAATGGAAGAAATCAGGGCAAAGGGAAAATATGAACAGGAAGAATAGGATAGGAAGAGTATAAACTCTACAAGGGAAGGATTCTTTGCTGGTTTTATTCACTGATGGACTCCACACAACTGGGTTAATGACCGTATGTGATAGGAGTTTGATAAATATTTGTTGAATGAATGAGTGTGTGAATGAATGAATGAATGAATGGAGTGGCCAGGATGTTTGCAGGACGGTCCTATGTATGTTGCTAGTGGGCAGATGCAGTTTTGAGTCTGAGCTTCCTTGTACACAAAGCACATAGGGTAACAGGTTCAGAAAAGACCTCAATGTATAAATGACGAACAGGTTTAGCAGCAAGTGGGGACAAGATTGGACAAGACTATAACTGGGAGAATGGGGAAATCTGTTCCAAGGAGCAGGACTACCATGGGCAGCAGTTTGAAGGGATGGCTGGTGTGCAGGGGAGGCCAAGAAGCACATTCGGCAGGTAGGTGAGTGGAAGGGGCCTCTTGACTTGGGCAAAGGGCTCGATAAGAACCTATATGAAAGAGTCTGCAGAGAAGGCAGATTCATGTAAAAAGCAAAGCAATCCCATCATTTCCTTCCCAGACCTATAACCTCTGTTTTGAACTGAATTGTGCACTCCCTCCCCACTCGAAGATTCATATAAATTCATATGTTGAAGCCCTAACCCCCGAGGTGACTATATTTGCAGATAGGGCCTTTAAAGAGATAACTAAGGTTAAATGAGGTCATAAGGGTGGGGTGTAATCCAGTAGGTCTTGTGTTTATAAGAAGAGGTGGAGACACCCGAGCTGGCTCTCCCCACAACCTGCAACAATCATCAACAAGCCAAGAAGGGAGGCCTCACCAGAAACCAACCCTGATGGAACCTGGACCTTGGACTTTTAGCTTTTAGAACTGTGAGGAAATAAATTTCTGTAGTTGAAGGCACCCAATCTGTGGCATTTCACTATGGCAGTCAGAGCAGACTGACACAGCCTCTATAGAAGGATAGACTCTCGCTCACGTGGAAATGACTGCAAAAGTGAACTTTCATTCCAGCAGCCTAAAGCATCACAGACTTGTTCATTTTTAGAAGCGACTTGAACATTATCAATTCTGAGATGCTCCTTTCTCTGCCCCCGCATATCTGAGTGCTGTCTCACCCCTACCTTGTTAATAACAGCGACTCACAGCAGCTCTCATTCCCAGAGGGATGTAACAATACCAGGCTGGGGGGGGGGGGTGGCAGGGAAGGGCACACTCATACAGTTTGAACCCATCAAGTTCAATCTCTTCAATTTTGGTCTGGCATTTTTCACTGTATCTTTTGCAACCCATCTATCTAGAACCCTGGCCCTCTGTGGTCCCTTCCTGCCTCCTCTGAGCACAGATAGACTCACCCACAATTATAAATGAAAGTGGCATATCATGGGAATAGATGGGAGGGGGCAGCAGTGGTCACTGCACACCCCTCATTTACAGCATCTGGTCCCAACCATAAATGGCCCATGGGAAACTGGTGTCCGAGGGGAGGGGCCACATGGCAGGAGCCTGGCCATGTGTTTTTCTTTGGCTGTCTTCTGGGCTTGGATTATGCTTATTCTTTCTCAGATGACTTCTGGAGCCCCTAAAGCTATTTCAAGGCAAAATTGTTGCTTCTATCTTGTCATAAGAGGAAATGCTGTTTCTGAAAATTATTATTTGTTTGTAAAGTTGGACTGCTATGTCCAGCGTGTGCAATGATCAGTTCAGGGAAGCAAGATTCACCAAGCACACCTCATGAGTGGAGCCCCCTAGGATTGTGCAGCATGGTGGGCCAGAGTCTGGACTTTCAACCTGGCATTGGGCCAAGGTCAATTTGGGGTCACCTACAGCTCAGGCCTAGTCTCATGCTTCTTCGATAAAACAATAAAGAAAGCCATCAGCTTTGGTCTTCTCCTTCCAAGTTGGGTCCTGATGGTTTTTACCAGTTATTTTTAAATAGTATAATAAGAATTCCATATGTTTTCTAAGAAGAAATAACTGTGCTAATTTAATTCCATCTTCTGAAATCATGTGCTTTGGGGCAATAATAAGACCTAGAAAATTGTAGCTATTTTGTTTTTGAAGAAGGTATTTAGCAATAGGAAAAATAAACGTCTTCCAGTGGAAAACCATTCCTTAGCTTCCACTGCTGTTAGATGGATGGAAGTCTTTCTTTCCCCAGAAGATTTCTGTCTTCCCTTTTAAGGAAGCCCATGTGTAAAACCTGTGCCAAGCTACCGTGGGTGTTGCCCTCCGGAGCTTTTCACAGGATTCTCACTGCAGACTCTGTGGTTGGAAAACAAATCAATAGGTAAACAAGATGAACCTAGAGTGTGAATATGACAGAACAGAAATCATTAATAGGCCGTGTTCACCAGCCTTTCTCCCACTTGCCCTACCCGTCCAGGAGGGTTTCGGCTCAGTTTCTTCCCTTCCCTACCCTCTGAGGAGGGTCCTGCTTTGCCTGAAGGGTTCAGATTGTCTTCCGAGGATGCAGGCCTGGGGCAGCACTCCTTGAGTGAGCAGGAAATGTGGGTTCAGAAAAAGCACCCCCATGACTCTGTGGCCTTGCCTTCTACCAAACCTCCTCCAATATCTTTCTCAAAGCCTTAAAGAAAGTCACGTCAACACATTTCCTTAAAAACTGGTTGCAAAGGAGCAGCTTTTGGAGAGTATGCACAGGAGAACTGCTGCTCCCTCCTAGCTGTTCCTATCTGGGGAAGAGATTTGGGTCCAGTGTTGAAAAGAGAAGAGCAGGAACAGCCTGTGAAGGAAATGGCTTAGAGGTAAAGGGAAATTTTGTTTTTAAAATGCGTGTAAAGAGCATGAACTATTCGAACTTCCCTTTTGGTTGCTGGAGTATTTTTCTGTGATCCCAGGAGTACTCTGAGACTGTCACACGGGTGATGGTCTTGTATGTTGGACATGAATTACACTGGTGAATGATAATATGGAGATGAGTTTAATAAATCAGTACAGGACCAAGGTACTAAATAAAGTTTACAGAAATCAGTAAACTATGCAGAACATGCATTTTGGACTTGGCTGGACTTCTATCCAAATTCCAGCTTTGCAGCTTGCTTGCTGGTCCCCTTGAGCTTGTTTCTAAATTTCTTTGGGCCCCAGTTTCCTCATCTATAAAGAATAGAGATCTTACACCATTAGATTATTGTGGGGATTAAAGGAGATAAACTGTTTGCAAAGCACCTAGTGCATCATCTGGTGCTACTTACACTTACAATAAAAAGTACATGTGGCAACAATTTCCAGTGATGCCTTGTGATAAATAACTATTGTTTGAGAAGCTATTCCTACCTTCTGAGTCTCTCTGGGGTGCCTCCAAACCTTAACTATTCAAGCTGGGGTCAGAGAGCCTAAAGGCATCTCCAGGGTCCACACCGGATGTTTATCAGTGGATGGATATTGGTAGAGAGATCTGGACTGCCCTTTCTGCTAAAACAAAATCAGCAAGGCTCATCCCTCGTGGCTTTGCACCATAATATGCTGTCCAACCTAATTAAAGGGCAGAGGATGCACATGCACACTACTAAACCAGAAAATGTACTGTACCCTGAGCTACTGTGTGTGTGTATGTTAGAGTATGGGAAGGAGAGTTAAAAATAGAGAGGGTCTTTTTGCTCTTGCCTAGGGAGAGGTTTCCATGAGCTCCTGCATAGAGACCCCCAAAGCAGAAGCAAGCCTGTGCTTGACTGTGCACACATGCCTTAAACCGAGGGGACCTTAAAGGACATGCACAAATCGGAGCATATGCAGAGGAAGCATTTCCCTGGAGCTGTCAGTGCAGGGAGCTGGATGTTGGTAGCGGGTCACTCCTGAACTGTGACTCAGGGTAGATGTCTGCCGCAGTCCTTACCCACGTCCTCGTTCACCCCAAACGAGCAACACCTCACTGACAAGCCCTAGTGTCCTCATCTGCAAAATGATCTTGCTGGCCCCTATGAGCTGTAGGGCCACTGCGAGCTTCAGCAGGCTCAGCCCCTCCCCCATCCACGATTGCCCCATGGCTGAAGCAGGGTAAGGATTATCTACAGCAAACTTGCAAATTTTTCTTTATGGATCTGAACCAAACACTGGCTGCAGCTCTCAAAGGCACCAGCCTCAGAAGGAGGAGAAGTTTGCCCTTTGTATCCCTTAAAAATAGAATAACAAATAGACAGCACTTGGAATCTTTGACTCTTAAAGTCAGTAATTAACTGGAGTTCTCGAGAAATTGTACATGTTGACTTAAAGGAGAAAGGTTGGCAATGAGCCGAGGCCGAGGCTGTGGGTGATGAGAAGTGTGGCGTCTCCGTCCGGAATGCAGGGTTCTGGCTTGTGCTGGACATAGTACGGCCCGAACCCAGATCCCTGAGAAGACTTGTAGTTGCCCGTGGAGTGGGGCCCCTGCATAGATACTCCTGGCTGACGTAGTACAATCCACTCCAAACTTTAGAATAATCGTTTTATTGCTTATGATTCTCTGGGCCTGGAATTTGGGCAGAATTTGGCTGAGCAGTTTTCTGCTTCATGTGGCAATTGGCTCAGGTCCCTTGGTGAGATTCAGTTTGTGGCTAGGTTGGTCCAGAGGTTCCAGGAAAGCTTTGTTCTCAGGTCAGAGACCTTGGCTGTGAAGAGCTAGAAGGCTGGGTTCAGCGGGGCACTGGGATGGCTGGGCCTCTCCCTCTATTGCCCTGTAGCCACAGGGCCCCTCTCTTTTCATCTAGTCTCCCCATGTGGTCTCCTGAGAGGAGTCACCAGATTTCTTACATGGCAGCTCAGGGCTCCCAAGAGAGAGGGAGCAAAACTGCTAATCCTCCTAAAGGCTGGGACCACCACCGACACAGTGTCACTTCTGCCATATTCCGTTGGCCTAGCGCAGCGGTCCCCAAACTTTTTGGCACCAGGGACCGGTTTCATGGAAGACAATTTTTCCAGAGACCATGGGGGGAGGCAGGAACAGTTTCGGGATGATTTAAGCACATTACATTCATTGTGTACTTTATTTTTATTATTATTACATTGTAATATATAAAGAAATAATTATACAACCCACTATAATGCAGAATCTAATGCTGCTGTTGATCTGACAAGAGGTGGAGCTCAGGCCGTGATGTGAGCGATGGGGAGTGGCTATAAATACAGATGAAGCTTCGCTTGCTTGCTGGCCGCTCACCTCCTGCTGTGCGGCCCAGTTCCTAACAGGCCATGGACTGGGACTGGTCCATGGCCAGGGGGGTTGGGGACCACAGGCCTAGCAGTCATGATGTAGCTCAGATTCAAA
Source organism: Varecia variegata (assembly GCA_028533085.1). Taxonomy (NCBI): domain Eukaryota; kingdom Metazoa; phylum Chordata; class Mammalia; order Primates; family Lemuridae; genus Varecia; species Varecia variegata. The sequence continues at coordinate 157,807,003 of CM052439.1, read as the reverse complement.
GGGATGGAGGAACAGACTTTGCCTCTCAATAGGCAAGTGGCATGTAGCACAGAAAGGGAAGGACTTGAAGACAGCCATCTTGGGAATAAGCCACTGCAGGGTCCCTTCGGCTGAATTGGAAAGGATTTGGCGCCTGAGGTCACATCAAGGGCAATGGAGGGTAATGATGCCAGAGAGGGCCTTTGTAGGTGGAAGGGTGTTAGCCTAACTGCACCAAAAGATCAAAACTCCTTCTGACTCCAGGAATGAGATGTAACCGACATGACCTCTCTTTGCTCCTCACATCCTGTAGGTAAATAATTCTGACTCAGTGATCTGCTAACTCTGATTTACTGTGAATGGCTACCTGGAGCAGAGTGTTGAGAAAGATTCTGAGACCACCTCAAGCCTCAGTGCCATGATGTATTGGTCATGCCTCTTGGGTGTGGAATTGAGGAGCGGCAGCGTGCCATTCAGACTTGTTCTATACCTGGGTGCAACCGTGCTGTGCTCTTACCAGAAGGGAGACAGGTATATTCATTGGCCCCTGCATCTGCCATGTGCTTTCCCACATGCTCCATTTGCAGGGCTCATTTCCTCCTCAGTGACTGCCTGCAGCCCGCCTGGCCCTCGAGGCCTGCCTCCTTCTCCAGGCTCTGCTGGATCACCCTACCTTCTGGATTTCAATCACCTTAGATGGAGCGAGTGTCCACCATTAGATACTACCATGCATTGTTAATTATCTTTTCATCTGCATATTGATTATTCCCAATTAGGCAACTAGATAATTGAGGTCAAGGGTACATCTTGGTATTAATCCTTGCAACTCTTCCAGTAAGTTGGTGTTTCTCCTGATGGTTGCAACTTAAGACGAGCATCAAAAGAGGATTTGAATACGTTGAATCTATCTTTCCCTGCAAACAAGCATCAATGGTGGAAATAGGTGTATATTCATAGGCGTGGCTCAGAAGGTTTTGCCTGGATTGGACATAAGGGTGGCCAGTGCTGCTGCATGCCGTGGGTTTCACATGTGTCCAAGCTTCCACCATCCTTGCTTTTGCCTGTTGTTTGAATTATCAGTCTGCAAATGCTCACATCAATATTCTGCTAGATGGATGGGGTTGTTTAAAGACTCCAGAGAGGGAAATAATGCAATTGAGGAGCTAGAAGGAACTTTTGGTGGGCTTATGGGAATGGGAGCAAGTGATTAAGTTTCCCTATTTTTCAATCTCACTCCTCCCCAGGATAGACTTTGTTTCTTCTTCTCTCTGGAAGGTTGATGTTTATCGGGTGTTTATACCCCAGTATCTGGAACTCAAAACTGAGAAATGCATTTGGCAGAATTTCTTTGAGTCATGTATTGCTGTATTTGGGTTCATCTCTTTGGGCATATAAAATCTCTAGAGACAAATGTGAAGAAACAGGCAACATAATTTCTGTTATTTTATTTGTAATAAATAAAATGTGTGATTCTATGGAACCTGGCTAGATCTGTGGGTTGGGAAAAGTCAAGGTGGAAAAGGTGGGAAAAGTCAACATCCAATTTTGGACAGGGCTCTTAGACATCTGTTTCCTGTCTATTCTTCTCAGACCTCCAGTAGAGAGGGCTTTATAGCATTTCCTCAAGATTAGATTGGTTCTTCCCTGGTGATAAACACACATGGCTGACGTACCTGGGAAGGTTCGTAGGTCTTTGGATGCCTCATGGGTACGTCACACTTTTTCCTGGTCCAGCGTTTCTGTGGGTCACCCAGCATCCCCTCTGAATCCCCTTGTACACATCCAGAAGCCAAGTAAATCAGGATATATTTTATGATCATTAAGATACAGAGGCAATGAATGTTATTCATAACATGTCAGAAGCTGGATGACATCTTGAAGTGTATTCAGAATAATCAAAGGACGGTGAATTATGTGCAGTGCAGCCATAATGTTGCATGCATTTCATTTTATTGCCTTTTTTCCTCTTTCAAAAATTTTTTATATTTAATTGTTATGGGTACATAATAGTTGTATATATTACAGGGTACATGTGATGTTTTGATACAGGCATACAATGTGTAATGATCAAATCAGTTGAATCGGGGTATCCGTCACTTCAAGCATTTATCATTGCTTTGTGTTCAGAACATTCCAATTCCACTCTTTTAGTTTATTGACTTTTTGATAATTGGTCATCTAAAAGTTGTTCATGAGAAAAGCCACTTAGCCATACAATTTGTTTTATCAATTGCTACGAACAACAGCAATAACAAGTATAATTGGTTGAATGCTCAGTTGATACCAGACATTGTGCCACATGCTTTATGTCCCCCGATCTCATTTCTGGATTAATGGGAGCTTCTGATGCCATGAAAAAGAAATCGTAAAAGGGATGCTTCCTTTATCTCTGTTTGTTGGTTTGCATGGCTTTCATAAAGTCATTCCTGAAAAGGAAGATTCCTGAATTTGACGCAGCAAGTGTTGACTGCATTGTCCCACCTTCTCCCAGCCTGTGCGGAGCTCTGCAGGGAACATGGCGGGGCCTCTTTCTGCCATTTCTCTGCTTTTCATTCCTGCTCCAAACCCATGATCTCACAGTAGACCGGGGACTGCCTGGATATGGATTTGGCCCATCTTCTCCCCAAAACAGCTTTCTCTCTCACTTTCATTCAGTTTTAGCTTAATGATAAATAGGACTCACACCTCTTTTCTCTCTTTTGAAGATGTACTTTGCACTGCTTGGAAAGAATCAGTTGTTAATTTACAGTTATTGAATGCTAATTCACATTTAGCTATCTGTTCTAAAGTGTACTGGGGGGTTGTTTTAATCAGGTGTGGTAAGACACACAGACACAGCAATGGCTGTCATGAAGGAAGGACTTATACCCACAGATCCTTAGACACAGGAGGCCCAGCACACCAGGCACAGTGCGATCACAGGGCCACTCGGGGAAGCCCTGGGGTCTGTGGGGGGGCAGAGGAGAGCCAGGGGAAGGTGGGGGAAATGTCTTTATGGTGGTGTTCAAGAGAAGCAATGGGCGAAGGTAAGCAGCCTTAGGATTGGCTAGTCTGAATAATTTCTGTGGGCTCCCGGGCTTAGGGGCTGTTCCTAGTTGCCTGGTACCTGGCCCTGGAGTGATTAGGGCAAAGGGTTATGTGTGACAGTTCAATCAAAGAGGTAGCTGGTGGGTATGGCCTCTTGATTGATCGGTTTACTTATGAAAGGTGCAGTGAAGGTGAGCGGTTTGCTGTCTCTAAGACCTGGCTGGCCCTGGGAGGGGAAGTCTTCCCCCAGTCAGCAAGACTCCAGATGCCAGAGCATCAGTAATACAGAAAATAAGAAAAAAGAGTTGATACACCGTCCTTTAAAATATTTACCCAAGGCTGGGGGCAATGGCTGACACCTGTAATCCTAGCAATTTGGGAGGCTGAGGTGGGAGGATCACTTGAGGCTGGGAGTTGGAGACCAGCCTGAGCAACATAGTAAATCATGTCTCTACAAAAAAATATATACAAACATTAGCCTGGTATGGTGGCATGTGTCTGTGAGCGCCTGTAGTCCCAGGTACTTGGGAGGCTGAGGCTGGAGGATTGCTTACCCCAGGAGTTGGAGGTTACAGTGGGCTATGATTGCACCACTGCACCCCAACCTGCGTGACAGGTTGAGATCCTGTCTCAAACAACAAACAATATTTACCTAAGAGACAGTACGTATTGCGTGCTGGCTGTGTTTGGCCTTTGCAATTCTAGGTTGAGTCCAGCATGTGAGCTAGTCCTGGACACATGGTAGGCCCTCAGTTGGTGTTTGTTACATAAGTGCTGAGTGAATGCTCCAAACCCAACTGGAGTACACAGATTTGCCTAAACCGCTGTCTCTGCCCTCAAGTAGAATACAGTCTAGCCTGAGAAAGAGAAGTATAATATATTTATTATAAGGCGATAGTTGCCACAGTAAAAGCTACAATCATCTCCAAATCTATTCCTCCTAGAGTCCCTGTGCCCAGAGAATGGCCTGTGGTCTACCTGGCCATTTAAGCCAGAACTCAAGTGATCCTAGCTCTTCGCTGTGCTGTCCCTGCCTCTCCACCCCTGAGCTCCCCAGCCATCAAGTTCAGGCCATTCTACCTTCTAAAGCTGTCCCCTCATCTGTCCCGCCTTCTGTCTTCACTGACTGCAGAGAGAGATGCCATGTGGCTGTGCTGCACACGCGTGGAGGCCCGGTCAAGAGGGTGGGATGCTGCCCTTCCTGCTGTCCTCTGTTACACGCAGAGCCCTGGGTGCTAACTCACAGCAGCTGTCACCAGCCACCGGTGGGCATTGGTGAGGGGAACAGTACAGGAGGGGCGCCCTGCTGGGTACAGCAGCCCTCCCAGGGGCTTAGCCACCCAACGAGTTCCTTTTCAGATGCTCTATTGTCCGTAGAAACCCCTGTCTCTGGAAGGGGCTTGGAGCCAGTACAAAGTCTAGAGATCATTTTGAGGTACACGGTTTGTCTCGGCCCCTCCCACCTCCTCTTGGCATGTCTCTCCCTCCCGATTTCCCTCCAGCCTTCCGAAGGGTCTGGTGCGGCTGACTGTGCCGTCACCTCCTTCCTAAAACTCATTTGTATTGATGGAATTTAAAGGTCACTCTTCCTGCTGGTGTCGGTGCCGTAAAAGAGCACAGGAAGGAGGGCGATGCGTGTGTAAAGGAGTGACTTCCTAATTGGGATGGAGAGTCACGAATCTGCTGATTCGTGGTGGACATCCGTGTGTGGACCTCAGAGGAGTCATGGTTGTTCTTCCACCTTCCCGGGGGATTTGGGCCTGGGGGAAGAAGGTTTGCCGGTGGGAAGCGCCAGTTCACGTTCCATTGTAGGTGTCTGCAGGCTCCGGTGTGAGGCTAGGATCTTAGTCTGCTTGGGCTACCGTGACGAAGTACCGCCGACTGCATGGCTTAAACAACAGAAATTCATTTTCTCACAGTTCTGGAGGCTGGAAATGCAAGATCGAAGTGTTGGCATGTTGGTTTATTCTGAGGCCTCTCTCCTTGTCTTGCAGACGGCCACCTTCCTACTGTGTCCTCACGTGGTCTTTCCTCTGTGCACATGCAACCCTGGTGTCTCTCTGTGTGTACTAGTCTCCTCTTCTTATGAAGACACAAGTCAGATTGGGGTAGAGCCCACCCTAACAGCCTCATTTTAACTTAATGACCTCTTTAAAGGCCCTGTCTCCAAATACAGTCACTTTCTGAGATAATGAGGGTCAGAGCTTCAACAGAGGAATTTGGAGGAGAAAGACTCAATTCAGCTTAAAACAGAGGGATAGCAGGGCACTGGGAAGGCCTTAGAACTGCAGTTCTCCAAATTGTTCAGGTGGCCAAGAATGTGTGAGTTGGTGGTGTCCATTTAATAAAATGTTGAATCATTGGATTCCATTATATGAACTAGGAACAACTTTACTAGCAGAAAATAGGGTGCTGTGTGAAGTGTGCAATCTAAAATCCCAGTGAACAGAATGGGCACAGGGAAGGGGAAAACTGCTGAACTAAGCAGACCAGCGGTTTTGAGTTTTTGCTACAGCACTTGCTTACTTGCACGATTAGTTTTGCATCCACTGCACTTGCTGACAAAACAGTAGCAGGTGCCAGAGTTTTAAAAAGTTTCTGAGTGAAAACTTGAAACTGACATAATTCCTTGTGCTAAATTAATCCTGTCTATATATTTGGGAAAACTTACCGTTATTCAGTTTTAGCAATGGAAATATTCCATATTCAAAAGGAACAGAGTTTGAGAATCATTATGGGAAGCAACGTCCCTGTGTATCTTCTCTAATTAGTCAGAAGACTTAGGGGACGAATAATACTTCTTCATGATCACTGAAAGAAAGAGGACTTATGATGCTAATCATTTACAGTCTGGCTTCTCTCTCCATTTTTTCATTTATTCATTTATTCAACAGAACTGATTGAGAGGCTTCATTATGCATAACAGTTTGCTAGATACTCATGATAGAGAAATGAATGAGGTTCTATCCCTGCCTTGAGGACCTTAGTTATCAGTTAAGAATTTTGATTGCAAACCACAGAATCCACTCTAGCTGTGTTAAGCAGAGAAGTAATTTATTAAAGAAGCTCCAGCAGAGGCAGGACTGGCTTGGGAGAAAAGTAGCCAGTCCAGGCAATGCACTGCTCCAGTGGAGACTCGTGTGCTCTTAGTGATGCACGGGCACCAATGCTTGATGCTGAGCACAAAATACTACTTAAAGATCCTCTGCTGCTATTGTCTCTGAAATTTGGGTGTCTACAGCTGCCTTTGCCACTGCTGCTTCATGCCTCTTGCTTCTGATTGGCCGAGCCCAGATCACATGCCTGCACCCTAGGTGCAAGGGAACCTGGGAAAACGAGTTTCTGGTTTCTGTCTTAAAGGTGTGTGGAATCAGGAGAAAAGAAATTCTGCAAACAAGGAGAGTGTCAAAAGGTATTGAGTAGCCAAAAAGCATAACCAGTGTCCGTTCTAAGCTCCCAGTCCAATGGGGGAAACAGATGTATATTCAAAACATCACAACATAGTGAGAAAAGTGCTGTGACCAAGATATGCTTATGGCATGATGATGTAAGCGCCAAGGGAAACTTACTTTTGACCCTCTGAAGATGTGCTGAAGATCAACTGACAATGGGCAGACGAACAGGAGAAAAGGCATGCAAATTTATTTGACCATAGTTTTACGTGACACAGAGCCTTCAGAATGAAGACCCAAAGATACAGGGGAAATTGTTGATTTTTGTGTGTAGGGTTAACAAAATATGGACAGCCATGTAGAAATATGACTGTACAAAAAGTGTATGATCTAATGCTGATAGACTGAGTGGGGAAACCCAGCAAGGCCTGTCTGTCTAGATTCTTCTTGGCCTCTCTGTGCAGCCTTCCTTCCTTCTGGGTATGGGGCAGGACCCTGTCTGGAATGGGGATCTTATGACCTACAGTCAAACAAGGTAAGCCAGATAATTTCTTTACAGCTAGTTTTTACACAGAAAGGTGGGGTGTGGGAAGATGGTAGTTAGAGTAATATTTTTAGGTTTTGTGGCTGGCTTGGGGGAAAAGGGGTTCCAATTTCTAAGAACTGCTTTGGGGAAGAAGGATTCTAGTTTCTATGACTTGTCTCAAGGGAGAATAAGAGGCCAGGAGAAGGCTGGAGAGAGCTGCTTCTGAAGACTTCATATTGGAGTATTGTTTTCTGAGCCCCAGTAATGAGGACTAAAAAAGGAGTTGTTGGACGGGCGTGGTGGCTCATACCTGTAATCCCAGCACTCTGGGAGGCCGAGGCAGGAGGATCACTTGAGGTCAGGAGTTTGAGACCAACCTGAGCAAGAGTGAGACCCTGTCTCTACTAAAAATAGAAAAATTAGCCAGGTGTGGTGGTGCATGCCTATAGTCCCAATTACTCTGGAGGCTGAGGCAGGAGGATCGCTTTAGTCCAGGAGTTTGAGGTTGCAGTAAACTATGATGATGCCAGTGCACTCTAGCCTGGGTGGCAGAGTGTGACCCTGTCTTAAAAAAAGGATTTGTTAATAGCCTGGGGTGGTCAGGGGAGGCTTCCTGGAGGAGGTGATTGATGACTGAGCACACCTGGATGGAGGAAGCAAAAACGAGGCAGCTTGGAGCCAAATATGAACAAGGACCCTCCCCATCTGACTTTAACCTGCCTCCACAGCAAGGGTGCCAGAGTAGAAAAATGGGAACTGATGAAGGCAGACGAAAAGGCAGATTGGAATCTGCATGCATTAGTGGAGGACGCACGTGACAGCTGCCTAGAATTGCTCGGGTCGTCCCAAGTGGGGCTGTCTGCATAATTGGCTTGGCTTGTGTCCTTTCCCCTCCCAACTCTGTTCCCTTCAGATGTCCTAAGGAGTTACAGTGGCTTCTAGTAGGAAATATACACTGCATTTTCAGACAGGTTTTTTAAAAACACAAAGCCTGACTCCAAAGAAGCTCCTCTTTTTTTCTTTAAAAAACAAAGTTCTCGTGAAAGAAATAAGAAAAGGAAAGAATAAAGTCTAAAGTACAAGTCCCCTGGTAACTAGCATTTATATATTTATATACTATCTTTAAAAAAAAAAACCCTCAAATGCAATCAAATTATGTCTACTGCTTTGCAATTTTTTTCTACTTTTCCTGTCTTCGATTTCTTAAAAAATGAATCTTAGTAGCAGTGCCTTGAAGTTGTATTTAGTCAATAAACATTTATTAATAATGAGGAGACTAAGAATGAAGATATTTCTAAGGCTGAATTTGGTTTAGAGAGTTGCAATACAGAGCCCGACTTCCCCCTAAATCTGTTTCTCTTTTGGATTTGCCCGTCTTGGGAAATGGTGTCACTTAGTAATTGGCTTAATTCAGAAGCGTAGCCAGCAGCGTTCGTTCTTCCCTCTCATCCCACGAACCGCCCATCAGCAAGTCCCGTCTTCTCTACCTCTGTGTTCATCCTGAATGTGTCTCTTTCTCCCCAGGTGCATGCCACCGTCCCCAAGCTCCTTCACCAAGCCCAGACAAACCCGTCATTGGTCTTCTCTAGAACGTCTTTGTCCCCAATAGCCAATGATATTTCAAAACAGAAATGTCTCTGCTGCATAAAACTTTCCAGTGCTGGTTTCCTGTTGCTCTTAGCCAAAAGTCAAGGCTTTGCACAAGGTGGCCCTGACCACATAGCATGCTGTGATCCTCCCTCTCACAGTGACCTTCAAGCGGTTCCTCACACACGCCCTTAGGCTCCTGATGCTTGGGCCCCCACCCTCTCCACTCTGCACAGCTGGTTTCTTCTTATCTTTTAGGTCTCAGCTTAAATGTCACTTTCTCCTTGAGCATCCCCTCATCTTCTGTCCAAATAGTGCCTCCCCCATGACCTGTTGTTGTATTACAGCTCCCTGTTTATTTCTCTCTTCCTGTACTTACCACGATCATCTCTATTTTTGGGGTTTCCTTATCACGTGTCTCTCCTAGAATCGAAGTTCTGAGAAGATGGGGATCTTATCCGCCTTGTGTGCTCTGTGCCTGCAGCGTCTGGCCCAGCAGCGCGCAGTAACTGTGTCACGAAGGAGTGAAGTACTCACTCTAGGACCACCAAGTCCTCCGCCAGGCCTCTTCCCGCTCCCCTTGGTGTAGCACCTTCTCCTGGGAGCTTCCCGCTGGCTTCAGACTTCTCACAGGCTGCCCCCTCCTTCCCGCAGCACCTGCGGGATCCCAGGCTTTGTGCTTCTCCTGCCCTTTGTGCAGCCTTGGCAGCCAAATACAGGATGACCCACATTTCATCCTGCCTGTGTCTGTAAGACCAGCCCGTCGCACAGGTCCTTCTCCAGCTGCCTGGGTCTCCGCTCCCCGCTGCACGAGTAGCAGATGATAAAACAGGTATGCTGGGCACTCGTGGGTCTTCCTGCAGTTGCTCAACGGAGTGGGAAAAGCGCTGAACTTGAAGACAGCAGCTTTGGAGCCCTCGGCTGTGTAACTTGGAGAAACTCAATCTATCCCGAGCCTCCCTTTCCTCATCTATGGATTGTGAGCAGAGGTCCCCATTCTGGGGTATCTTACAGCAGTGTTCCCCAACCTTTTTTGGCACCAGGGGCCAGGAAGACAGTCTTTCCAACTGACCCGTGGGAGTGGGGCATGGGGCGGAGCTCAGGTGGTGATGCGAGCAATGGGGAGCAGCTGTAAGTACAGATGAGGCTTCCCTTGCTTGCCCGGCGTTCACCTGCTGTGTGGCCCCCTAGTTCCTAAGTTTCATGGAAGACAATTTTTCCATGGGTAGGCGAGGGGGGTCATGGAGCTCTGTGGCCTGGGGGTCAGGGACGGCAGTCTTACAGGGCCGTGGAGTTGATGCTTGTATAACCGTTGCCAAGCCTGAGCGTGTAGTAGTAGTATATTGCCCAGCATACTTAGATTTCATTTGGAAAGAAAACGGTTGACTTGGAGATGAGAGAGCCAGATCAAAAAAGCTGCCTGGACAAAGTTTCTGTACAGGGGAGGACTGAGGAGGATTGGGGTGAGCAGGGCAGGCCTGGGCTTGGACCTGGGGGTGACCATCGTATATGAGGCTTTGCCCTGCACACGGCACTGCGGTTGGCCCAGAAAGATGCCCCCCATTCAAATAATAAAGAGCCAAGTGAGAACTCCCTTGGGAAGAGTAGGCAGTGACGTGATGTCTGCTTGACTGGAACTGTATTTCTTCGCTTGGTGAGACATCTTTTGGGCCAGTGTGAAAGTGAGGTTGGTTGAAATTCTTCTTTCCGCCAGTACTACCTCTCACTCAGATACACAAGCCTGTGCTTGGTAAAGCTGGGCTCTTGTTATAAGCTCAATCTGGAGACAGTCACTGACCATCTATGAGCATGTGCTATAGTTGCAAAGAAATCTAAGATACCTTCTCTGCCCCTAAGGCAGGATTTCTCAACCTCATCAGCACTATTGACATTTTGGGTGGGATAGTTCTTTGTTGAGGGCGGTGCTGTCCTGTGCATTGTAGGAGGCTCAGCAGCATCTTCTGGCCTCTGTGCACTGGATGCCAATAGTACAGCACCCCACACATACACACTCACACACGTACACATGTGTGACAGCCAGATAGGTCTGCAAACATTGCCAAATGTCCCCTGGGAGAAAAATCTCTCTCTCTCTCACACACACACACACACACACACACACACGTCCCTTGAGAACCACTGCCCTATGGGATGTGATTGTCTAATAAATAGGATGGACACAAAGAATTCAGAAGAGGAGAAGAGGAAGAGGAGTGGCATACTTTAAGCTGGATACAAAATACAGATGCACTAATGCAAGTCACCTGACTGTCTGGATGTTGAAGGGCCCTTGATTTTGGATGCTCCTTGACAAGTGCTAATGGGCAAAGATGATAGTGACTACATCCGATATGATGCTTCTTTATAACTTTTATCTAGCCTAGGAAAATTCAGATATTTATATGCTTCTTGGTTGCAAAGATTTGTTTGTCTTGAGAAATGCAATGTCCATGAAATTAGATTTCATTTATAAAATGAGTAATAGAGTTGTTGGGAGGATTGAGATAGTGTATACAGCATACCCAGGCTCTAATTCATAGCTATAGCTATTTTTATGAGTTATTGATCAATTTTTATTCCATGTGGTATTTGTATTATAGCTATTATACAATGTGCATCTTCCATGGTCTATTAATATGTTAATATATATATTCATCAAATGAGAGATAGAGAATCAAATTATATGTTAAAAAAAAACCACCCTGCAAAATAGGTGGTATGATGCCCATTTTATAGTTGGAAAGTGAGATTTGGAAAGGTTTAATATCTTGCCAGGTTCACACAAGCCTGTACAGGATGGGGATGGTATTGGAACGCAGAGTGTTCTGCTTTTCTTTTTTTTTTTTTTTGAGATAGGGTCTTGCTCTGTTGTCCAGGCTAGAGTACAGTGGCATCAGCATAGCTCACTCCGACCTCAAACTCCAGGGTGCAAGTGATCCTCCTGTCTCAGCCTCTTGAGTAGCTAGGACTACAGGTGTGTGTCACCACACCCAGCTAATTTTAAAATTTTTTGTAGAGATGGAGTCAGTTCTAGCTATTGTCCAGAATGGTTTCAAACTCCTGGCCTCAAGTGATCCTTCCGCCTTGGCCTCCCAAAGTGCTAAGATTACAGGCACGACCCACCGTGCTGGACCTGTTCTGCTTTTAAGACCTGCTTTAACCTGGAAGGAATGTGAGGCTAGGAATTAGAGGACTGTCCTCAGCTTTGTTTATCTATCCACCAACATCAGAACAATCTCTTTTCACCTAAGAGTTGTTTTTACAAAATCGGTATATCTTTTTGGTATACATAGCTTTTCCACCCAAAGAAATTATAGACTCCAAGAGGACAGAGAGTAAGTAGTATATCATACTCATATATGACACTTATATCTCAAGTGTCATACCCAGAATTGGTTCTTAGTAACTATTTACTGTTTGATTTTTCTTGTCTCCTATGTACTTCTAGCAAGATTTGGTGTTAAAGGAGAAGTAAAAACTCTTTATGCCTCTTCAGGAATGGAAATTCTGTCGTACAAGTTAGCTCTAAGGATGAATTATTTCTTGTTGCTCTCTAATTTTAGACCCCAGCTGTTTTGACAAGAGTACTTGAGTCAGTATTGCCACTTTGTGCACACATCACTGCCTCTAACTGTATTACCGATGAGAGGTGGGGTGCACATGGTTCTGCCATGAAGTGCATCTCTCTTGAGCTGGGCCACAGGAGAGGGTCAGCCCTCCGCTCTGTCATAAGGACAATTCAGCCAAGGAAGAAATAACTATTCTAGAAACCAGGCCCCCAGTTGGGGCGTGTGTGTGTGTGTGTGTGTGTGTGTGTGTGTGTGTGTAAGGGAGTTGGGGCAGAGGAGGAATCTCTACCTGGTGAATGGCTACTCCCATACAACACACCTGGAGGATCAGTATTTTCAGGGGGTCCTGAAATTAGTGTCAAAATGAGAAAGTCACCCACTTTATCATGAGATGGGTCATGAAATTATTTACATTTTCAAACATTTGATGCCTTCTTGCTTTAAAAGGGAAAAGAAGCTTTGCTTAAAGGAGCAGAGGGGTGGGTGTCTGGGTGATAGTTCTCCTGACCAAGCCAATTGCTGAATCTGCCTGAATGAAATGGTTGATTTTTGAGGCCTTCAAATACTGCTGTCTTCTCAAGGTTGTGTGGGTCATAAATGGTCTAAAGTGAATTCCTTTGCTTTATTTCTAGTTAGAGCGAAAATGCTTCTCTCACCTCTGCTTGGGCTCGCAAGGCATTTTCAAGCCAAAATTGCTTGGCCTTGTGACTTGCAAGTGGTTGATTTATATCTGCCTCTCCTGTTTCCAGCCTGCAGGTTGGGTATTCAGAGGCTAAAGGGCCTTTTCAGGGTGGCTGGTGTTTTTGTTGATGTTGTTTTGCTCTGTTTCAAGTTTCCAAATCTAGGAAATGGCTATGGGTTGGGTATGCCTACTTAAGAGGCCCAGAATGACAGAGCCATATTTGCCAGGCAGCCAGGGTACCCAGGTCAGCAGGTGGGGGAAGAGTTTGTTACTTTCATTGTTCTTTAAGGGATCCCTGAACCACATGCTGGAGTGATTCAATGATGTCACCTCTCTCTTCTACCCATGAGCCTTCGAAGCTTTGTTGAGAAACCATTGCTTGATTGACAGTTGTCCTCTGCCCACCTCTGACATTAGATGCAAAGACCAGCAAAGGAAGACGTTTTCCTAAATGCCCACCTGTAAGAGAATGGAGCCCAGGCCTGCAGGCTGTGCAGAAGGAGCTGGGAGGCAAAAAACCATGGCACATCCCTCACATGGGCTCCACCTCTTATGACCTTGGCTACCTGTGGTTCACTGCAGATGCTGAAAGAATTTGCTGTCTAGGAGATTGTTTCCTTTGGAGAGAAGGCCATTTCTGAGACAGCTGAGAAAGTCTTTGGAAGTTACACAGTTAATGATGTTGATAGGGTAGGGAAAATATCAAGAGCAGCTCTCTTTTTTAAAAATAAACTTCTTATTGAAGTATAACATACATACAGAAAAGTACACAATCACAAAATAGTACAGTTGTGATTCCGTTTACGTGAAGTATGACAACAGGCAAAGGCCATTTGCAGTGTTAGAAATCAGGGTACTGGTTACCTTTAGGTGGGTAGCGCCTGAAGGGAGCACAAGCGCCACCCCCACGGTGCTGGTGATGTTCCGATTCTTGACTGGGAACTACTCTTTGTGATTTAAGAGAATTTCAAATGGTATTTAGCATGCGTCAAACTGAGGATAGAAAAACCCTGGGAGTTAAAATGGTTCAGACAGCCAACCCTTGTGTTTTGGGGATATCTTTGGTTTCTGTCTTCCTGGCATCCTTTCCCCCTTTCTTGGTTTAGAACTCATCCTTTCTCACTCTCAGTGCATGTGCTGTGGTCTGGCCCACTCTGTGGCCCCAGGAGCAGGCACAAAACTCATGGGCTGGCTAAGTGACAGGCAGGTGAGCCAAGTCAGACAATGAATCTGTCCCAAGACTTTCTAAAAACCACTGAGAACGAGCCACATGCTCTGAGCTGGGGTTCTCAGCTGGTAGGGTAGAAGCTTCGGCTTCTGGGGGCCGTCTTAGCTGCCATGTACAGAGTGCCAAGTGGGAAGGAAGCTGTTGGGACAAAGGGAAAGTTTCCTCCTTGCCCCTAAACACTTGCTGGAAAACCAACTCGCAAAAGGCAGATTAACTGGAGAAAAGGCGTGTAAGTTTATTTAGCGTGTACACAGGAGCCTTCAGAATGAAGACCCAGAGATACAGGGGAAATTGTCCATTTTTATGTTCAGGTTTAACAAAGTATGGACAGCCATGTAGAAATATGATGGCACTAAAAGTGTATGATCTAATGTGAGTAGACCAAGTGGGGAAACCCAGCAAGGCCTGTCTAGATTCCTCTTGTCCTCTCTGAGTATGAATTCCTTTCCTTTGCATATGAGGCAGGACCCTCTCTGGAATGGGGGTCTTATGACCTACAGTCAAACAAGTAGGTCAGATAATTTCTTTAGGGCCAATTTTTACACAGAAAGGTGGAGGGAAAGTTAGAGTAATGTTTTTAGGTTTTGTGGCTGGCTTTGGGGAAAAGGGGTTCTGGTTTCTATGACGCACCCTGGGGAAGAAAGTTTCTAGTTTCTATGGCTCACCTCGGGGGAGAATGGGACTGAGAGATGGTAGGACAGGAGAAGGTCAGAGAAAAACTTTCACTTTAGAGGCCTTCATTTTGGGATATTGCTTCCTGAGTCCCAACAAAGATGGTACAGAAGACAGAAAAGTCAAAATTCCTGGTGACAGTGTGTGTGGATCCAGCTGTGCTGTGAGCCATCTCCATTCCTGTAATGTAGGAAAAAAACAAACTTTTCTTGTACTAAACTCTCATTCAACATAATAGAAAACACTTTTGTAACCAGACATGTGGGTTTCTTCAGACACATGAATTCTTGTGTGGACACCAACACAACTGGGTGTCCTACAATTTGATTAAATTCTGACACTATCTACCTGCACTTAGCGTCAGACTCCACAGGTTAAGGGCTCAGTCCCATAAGACTGCCCTCATTTCAGACACCAGTATCAAGTCCTAGGTTTTCACAAGTACTTCTGGTTGACTGGCCATAAAATTGGGGTTCCCACAGCCCTCTCCTTGGGCTAGATAATTTGCTAGGATGGTCACAAAACTCAGGGAAACACTTACGTCTACCATTTTATTGTATAATAAAAGATGTGATAGAGGGTGCAGATGATGCAGAGGTGCAGAGGGCAAGGTGCAGGTGGGAGAATGGGCACACCTCCCTACCCTCTCGGGGTGCTCCTCCCTCCTAGAACATGTGCGTGTTCAGCAATCTGGAAGCTCTCTGAACCCTGTCCTTTGGGTTTTTATGGAAGTTTTTCATTCCATAGGCATGATTGAATGAATCACTGGCCATTGGTCATCAGCTCAACTTTTAGCCCCTCTCCCATCCCCAGAGGATGGGGGTTGGGACTAAAAATACTGACCCTCTGAACACATGCTTGGTCCCCCTGGAACCCAGCCCCCATCCTGAAGCTATCCAGGGGCCCACACACATACCAGACATCTCATTGGCATACATAAAGACACTTGTCACTTAAGAGACTTCAAGAGCTGTCCCAGAAAGGAAATTTACCATAAATCACAATATCTCAGTTCCTCATGGACTTTTCATTTACATGCATCAGTAAATTCCTTTTTTGATCTCAGCTCTTCAGGTTGGCTTTCCATCCCTTGCCTCTAAGTGTTCTGACTAATTAAAGAGATGCATTTCTTGGTCAGGTTGATTGGAACCATTAGATATACTTGTCCAAAGTTGACTCCTTCCACTGTATCTCGAAGAACTGTGGTTCTTTGTGGTGGATGGGTCTGGTGGCAGCTCCAGGTTGGCAGGGGAGGTGAGGGCTTTAGATGAGGCTGTTGGGTTGGAGGGATGGGCTGAAGGAGCTGGTTCTGAAGTTGTGTTGGCACAACTCACACACTGTTTTTGCCTAGTGTGTTTATTTGGGATGGCATGGTGAGGCGCTTAGTGCTGTCCCTTGGTCTCTGCTCCCTTGCATTCTCTTGGCACTTGGATCCTGATGCTTTTATTATTATTATTATTATTTCAGCATATTATGGGGGTACAAATGTTTAGGTTACATATATTCCTGATGCTTTTTTAAATCTATAAAACAGAAGTGTAAGAGATGAGAACACACAGTTTACCAGCCTGCTGGAGACAACCAGAAGATCCCAATAATGACCTTCCATTCCCCATTTTATATGAACTCTGTATTTTAAAATAGTCCAAATTATAAAGCACACAAAGGAATTCTAAGGTGGCAGCTTTAGGAATAAAATTGTTAAGGTGGTCCTACCTAGGGGCAGGGGAATGCACTAAATCAAAATCACCTAAAATGGAGGTGATGCTAACAGTATCTTTGCTGTGTGGGCTTTAAGCTATTCATTGGTTGGAAATATCCTTCTTTGAAACATTTAATGATGTATGACAACTTTGTAAGTAAACATAAAAGAGTATCATTAAAATAATCAATAGGCTTTCTTGCCTCTGGCTTATCTTCCTGTCACTGCTCATGTTCTGCCTGGATGCCTGCACAGGGCTGGCAGGTACCCCAGCATTGTGTGAGGATCTGTTTCAGGCTTGGCTGTGAGGAGCTATTCAGTAAATACCTGTTGACATGACCTAGTTTGGTGCAGGTTTTTCCACACTGAATGCCACAAGTCTACCAGCAGCCACATCACCTTGTTTCTACTTCCCATCTTACCTCTTGGACTCATTTCCTCACCCTGATGTGAACCAGTACAATATAACAAAGAAGAGACTTCTACAAGATCCACCGGAAAGAATAGATTTTAGATCTTAAAATTGCTTAAGAGGATAGAACCACATATTCTCACATTCCTGAAAAGATGTTTAGAGATGACCTCTACTTCAGTTGCCTTATTTCATCGGAGAGGGGAAGTGGCTTGCTTAATCCATGGCAGAATAAGGCTAGACCCCAGGGCTGTGGTGCCGCCAAACCTGAAAGTATGTCCACCTACACCTTAGGACTGGGAGGGACCCAGACATTTTATGGAACTTCAGTGCAATCTACTTCTTATTGAAGAGGAGATGCTAGGATCCAAGGACAGAGTTCATGCTAATGTACCTCCTTTTTGTGTCTTCATATCCTCTGAGAGATGCTAAATGGGGACACCGGAATAGCCATAGGTCATTTAATAATTTCATTTTTAGCTGTTGTAACATACTCCTCCTTCCCTTATGTGGCTTACAGGAGTGGCTAAAATAATGCAGATGGACTCTTTGGGTTTCATCTTGTTTCTTTTCCTTCCTCTGGCAGGGAGGCTGGAGAGTAGTGGTATCCAGAAGTAAAATATGCCAATAATTTATAGCTGGATAAATCTGCTTTTGAACTATATCACAACCACTAGAATTAAAATTAGCACTTGCTCAGGGCTTTTTATAGATGGAGTATTCTGCTACATGCTTTATGTGGATTATTTCATTTAATTCTCACAAGACCCCTCTAAGGCAGATATTGCTATTAGCCCCACTTTTCTGATGAGGAAACCAAGGCTCAAAGGGGTTATGTAACTCACTCAGGGTCACCCAGGTGTGCCTAAGCACGAGCTTCAGTCACTACACAGGACAGCAGACCTGAAGAACAGCAATGAAAATGAAATTTTTGGAATGTTAGAGAGATTGCAAGGTATGAAATCTATGATGAATTTAGATCAAGGGAATTATTCCAAGAATCATTTTGTTCCAGAGAACCGAGAACATGGCAGTCCACTTCGCCGCAGATGGAGTCCTCAACTTTAATCTCAGACTTTCTCATGTCTGCACAGTCTGATAACAGAAATTCTTCACCTGCAGTAAGTGAAAATCTTGAAGAGGATCCTTGGAGGGGCATTTGGGCAGCCAACCCTGTGTCCTTGCTCCGTGGTGCTTTAGCGTTGTTTGGGGTGTGTGTGTGTGTGCTGGGTTTGTCATTGCAGAGAGCACAGCTGGTTGCAGACCAGCTTCTGAAGGCTGCAGGTGGATTCCTGGGGAGAGGGTGGCACCTTAGTGCCAGTTCTCCTTACAGTTTTGTTCTGCACTTTCTAAAAATATTTCTGACAAACAGCTAATGGGCATTTTGGCCACACAGCTCCAGACCGCTGCTGCCATTTCAAATGGAATGCTTCTCCTTCAGGCCCGCTCATCTTGATTTATATGATGGGGTAAATTCAGCTCTTTCATGGAACTTCACAACAGCCTACTCACCAGAGGCTCTTTAAAAACAATAAAGTGAATTTTTGCCTCTTTTAGCAAGTGTTTCATGTTTATTTGCTAGTTGAAAATGAAATGAAGTGAAAGCTTCATTGGGAAGAACACAGCTGCAGTTATTGCCTAAATATTGTTTAGTGATACACAAGGAAAGGGAGCCCCAACTCTTTAGAAGAGCAGTTATTTCTGAAGTTTAGGAAGACTAAGGGGCAAATACAATATTTTAAAAAACATATATAACTTTATTGTGAATTGCTATAATGTTTTTGGAAAGCATGTTTGCAATATGTACAAAGAGCCTCAAAGTGCATGCCCTGTCACCTAGTGAGTCCTTTTCTTTAAATACATCTTGAGAAACTAATTGGAAATAAAGATAATTTTGTATTCATCAGAGCATCATTCATGATGGCAAAAAAATGGGCCATAACCTAAATTCCCAACAGTAGAGTTAGCAAAATAAATTATAGTGATCCATTTGTTGTCATATTATGCAGTTATTAAAATGTCTATCTTTGAAGAATAATGATGATATGATAAAACGTTTAAGATAAAAGAAGTGAAGATATGAGGGGACTTCAAAAAGTTAGTGGAAAAATGGAATTAAAAGATAAAAAATGTATAAACTTTATTTCTCAATAGAAGTTCCATCAAGATCAAGATACTTTTGTAAGTGCTGTTACCAGCCATTTAGTCCATTGCTAAAGAGCTGGGAATCCTGGGAGTTTAACCACGTCAATGCAGTCTTTTGTACATTATTAACTATAGAAAAATGGGTGCCCTTAAAAGATTTCTTTTAAGATTAGGAAACAAAAAGAAGTCAGAAGGAGCCAAATCAAGACTGTAAGGTGGATACCTAATGATTTCCCATTGAAACGCTCATGAAATTGCCCTTGCTTGATAAAAGGAATGAGCAGGAGCATTGTCGTGGTGGAAGAGGACTCTCTGGTGAAGCTTTCCTGGGTGTTTTTCTGCTAAAGCTTTGGCTAACTTTCTCAAAACACTCTCATAATAAGCAGATGTTATTGTTCTTTGACCCTCCAGAAAGTCAACAAGCAAAATACCTTGAGCATCCCCAAATCTGTTGCCATGAGCTTTGCTCTTCTTTAGCTTTGGCTGATAGCTGGATCACTGCCACCTTTTGGTAGCCATTGCTTTGATTGTGCTTTGTCTTCAGGATGGTACTGTTGAAGTCATGAGTCATCTCCTGTTATAGTTCTTTGAAGAAATGCTTCAGAATCTTGAGCCCACTTGTTTAAAATTTCCATTGAAAGCTTTGCTCTTTCTTGTCTGCAGCTGATCTGGGTGCAATGGTTTTGGCACCCATCAAGTGGAAAGTTTGCTCAACTTTAATTTTTCAGTCAGAATTGTATAAGCTGAACCAATTGAAATGCCTGTGGTGTTGGCTAATGTTTGTGCTGTTAATCGTTAGTCCTCTTCAATTAGGGCAAGAACAAGATTAAAACAAGGTTAATTTTTTCCTTGAAAATTGGTGTGGATAGTCTGCTACTGCAGGGTTCATCTTCAACATCACCTTGTCCCTTCTTAAAATGAGTTATCCATTTGTAAACTGCTGATTTCTTTGCAGCATTGTCCCCCTAAAACTTTTTGCAGAGCAGCAATGATTTCACCATCTTTCCACCCAAGCTTTGCCATAAATGTGATGTTTGTTCTTGCTTCAATTTTAGCAGAATTCGTGTTGCTCTGATAGGGGTTCTTTTCAAACTGATATCATATCCTTCTTAGTGCCTCAAATTGGATCGTGTTCAGATATGTTATAATGAGTTAGTACAAGTTTATTTTGGTGCAAAAAGTGTTTGAAATTCATGCATAGTTTTTTCATAATATGCATTTTCCATGAACTTTTTGAGGACCCCCCCCCATACAAGCTTCAAAATTGCATATATAGCCTGATCACAATTCTGTAAAAATTTCTACACACATACACACACACATTCACACTTCAGAAAAAGATTGAAGAAATAACTCCAAATTGCATTTGTCTCTGGTTAGCAAGATTGTGGGTGACTTTATTTTCTTTATGTATTTTTCTATTTCCCCCCAGTTTTTGGCAATGAAAATTGATTCAGTTAAAAGTCATGATTTTTTTTTTTTTTTAAAGAAGAAAGGCTCTTCCCAGAATTTTCTTAGGGGTATGGTACATGGCATCAATAGCTCCATAGTGAATTAAATCTGGAGGCCTGCAAGGTCAAGTCTTAGTTTTAGTCTGTTGTGTTAAACAAGGGACTACACCCTAGTGAAATAAAAGAGAAAGCTGAACATGGTGTCTGAATACCAGAGGTCTTACTCAAACTTCTCTCTCTCACTAGCTGAGTACCTTGGGGAAACTATTTGGTACTCTTGAGTCTCCTTGGGGACAAATGGATCCACCAGTGCCAGTTCTAAGCAAAACTGTGAAGCAGACAAATGCTTGTGCCTCTGCTTCTGTTTTGGTGTTTGTTCTACCCTACCACAGGGCTTCCAGACTCCAGTGCTCATCTCATGCTGTCTGCAACTCTCTCCTAAGGAAAACTGCTCTTTGGAAAGGATCTGGTTCATTCCTTCAAACACATATTCATTAAGTACAAGGTTCACTGACCGGTGAATACTTAACCCATGACCCTGCCTAAAGATGGCTACATTTTCATAGGGAAATGGAAATAACCCATAAATCAAAGGACAGCTCTCTAGCAGACTGCCTAGTGGGGGCCTCTGACCCATGTGGTCGAGCTCAGGGAATTTCGGTTTTGTTGCTGAGGATCAGGACTTTGAATCAAGGCCCTCTTCTTGTGAACAGGTGCAGGGGAATCATTTATCCTCCCTAAGCCTTCGTGGATTCTGCGTACATGCATCAGAAATAATCATAATTTCTTCACAGGATTAGTGTGAAAAGTAAAACAACATAAGTGAAATGAACCTTGGCAAAGTGGAAGGCAGAGGTTGACTGTTGCAGAGGTACATGGGCTGAGCTTGTTGCAGAAGGTTTTGTTGAGTTTGCAGAGTGGTTACTTTTTATTTTTTAAAGACTTAATTGGTTGTCAATGTTTGAAAATCAAACAATGTCATATTTAAGAGTGTGGTGTTTTTATTTTTATTTTTTTACTTCCCTGGGCCCTGGAAATGTAGCGTGGCACCAGTCTGCTAGAGCCCAGTAGTGGCTGGTCACCATCAAGGGATCCCAGTACCCCCTGTCCCCCCTGCAATTGCTTCTATCTTAGGAGAGGGTAGTGGTGAAGGGCTGAGGCTATGGATTCAGAACTTCCTGCCCTGATTCTCTGCTCTACCATTTGCTGGTTGTGTGACTTTGGCCAACTTAATAAATTTGCAGAGCCATAACTTGCTGGGGCCTCTGTTTCTTTATCTGTAAAATGGGGTAATATTCGTATCTTCTCAGAGGATTGTGGCAGGAACTAAGTCAAAAAATGAATATGATACCTTTTTGATCAGAGTTACCTAGTTGGTCCCTAAAGGCATTTGACTTGCCGTCTTCTGCTAGAAGATTTGAATCAAATGAAAGTTATTGTTTCTTCTATCTATCTAGATAGAAGCAGAGTAATTTCTCTGCTATATGTTATTTGGTACTTCTGGATAAAAAAGTGGCCTTTTAAATAAATTCAGAAAATCTTCCAAATATTCTTTTAGATTAGCCAGTCCATCCTCACCTTTGGAAGATGTTATATGAATAGCATTTAGTACTCTTTTCTTCTTGGTGAGTTTTGCCATAAATTCATTGATTTTGAGCTACTCTGAATCCCTTTGGGGTTGAATCTATATCATGTATTTTCATATCTGATTATATTCTACTGCTAGTTGTTGCCTGTCTTTTCTTTTCAACTAGAGTGGAATTCTGTCATATATTTCTGTTCTTGTATCCTGCATGATGCCTAGAATATTGCAGAACATCAATAAATTGCTCATGGAAGGAATAGCTAAAGTTATTTCTAAGGTGACTGGCTCTTTTGAAGGCAGGCCAAGTGATATCCAGATTCTTATAGGACAAATCTTACATAACAGTGAATTCACCTCTCCCTTCATCCACTCGTCCATCTAGTTATTTTTTTTTTTTTTCAGTTCCTCAGAACTGATTTTATTAGCCAATGCATACCAAACATGGGTGGTAAAAGAGTATTATTTTTGCAGTTTTCTTTCATAACTGAAGCCCTGTGCTATTACAGACTGTGGTTTTCCAGGCGTTTGATTAAGCTTTGCCAGCCGTGTGCTGCTGCAGCACCAAAGAAACTGCTTTGCAGCCTGTCACCTCTTCCGGCAAGCAGCCATCCTGGTCTCGCAGAGTAGGGTCAGCGCCAGACTGCAGCAGCAGCTCCACGATATCCAAAAACTCACAGGCAGCGGCATAATGTAGAGCTGTTTGACCTTCATTGTCCTGACAGTTAATGTCAGCTCTGTATTGTAGTAAGACTGTGACTAGTTCTTTATGTCCTCGGTCACATGCCCAGTGGAGTAGAGCTCTACCCTCTTCATCTTTCAGATTCACATCCACATTTTTCAACTTGATGGCTTTGGTTATATGGTCAATGTTGTTTTCCCTGCAGTAATCAAATATGTTTTTGTCTTCTTCCCTGATGGTTTCCTCATGATATAGAGAACTAACAACTGGCCCACCAAAACCAGAATTTGCTTCTTTTCCTTTCTTCTCTGGTATCTGAGGATTCCAACCTGGATCTAAATTTTTAACTACTGCAATATATTCCTGCATTGCTTGCCTGGGGCTTGAATCGCTGAGTGCTTTCCATGCTTCCCATTTTTGCTTTCCTTCAAAATCAAAGAAGCTTGGTTTAGGAATATTGCAATTTCCAACTTTGACCTGTTTGTACCTGGCATACAGGTACAAGAGCTGCTCCCGGCTGGCCACGTGAATCAGGCCCTGGAGGTGCGCAGCAGCTTTCTCAAACAGCTCTGTCAGGCTCCTGGACTCCTCGGTCTCAGGGCTATGGGGGGATTCCACATCAGAGGAGTCATCCTCTGAGCTCAGCTCCCCACCGCTGTCGCCTGTGGTGGCCCCCGCAGGCAGGAATGAGGCCATGTCTGCTTGCTCGGTCAGTCCGTCTGAGTCAGGTCTGCCCTCCTTATATCGGGTGTAACGCCGGCTTGGGGCCCTGGCCGACCTGTCTGGGTCCTGAGCCCGAGCTCAAGTGGGACCCGAGCTCGCTCACTCCACGCTCCCTCACGTAACTCTGCCTCCCGCCCACTTCCACTCCTTGCGCGTGCAGGGCGGGCTCTACTCCCCTCTGCTGCTCTGCCCAGTTCACCGGGTCTCCTCGGGCTTCCCTCTGCCTAACACTGCCCTCGGGGTCGCCCGGGGACCCTCCAACGGCGCCGGGGTCCGGAGGAAGCGCGCCAGGGTGAGGGAGAGGCGCGGCGCGCGGCTGGCCTAGTTATTCATCCATCTGTCCCCAACAACCACCGAGAGGGTGCCCACTCTGTCAGATTCTAAGCTAGGAGATTGGTGCCTCACTCAGATACTAAAGAAATGGAGGCAACATACCCATGAAAGAAACTGGAAGACCAGGTGTGCATTATGTGTAGTTTGCTAACCCAGACAATGACTCTGCATTTTGAGAGGCTGGTAGGTGAGAAAATGAAATAAGGATTTCTAGACTCAGTTAATTGGCTCAGGCAATATGAGATGTAGAGTTTTTCTGTCCTAGTCTTTCCATTTTTTTTTCCTTTAATTATGCCTGTTTTATAACCCCAAGCACCAGCAACTTCTTACTAATGTGGTAACAGCATCATCTAGGGCTGGTCTCCAAAGAGGAACTGGTTTGTCTGGAACTTTCTAAGGTAATTACTTTCTAGAGAGTTTATAGGTGGAATCTTTTTCTTGCCACAATTGAACTGTAAAGTATAGTCCTTTTGAGGGCTATGGCTTTGTTGTTGACTTAACCTAGCTCTGATGTTGCCATTTCTAAATCATGCTGCTCATGTACCGAAAATTATATCAGTTACTTTAGATTTGGGCAGAGTTGCTAGTTTGGTTTCTTTCAAAACTAGGATGGGACTTTGCCCCGCCCTGTTTCCTGGCCACTGATAGAGAAGGGTTGGGGTGGGCATGTCACACCCTTATTGGGTAAAAAGAGTGCCTTTCGATATCATTATCATTTGAAAGAATTATATAATCTTTTTTCTTTTGACATGTATTCTCTTCTCCAGTATTATCTTCATGCTAATTCTGAAAAAAAAAAAGAAGAAGAAAGATTTTTTTCCCCTTTATAGTTTCAACAGGAAAGAATCTTATTGTAAAAACACTGTGTTCTCTTTCTCCTTTTTTTTTGTATGTATAATTATTGAGGGTAAGGATATATTCAAATTATTTCAGAGGGTTTTATTGAACCTACTGAATAGCTTAATCGTGCTAAAAAATTTTCTTCCTGGCAAGATAAGAAGCTCCGCATTAGATGAAGCAGAGGATTGGTGTCATTTCTGCTGTTAGTTACTTCCCCACCTTGGATCCTCCCAAGCCCCTGTGGCTAAGGTCTCACAAGGTTACTAGAGAGAGAGGCGTACTCCAGGTGACTTGGTTTCCCTTGACCCCACCTTCATAAGGCAATTGAACAAACAGAAACTGAGTGTCCTGAAGCTGCCTATTGCCTTATCTCTTGTGTCTCAGTGCTTTCTTTTTAGTATTTAATTTTTAAGTAATATTTTTCATATTAATAAAGAAATTCATGTTTATTATAGAAAAATTAGAATATATGGATGGGCCCAAAGGTGCCTAGGAACCAATAACCCCACCATCCAGGTAAAAACACTATTAATGCCTGTGTGTGTGTGTGTGTAGAGAGAGAGTTTTATTTCTGTTTATTTTGTTCATTGTTTTATCCCCAGCATCTAGAATAGTGCCTGATACACAGTAGGTGCTCAGTGAATACTTGTTGAAAAAAATAAATGGATTTGAGTGAATGTTGGAAGCTTCTGACCTCCAGCAAGCTCTCCCCTGCCCCCTGGAGAGACCTTCCTCACTAATGTTGTGGCCTAAACCGCCTTCACTCTCTTCACCACCTTCACTGTGCTAACCTACCTCTCACCTTTCCATACTAACATGCTTTTTAGAGCCTTGTCCATTTTGGGAAAAGCATTCCATTAGCCTTTTAGCCTTCCTGTTTTAGCATC
Organism: Varecia variegata; assembly: GCA_028533085.1. Classification (NCBI taxonomy): domain Eukaryota; kingdom Metazoa; phylum Chordata; class Mammalia; order Primates; family Lemuridae; genus Varecia; species Varecia variegata. Next base: position 157,781,584 of record CM052439.1, on the reverse strand, counting down.
TTCCCCTTTTCCAAGGTGAGGAGTTCTTTGTAAGGTCAAATTTCTTCTATTTCAAGTTGTACTATGTCATCATGTCCTGTCTTACTGAAAATGTTCAGTGTTCATTGTATGCTTTTGCAGTAAGGTGTTTTCTAACCCATGTAAATAAAGTTTTTTTTTCTAATACCAAGAAATAAAGCATTTATTCTAGAAAGCAGCATTAAATTTCAGCAGAATTTGTCTGAACTGGCCTTCTACCATATCCAAAGTCTGAGAGGAGGGAAAAAAAAACCTAGTGAAACTCGATCCATAAAGCCAAGTGGAGGCCCTAGCATTATAGCAAGCCACTGCATAGATTGTTCCTTAGAGCAACATAGGCAGCCAAATGTAGGGCTCTAAATAGAACTGTGGAGCTCTAGCTGGTTTGGTCTGATTGGAAGTCAGAAACTGTTGGTTGGATTCTGAGCATCCTGGGCAGAAGTCACTGCCAGTCCCCAAAGAAATGAGAGAATAGTCTTGGCTTTGGCTAAGTCAAATGCCCAGGTTCAGCCAGGGCAGAGTTTTTATGGCTTTGTCTTCATGGCCTCAGGAAGTTGAAGCCCTCTCGAGTGCCTTTGTGAACAGATGAGGCATAGACTAGCGAGGGCAAATGAACACCAGCTCATGAATTGGCTCATTTTCTTGGCTGTCTTGGAGAATTGTTTTAAGAAGATTCTGACTGTCTAGGATTAGTGGGAAAGAGAGCTGCGATCCATTAGCAATGTCTGTTGTGGGTATGGAAGTGGGAGGTGGACTGGTGTGCCAACTGTTTCTCATTCTTGGTATACACAAGAGATTGTGCTCAAAAATAGTATTTTAAATCATTGCCTCTGGAAAAAATATGGTACAAAGGGCCTGTGACCAGGATGATCATAATGATTTTTCATCAAATTAGGACACTTTTGAGAGTGAAAGGGTTGCTATTATCCAAGGACAACAAGAAGTACCTATGAAACTTTGTTCAATGCAAATAACCCTCAAAAGGAAAAGTGTTCTATTAAAGATATGCCCTCACCCTGAGTTTCAGGGGCTACTTGGGCAAGATCTCCCTTTCCACTGTGCTCTGTACTCTTTCCAGGGAGGCTTTGACTGGGGAGAGTTTGTCTCATAGGGGAGGAAAGATTTCTTTCCTAGCTCATCACTAGGTTCATGGCTAAGACCCCTGTAATGAAAGATTAACAAGAGAAAAACTTTCAAATTTATTTAACATAAGTTTTACGTGCCATGGTAGCCTTCAGAAATGAAGACCCAAAGAAACAGGTAAACTTGTGAGTTTTTATGCTCAGTTTTGATGGAGAGTGGATAGTCATGGAGAAGTAGGATTGGACCAAGGAGGTGTGATCTAATGGTAACAAGCTGAGTGGAGGGAACTTAGCAAGGCCTGTTTGGTCAGATTCTTTTCTGTGTCCCTGTGTCTTCTGCGATAAGGATGTTCCTTTCCTCTGGGTATAGGAGGGCGAGGGGGAGGTGAGAGTAGACTTTCTGCTTCTGTTGTTTTCTCGGATGCCACGGTGCTGTATTTGGGGGTCATGTGTTCTGAGCACAAGTCCCAACTCCCCAGGCATCCATCTCCTTTTTCCTCCACTCACTTGTGCCAAGGGGTTTGCAGTGAGAGCTCCATGGCTTGGTGACTGCGGCCAATGCTTAACACCAACTTCTGCTCCCCCTGGTGGCAGCACCATCAAATCCTCGTACTGTGCTCATCCGTGTTTTCCAACTGCCAGGGTTGCCTTCCCACTCCCTGTGATGTGAATGGCTGCACCACCTGACCTCAGAAAACCAGCTTCCCAACACCCAGCCCTGTCATCCTGCCCTGGGAACCTGCCAGCCACAGGGCAGAGCACTCCTGCTCCGCACACAAGCCTGTGGACCAAGCGTGAGAGATTCCCTAGGTCTGTGGTTGATTTTTTCCTTTGTTAAAACTTTTATTCCCAAGAAGGTCCCCATTCCTTAGATTACCATGAATAAGTAAAGGCGGTGTGGGACTGAAGTTACAAAGTAAAAATGATGCAATGGGTGACTGACCCTTGACTGCAGGGATTTATTCTGGAAGTGTCTAGTTGGCTGTCTTCTTGGTAAGTGTGTTGGCCTTGCTCAGACAAGCCACCTAAGAGTGCTAGCCCCATTTCCCAGACTGGGCAACAAGATATTCGATCAGACAAATAATGTCCTTGGCCAGCCACAAATACTCATTTTTGTTGTTGTTGTTGTGTTTATTTGCCAATAGGAGATGAGAGCGTTGGAGTCAGAAGACTTGGATGCTAGACCTGACTTCTCACAAATTATCTGTGTGACTACAGACATGTCCTTTCCCCAGCCACACCCCACTCTTCATCTGTAAAGTGGCTCGATAGATCAGTGGTCATCAGACTGTGTCAGAGAAAACATAGCACATAATCCTTTTCAAAACATAGCACATAATCACAATATCCAAAGCCCAAGCTACTCTGATTGAACCCTGGGGCTTCTCTGGAGAGGAGGTAGGATGGGTCTTTCTGACGCCCCCAGCAGTGGAATCTGTGGGGTTTCTCTCCTGCTGCCTGCCTGCTGGCCATCCTTCTGGGGAAGGCTGCTCCCTGCATGTAGGCACTCCTGGCAGGGGGTGGGTGGCAAAATTAAAAGGAGATGAAATTTAAATCTCTCCAGTTTGCTACTTGTCAGCAGCTCTGATCACACGCTTGGTTGGGGCGGAGGTTGAAACCAAAGACTCAGAGAAGGTTTTAGGTTATCTGTGCGTTGCAATTCCAGGTGTTAGGTTATCTGTGCATTGCAATGACAGATTTTAGGTTATCTATGCATTGCAATTCCAGTGGGGCTGGGCTCGCTGCACCTGGGAGTGTGTAGTGTGGGTGGACTGCCCTGTTCTGTGTTTCTCTCTAGCACTGGTCCTCTAGGGCACTCGTTCCCAGGCCTGGAATAGCATTTGAAGTAACTTTGATCTTGGGGTGGCTCCAGGCTCCAGTCCCTTGTTAGCACTTATTAAAATTAGGAGCAGCCCTGAGCAAGCAAGCAAGATGGAATAGAGTTCATTGACTCACTACTTAACCTTAATTTATATTCACTTCTTAAATTTTTGCAATATTATGAAGTAGGGCTTATTGTTTTGAAGTTGTGTCCTTGCTTATCTGCCTTCTGGTGGAACTGAACCTGCCTTGAGTGGCAGGAATGATGTTTCATCTGTGCATCTCTTGGTCTAGAGGAGTGGCACAGAGTAGGCCCACAGATTTTTGTTTGTCTATTTTCCATGAGTTGGCTAGGCGAGTGAATGAGAAAATGAGTCTGAGAGGGGTTAAGTAATTAGCTTGGCAGTAAATCTAGGGTAGACATCTGTCTCCACCATGCTCAGCTGATTCGAGAGTGAAGATGGCACCAGTGTGATTCTGATGTCTTCATCTTCTCCATGCTTGCCTGCACTCCCCGTGCCTCCCCCATGTGTTCCTGGCTGGCCCTGCAGGCTTCTCCCGCCGCCAGGACTGCTCCCTCCCCAGCTGAGCTGCTCCTGGCTCCCTTTTCCTGGTAAGGCTCTCAGCAGGGACAAGGAGAAATACTGGCATCCTGCTATGATGTTGTTTATCTCTTGGCTTTCAGGGTCCTCTGTGCGGTGGCTCCCAAGCCTGGAGCCATCCAGGCCTGCTGAATCAGGATTGCTGGAGATGGCAGGTGGTTTTTAAAACAGTCAGCCATGGAAACCCACAGCAACTGATTCTGCCCTTCCTAGTCAACCTCATCATCTGCCAACAGTCCCCAGGAACTGACCCTTAGGGTCACATGGGCCAGTTTGCCACCTCCAGATCCTGCCATGCCAAATCCTATTCTGGTCATGGTTTTTCTCCCACTTGAAAAAGTCCTCGCTCTTTCTGTCTTGGCCTCAGGAGCCGAGCTGGTCCCCCAGTCTTCCCCTTGCTGATTGCAGCTCACCTGAACAATCTCCTTTCTGAGTTCTGCTAGCTCCTTTGGGAAGGGCCCTACACATTAGCATTTATTTCAGTTATTCAGTAAGTAGTGAGCAGTTACGATGTACCAAACACTCATCAAGATGCAGGGACACTGCAGTGAACAGACAAGAGCCCTGTCCCTGTGAAGCTTGCACTCTAGTGGAGGAGACAGATAGTAAACTCAATGCACAAGCACATTTGTAACATGAAGTCTACCAAGGACAGGTGCCAGGAGGGTGATGAGCTGGGTAATAAGGGTTGCCACTCAAGGGAGGGCATTTGGGAGGTCCTGAGTGGGTGACATGAGGTGGAGATCCATGTAGATCTAAGGCATGGATTGTTTCAGGCAGAGGGGACAGCAGGTGCAAGGGGCCTGTGGCAGGAGTGTTTTCACTGTATTCAAGAAAGAGCAAGGGGGATATCATTGCTGGTGTATTCCTAGTAGCTAGCGGGGCTGCTGGGTGCTCAGAAGGCACTTGGTAAATCCCTGATTGGCTGTAACTGGAGTGAAGTGAGGGGGTGGGATGAGGGAAGAGGTAGTCAGGGTAAAGTTATGTAGCACTTTGAAACCCACAGTGAAGACTTCAGATCCTATGCCCAGTATGAAGGGATGCCATTCGGTGGTTTTGAGTAGAAGAGTGGTGTGGTGAAATTGACCTTTCCTCCACCGTGGAGAATAGACAGTGGGGGTGAGAGCAGGAGCAGGGAGGCCAGTTTGGAGGCTCTTGCAGAGGTCTGGGCGGGAGACCATGGGGGCTTGGGCCAAGACAACTGCAATGAAGATAATGAGAAGAATTTGCACTCAGGATGCATTTCAAAGGTAGAGACTGTGGGTTTTGAGGATGGGTTGGATGGGGCGCCAAGTCTGAACTCCAAGGCTTTTTCCATCAGCAACTAGGTGGAAAGATGATGCTAAACCCACTTGTTTGCTAATTTCCTGCTTGCTAGTTTCCTTTTGATGAGAGCAGGGGCCCTGCTTCATACAGGGGCATACCCCTAGCAGGGATCTGGGTCCCAGTTGGTGCTGTGTTAAATACCAGGGTCCACAGGCAGCCAGCACTATTGGTAGCACTGAGCCTTCCCCCGATCCCATGGCATCCGCATCCCAGGAGGTGGTTTGGGTGCTCTGGTGCTGTGAGATTTTTGTGAGGGTGGTCCTTCTGCATCACTCAGCTGTCATCAGGTAGTTAAGATGCCGCCTCTGCCTCTTTGGAGCTGGGCTGGGGGAGGAGGTGGGAACAGAACCCAGAAGTTCAACTGCCTAACTCCTCCCTTTCCAAGTTTATCCATCCTCGAGGGAGGGTTACTCACTGTTCCCTGCATGCCCTGATGCTTCTCTGCCTTTGCACATGCTCACTTCGTTTTCTCTTCAGCAAATTTCTTTCAATTTCCTTCTTTACTTGTCAAAATACCACCCCTTCTTTGAAGCCAATTCCAAATACTATTTCTTCCATATAGCATTTCCTGATGTCCCAGCCAGATGTGGTTTCTGCCTTCTCTGAACTCCATAGTAGTTTATGCCTTTCTTATGACATCATCTTCTCTGGTGTCATATCAGTTTTCTGAGCTGAAATGCCCACAGTGAGAGTCACAGGCTGTAGTTACCTCTGGGCACCTCCCTCAGGGCCAGCACAGCCTCTGAACCTCAGTAGGCACTTGATGATGATTATTTGAATGAAGATTGACTTTCCTTATGACTGATATTTTCAGCAGCTGCAGGATGGTTGGTCCTTAAAGGAGATTTGGATCAGAAACTAAACAGTAAAATGTCTAGGATGTTCAGGTCAATAATATGAATTATTTAAGTGAGATAAGTAGAAGAAAAATTTTTATAGAAAGATTTTTATAAGAAAGATTTCACTTTCTTCACAATCCTCTATAAGCAAAAGCACAGTGCAAGCATGATAAGGGGTGTGAATGCAGATTTTCTATGTCAGGAGGCAATAGGGAGTGGTGGAGACTGGGGCAAACAAGAGAGCACATGTCCATCCATTTGTCTAAACTTGACAGCTGAACCTTAGCTCCAGACAATCATTGCCACAGTATTGCTGGATAATCGATTTTTCAAGAGAGGCTGCAAATTCAGACTTTTTGCACAGAAAATCCTGATTTCTAGATGTTAGCAAATGATTCCATTTTTTTTTCAGACAGCACCATTGGGAGGGCCCAGTTACCAGTTTGAGACCTCTGATTTACACAGAGGTGTAGGCTTTCTCCCACTGAGGGAAATAAATAAATTTATTTTGAAATCTCCAGGGCATCTAGATGCTTTTTGTAAAAAGGAGATGTTTGCATCTTGTTTTTATTCTGTAGCTTTTGCATCCCATTGTCCTGCTCCCATCCAAGTGAGAACCCCAGGGTTATCTTATTAATGTGTGCCTGAATCCCAGCTTCGTGGGGCTTGAGCGCTTCTGTAGCTTGCCTTGGACTCTGTATCACAGGCTTTTTATTTTCTTCCAGGAGTGGTTTAAATGGAGGCTGCAGTCTTCTGCAAAGTATAATTGGGTTTAAATTGTAGGCTTAATAATAACAATGTTGGGCTTAATGTAGTGCCTTGCAGCCTCTGCTTGCAACCTCTGCTTGCAGCCCTTGGCAACCAATAACTCATCAATCCCTGCAGTCTCCTCAGGAGGGGACAGCTGTTAGGGACCTGAATCCCCCTCCTCATCCTGATACGGACTCACAGGAATGAGGGATCAAATGTGCCCCCACCCCCAGCCACGGGCCATTGGAGGAGAGGGCACCCAATGGGCATCCCTTTGTGCCCTGGGCATGGAGGGCTTGAGGGTGGATTTTCAACGCTCTTGTTTGTCTTCTTCCTATTTCTTCACCTTTGGGTCTCCCCACAGGTCATTAAGGATTTATTGGAAGAGGAGCAGAGGAACTCAAATTCCATGATATGGTTTCTGCGTGGAAGGTTTAATTGGGAGGGTAGATTAACTTAATTGGCTATCACCAAGCTTCAGGCTTCTTTCTGTACTTTAAGCAACTTTTTCTCCCTTTCTCTTACCATAGCCAATAGAGCATGGCTTTAGATGATTACATCTTGTTTTTTGGTCTCTCTGAGTGAAAAGAGCTCTGGTTTAGAAGTCAGAGAGCCTGGATTCTGCTTTTAACTCTTTTTTTTTTTTTTTGAGACAGAATCTTGCTCTGTTGCCCAGGCTAGAGTGAGTGCCATCGCATCAGCCTAGCTCACAGCAACCTCAAACTCCTGGGCTCAAGCAATGCTCCTGCCTCAGCCTCCTGAGTAGCTGGGACTACAGGCATGTGCCACCATGCCTGGCTAATTTTTTCTATATATTTTTAGCTGTCCAGATCATTTCTTTCTATTTTTAGTAGAGATGGGGTCTCACTCTTGCTCAGGCTGGTCTCGAACTCCTGACCTCGAGTGATCCTCCCGCCTTGGCGTCCCAGAGTGCTAGGATTACAGGCGTGAGCCACCGCGCCCAGCCTTGATTTTAACTCTTTCTAGAATGATCTGTGTATACTTAAATGGGAAACCCACTCCTCTCCTGACCTCATTTCCTCCCCTGGATAGAGGAGTAGGTTAAATTACAGGACCATGAAAGTCCCTTCCAGTGCTTGCAGGGGACAACTCAAGTGTTTCTGTGAAACGACACCAAACTCCTCCTTAAACAACATTTGGTGTGTTTCAAAGTCAATAAAAATACCAATCTACATATGTTATACAACAGACTAACTGAGGCTTGGACAAGTGAGGGCTTGTTCAGCGAAAACTCAGCCTTTATGTTATAAAAAGCACAGGGAAGGATGTTGATGCTGTGTGATGCGGGGCATCCTGCTGGAAAATTACAGGCGGCAGAGTCAATGACAGGGTGGCAGCAGCCCACGGCCGACTGCGGGCCGCCGTGTGCACGTTTCCCAGGGTCCACCCTCTGGGCAAACCGCGGACGTTCAGAACTTGTGGTCTGGTTCACCGTCAGCGACAAGCATCTCCTCATTTGTGTTGGTTTCTGAGCTGCCTTTGCTTTGACCACTGTTTCTGGACGGCTTTTTTGTTTTTGTTGTAGATGGGAGCAAATTATAACGTGGGAAGAATGGGTGGGGGTAAAAACGGAAACATTGAGCCTGAACAAGTTTCTCTGGGCTTGGAGGTCTGTGATGGCCATTTTGACCCTCATTTTGGTCAAACTCTGGTGACAGAGTTTGAAGGTAACACACGTAGGACACCCCATTTTGTACAAATGTCACCTGCAGCAAGGCTAATCAGATGACTGTATTTTGCTTCTCTCTTCTTATGAGAACATTTGGTTCCCGGAGGCTCCAAGTCCATGCCTCAGTTGGCTTTAGCTATCTTTATCACTTCAGGGTTGTTTTTTTTTTTTTTTTTAAATCTTTAGGTGGTATGTTGCATTTTTTGCAGGTTTTGTTCTCTCAAAGTAGATGTTCTTAAAAATGACTGAACCCAGCGTAAGTGATAGATTCGTTGATAAGGGAAAACATGTCCTCTTTTCCAGAAACAATTTGCTGGTTTCTCTGTGAAGTGGACTAACAGCTTCTAAATGGCAGATTAACAGCCGATGGAGCTGGCCTGGCCCGGCTGTGCCAAGAGGGAGCAGGGGCAGGGGTGAGAAGAGGACTAGAAGGGTATGCGTGTACTGCTCTCAAGGGTTAGAAGTGCCCGCAGATAACTGCCCATGTTGACTCCAATTCTGAGAATTAGGCTCAGTATTTTTGGATCTAGTTATTAGCTACGGAAGACTATGTCTTCAGATTTCCTTAAAAGACTCGAACAATTGCTGGCCACTGATGTGTTGATGGTTGCCATTTAGACCTCCAGAAATGCCTGGCCTAGAGAGGAATAGGACACATGAAAGGTCACTCGTGATGGGGAATGGCAAAGGCAGCACTCAGAAAGGGTGGGTTGCAGGAAACAGCAGACCTGGCACCTCTGGGATGTGGTGTAAAAAGAAGATGTTTGCATCTTGGTGTGCCTGTGCATGGCTCTGGGATGTGCCCTCACCTCTGACCTAAGAGACCCTGGACAGTGAGGCCTGCAGGGAAGGTGGGGTTCAGGAAATTTCTGAATTTTTCTAAAGGCTGTGTATGCACTGAGAAAAAGCCAAAGGCTGTCTGCTCCCTGAGCATAAGGACCATCTTTGCTTTGTCCATCACCACATCCCCAGCACCTACCAACGAACATTATTATTCATTAATATTTGGTGAATAACTAAATAAAAGGAAAGGTTAGAGGAACTTGGGAGGACCTCACACCAGTGCTGGCCAGCTGTGTCCTTGGGGCCCACATGGAGTCCTGTGGCCACTGTGGGGCTGGTGGCCAGGTGAGCCATGGGGACACTTGAGTGCTTGGGGGATGACAGGCCTCCTTTGGTTACTTGAAGAAGAAAAAGAATGTGTTGGAATCATCCTGGGCACCCCCCCAGAGCCAACAGGGGGTCTGAACATAAGACAGTGGGAGCGTAAGGGTGGCCTGCAGGACGACAGCCCGGGCCACTCTCAGGGATGGCCTGGGGACTCTGCGGTGACTCGGCACCCACGGCAGTGCCGGGCACCACTGTATGTCTGCACTGCCTTACACATGGGGAAGCGCCTCCTTCCTTCCAAGTGGGCCATGCTGGGTGGCCAAGCAAGACACACAGTCCCTGGGGCGGATGCAGGCGATGAATACTCCAGTTAATTAAGCAAACATGAAGAAAGAAACAAAATGAAACACACTATCAACATTTTAGAATTTCATTTTGTATCAAATCAGGGCCTATAGGTTACAGCGTGTTGAGAATATGTGGATGGAGGTGCCCAGGGGCTGTTACAGCTAATTGGCTTAAGGAAGAGTCTCAGAGAAAGAGAATGGGCCAGGTGGTTTTGTTATCAGTTCAAGCCAGGCCGGAACACTGGAAGCACCTTCCCTGTCCAGGCTGCGACTTGCCGCCTGCCCGGTCAACACCAACTCTGTCCCTTTTCCTTCCTGGGAAGCCGCTGGCCAGCTGTGCTGGGCTGTTGTTTTTCTCTGGGCCCGGCCCAGCCTCTTGTGCTATAAAGTGCTCTGGCTTCTGAGGGTGAATTAACTCTTGTTTTTATTGTGCTGTTAATTCCAGCTCTTGTCTGCCTCCCTAATTCATTCCACATGTCTGGGCCCTTCTGGCCACAGTGTCACTGCCCAGGCCGGGGCTCCTCTGTTTTGCACTTCTCATCTGACAGGCAGCTGGCAGCTCCGTCCAAGAGCCCTCTGGGTTCTCGGGTGCCACTCAGGAGGTGCCTTCTCCTTCGCTCAACCCCACTGGGTTCTAACTTTTTGATGGCCTGGACCTTAACCCATATGTATCTTGTATCTTCTCTGAGCCTTATACTTAGCAGGGGCTCAACACGATGCGTTCAATCCATGAATGCTTCAAGGCACCTTGGAAGGCTCCCTACCTTAAAGCATGCCCCGCAACTGCTGGAGAGAGTGACAGCTACACGTAGAGGTGACGTTAGGGTTGGCTGGCCTTACGGCCCAGGAAGGTGCCTCAGTGAAGGGATGTCCCAGAGCTCAGCAGACACACATGGGGCTGCAAATAGAGAGGAGGGAGGGCAGCATGCTTGGTGTGGGTGTGTGGCTCCTAAAAGCTCTAGAACGGGAAACAGGCCATGATGGGTGGGGGATGGGCCCCTGGAATGTTTTACCCTCACACATGGGCTCTGGCCAGGCCTGCCTGATACAAGCCATGATCGTGCATCATCTTTAAGTACGAAGGGACTCAGAAATCCTCTTATTCTGAGTTTTCCAAATGTGTTCCTTGGAAGAGCCTGCCTCCCTCCATCCTTCCCTCTCATCCTTCCTTCTTCCTCTTAACCAGCCCCTTCTGTCTTCACTCTCCAGAGGTGGAAGGGTGAAGAGGGCAGCCCAGGTAGGTAAATGTGTCCATTTCAGAATCTACCCATTTGCTCCCAGAGTGTGGAAGGCGTATGGCCTCTGCCTTGAAAGCAAAGTGGCAGGGTCCGCAGTGTCAGAGAAGGAACCCTGCTGTTCCCCACCCGCCTCCCTACACAGCCCAAGTCACAGTGTGTTCCTGGGCCTGCCTGACTGTGCCTCCCACTCCTTCTTCCTCCTTTTCCTCCTCCCCAGTTTCCAACAGGTCCTTGCCCTGATGAGCCATTTGCTCTGCCCCCATTTTAACCCCATCAGCAAGACTCCCAGAGCCCGTGGGCAGTGGCACGTCTCATCATCAGCCCCCACCACGCTCTGTCGGTGCCCACCCACTCCCCTGCCTCCTTCCCCCATCCTTTCCATTGTCGTTATTTCTGGGTGCCTGGGAGGGAACAGCGTGAACTAGCTGCTGCAGAATTAAAGTGTATTGTGACCACCCTACTCATAACCACAGTGTGCTTCAAAAAAAGGATGCATTTGAGCAACTTAGCGCATACACACCAGGCTCTTTGAGGCTTCAGGGGGAGTGAAGTTTCCTAGTAGGAAATAAAAAGATAAATTCTTTATTTCTTTGTCCAAAGCTTTGCCTTAGTCTGATTTGCTGACCCTGTTATCAGAGTCCAACATGGGCCCATGGAATGTTGCTGATTCTCCCAAAAGTGGGAGGGGTGGATATGGTTTGGGAAAACACAGATAGACATCTAAAATCTCTTTACTGAGTGACTTTTCAGAACTTTGAATAGGGTACGTTTGGTGAGGGCAGGGACTGTGTCTTTGTCATTCACTCTGATGCTTTCAAAAAAAGATGATCAAATATGAATATATGCATCATGAATTTCCAAAAGGAGACGTGGTTTACAGCATCTTCCAACCTCAGGACTCTATTTGCAGAGCACCTTGCAGGTGAGGCTTGAGGACATCCTGCTCCCAGTAAAGCGGGAAAGTGTTTGTTGGCCCCTCTTTAAGGAAGCAGACCAGGAGTGGGAGGAGAGTTGCCCTTAATTAATAAAGTGGCCATTGTGTTGGTGACTTGTATGTTGAATTCAGGCACAACTGCATTAAAACATATAATTTATTGAGCATCTACAATGCACTTAGCATAATTCTTAGGAAATGTGCTGACAGCATGTTGGGTGCTTGAATCACAATGAACCAAACACAGTTCCTGGCATGAAATAATTTTAAGAGTTTCATGAAACAAGCCTAGAGGAATAATCAGAGAACAATTCAGGGCAGTATATAATTGTGAGCCAAGGTGTTCACTGCCAACAGTAAGTGCTATGAACGGTAAAAATAAGGTGGAAATTGGACATGCCTAGGGTGATCATGAGGACCTTTGGGAGAAAGTGGGACTAGAGGTGGGTGTCGAATAATGGGATGGATATGGGTTGTAGAGCAATAGACTGGAAACATCCCAAGGGAGAGATCTTTGACTGTGTTGTCCACCCATGCATCCTACGCACTTAGAAAGTCCCCAGCCCAGAGTAGCTGCAATAACCATTTGTTGAATGAATGATAGAGTGGAGGAGGGAGGAAGAGCATTCCAGAAGTCGACTGTTGGGCGGAAGCTCTGGGGTGGGAGTGTGTTCACTCAGCTCGGGGAGGGTGAGCCGTGGTGGGGCTGAGGGGAAAGGGCGGTGCTGTTTAGGAGCTGTGGGGTGGAAACCTGGGGTCAAATTGTAAAGACTCCTGATTACCAGCGCAGAAAATTCAAATGTGATGTTGTAGGCTTTTAATTTTGGGAGATAACATGGGGAAGCAACCACAGTGGAAAGCCACCCAAATGGAAAAACAACAACAGCAGCGGTGTTTTAGTCTGGAATATTAGTCAGGTGACTGATTGCAGGGAGAAGGAGAAGAGCCAGACTCTTCCAAATGGGGTGGTAGCTGTCGAAGTAGAGAAAGAGAAAAATATCTGAGAGACGTTCTAAAGTGAAGACAGAGTTTGGGGGACAAAGGGGAGGGAAAAAGTAAAATGTAAAGACAAGAATTTGAATAATTAAGAGAATGTTGAGGGGCAATTCTAAAAGTCCAGATTTTGGAGACATGTTAGTTGGAAGTGATGGCATAGCACGGTACCAGAGATGTCCTAAAAATAGTTGTAAGTATTGTGTTGAAGATGAGGTACGAAGTCTCAGAGAGGAAACTGAGAGAGCTAAGGGCTCAGGACTGACCCCAATACAGTGGGAACGTTGGGGTCCACAGTTCTGGGAAAGTTAGAGGGCTAAGTTTGTGGGCAAGTTGGAATTGACTGTGGGAGGGTTTGAAGAAGAAATTAAAGAATCAGGTATAGGCGCCCAAGAGACCTTATGGAAACTTCCTGCCCCAGAATCTCCGAACATTTGAATTAGCAGGCATGTGATGGGATTCTGTGTACACTGTACCTTGATGACCATTTCTATTTTTGCTTTCCAAATCTCATGCCAATTAGTTAAATGTTATAGGAGAAATTCCATTTAAATATTAAGAGTCTACCAATTCATACATCCTGGTTTATTATGCAGTTTTGACTTTCTGGAGGTGTTCAAAGTCAGTTAACTCCCTCAAAATCTTTCATGGCACCAGCATAACTGAGAAGTTCTGAGCAATTTTATTGAGACACCAATATATGAGGCCCCTTACCATTTAGACAGCTTCTGGATAGCTGTCATACATCCTGATGATTTTTAAATTTTTAAGCCATGAGCAGAGTAATAGATTCTAATTATTTTTTTTTTCAGACAGAGTCTCACTCTGTCACCAGGACTAGAGTGCAGTGGTGTCATCATAGCTCACTGCAACCTCAAACTCCTGGGCTCAAGCGATCCTCCTGCCTCAGCCTCCCGAGTAGCTGGGACTACAGGTGCATGCCACTATGCCTGGCTAATTTGTCAATTTTTTGTAGAGACAGGATCTTGCTATGTTGCCAAGGCTAGTCTTGAACTTTTGGCCTCAAGCCATCCTCCCACCTCTACATCCCAAAATGCTAGGATTACAGGTGTGAGCCACTGCACCTGGGCTCTATTTATATTTTTGAAAAGACCAGATGGCTATAGCAGCAGCAATATTAGACTGAAGTGGTGACCACATTCTCTTCATTGTGTGTCAGAGTGAGACGACCAGCTGAAAGCTCTGCCACGAGTGTGCTGAGGCCAGGGCCAGACTCTGGGAAATCATTGGCACAACACCCAGACCTGACCCTGAGGAATTACTGGCACAATATCCAGACTAAGTATATACAGTCCAAGAAGCCCAGCCCGTAGGCAAAAGTCAGAAGTCAACACCAGCAGACGCAGGGACAAAGGCAGGGTACTGGAGGTGAGGCAGGCATAATTAAGCAAGACTACATGTTTTGTGTGTGATAAAATACATGAAGCATAAAACTAACCATTTTAACTATTTTTAAGTGTATAATTCTGTGCCATTAAGTCCATTTCACACAGCTGTGCAATCATCACCACTGTATAGTTCCAGAATTTTTCATTATCCCAAAATGAAACCCATACCTATTAACCAGTCACTCCCATTACCCCTCCTCCTAACCCCTGGCAACCACTAATTTACCCTCCGTCTCTATGGAGTTGCCCATTCTGGATGTTTCATACCAATGGAATCATACAAAATATGGCCTCTTGTATCTGGCTTCTTTCACTTAGCATGTTTTCAAGGTTCATCCATGTAGCATGTATTGGTATAGCATGCATTTTTATGGTTGAATAATATTCCTCTGTCTCGATAGACCATATTTTGCTTATTCTTTCATCACTTGATGGACATTTGGACTGTTTCCACCTTTTGGCTGTTTAGGAACTGTGTTGCTGTGACCACTCAGGGTTAAGTTTTTGTTTACACCCCTGTTTTCAATTCCTTGGGCTATGTATCTAGGAGTGGAATTGCTGGGTCACATGGTAATTCTGTGTTTAACTTCTAGAGAAATTGCCAGACTTTTCCACGGCTCCAGTACCATATTACATGCCCACCAGCAATGTACGAGGGTTGCAGTCTTTCCTCATCCTTGCCAACATTTGTTTGACCAAAACTAATTCTTGTGAGTTTCACAGCTGTGTGTTTCTTCTTTGAAGGCCAGGGGCTGACCAGTAGGGTGACCACCATTAGTCTTAAAGATCCAGCCCTCTGGGCTGTCAGTGCAACCCCACCACGGCAGTGATGGGTGGAGAGAGCAAGCCTCACCCAGATGCCTCATGTTCAGTTACCCAGCCTTATTTCACTACCTCGGCAGTGACATGGTGTTTGCCTTCCTACTAAGTCACTCTTTCTGATCCCCGACTTACCTTCCAAAAGTTTGGAAACCACAAATGAGGAAGGGATATAGGTGCTTCTTACACTGGGGTAGGCCCTTCCTTCCCTGTAGGTGACTGTTCAACACTTGAACCAGTCTGCAGCTGGGCATTGACTTCCCCGGAAGCCGCATGCCACGCTGGCTATTGAGTGCAGCTGGCTGGTGCGGTCACTGGCCACAAATCAAAGCTCATTAGATGGAAGCATTAAATAATATCGGGACTGGGGAGGGAGGAGATTTTAAAGGAGTGTTGAACTGGGGAGATCAGCCAGTCTGCTTTCTCTGGTGCCATTCCCGTTTGGAGAGCTCCCTTCAGCTGTTTAAACTTGGCTTGACATTTGTGGGCATTTTCAGCCCCCTCTCATGTGCCCACCCCTCCATCGTACGCTCCCCCCAGCAATGTGCAAACTGGGAATAATTCGACTTGAAATCAGGGTGGAGCTCAGTGGAGCGGGTAATTAAGAATATGATTTTTAAGCACTTCAGGGAGTTATTAGAAATCAGAAGTGTCTTTTTTGTTCGAATAAGAGTTACTGGTTTGTGAGGGCAGCCACTGCGATGTCATTATCTGTGTTCTTGGAAGCTGAAGCGCTCTGAGTGCAGCCCTCAGTGGTTCTTAGAATCAGGGGAATCTTGCTGGCATCAGCAGGCCCTGGCCCCTGCCCACAGAGCACCTCCATGCCGGGGTGCAGCCTCCCTGGTCCTCTGGCATCAGGCTGACAGCTTCCTAAGGAAAACCTGTCCCCTAGCCGGTCCCCAGCTTGCAGCACACTGTCTGCCTCAGCCACGGACTCTGTCCTTCATGGCTATGTGGCTTCCTGTTTAGAGCAGTCCAAAAAGAATAAAGAAACTCATGAACCTCAAAAAAACAACCACCTACCGCAAAGAGAGAATGATGTTTACAAATTCTTAGGGAAAGAACTAAGAGGGAAAGAACCACTTTGGCAAATCCTTGATATAAATTTTAATGACATATGTGTATACTTAAATATAATTTGACATTCGAGACATGGAAACTTTGAGGCGTCTGAGAGGTTGTGATGTCAGCAAGAAAACAGAATAGGTAGCTCCAGACCCTCCCCCCGCCCGCCATGGAGGCAGTGACTCAACAACAACACGCAGACTAGTGTCCCTTGTGAAAACTCCAGAAGCCAGTTAAGAGCCTTCTGCAACTCAGGTGAGCGCTTGACCAGCCCCATGGAAGCCAGTCCTCTGACTGCAGGCTGGAAGTGGCCACGGCAAGCAGTCTTCAAAAAATTCGCAAATAAAGGAAAGGAGGCAGCCCTGTCCTAATAGAACACAGGATCAATGTGTAAGAGGTCACAGCGGAGACCTTGATTCGCTGAGGGTAGTGAGCTCAGGCTTGACCAAAGGCACCAAAATAGCCAAGCCCAGAAGGTTATTTATTGCGTACACGTGGGATGGTCTGGCCCTGGGATACCAAAGAGAGCAGGCTCAGGAAGCTGAGCTGCAGAGCTCCCGGGCAGGGCACCTGCTGCCCATCACGAATGTCCGTCCACCCTGCTTGGGAGGAGCACGTGGACTTGAGAACCTGAAGCCTTTATACAGTTCCATCCACGGCTCATTCCCTTTGTCAGTCCTCTTGAGAGTCACATTTCTTATGATAAAGTAGTAAAGCAGGATTTGACCTGTTTAAAAAAAAAAAGGAGACCGAGAGGCTCTTAACTCTTCCCTTCCTTAAGACTTGAAAGTAATCTGGGGACCCCAGATGACAGTTTTCCTGTAAGGGTTCAGAATGCCAATTTCTTGTTTTCCTCCCTCAACCCCTTCATCTTTATTTTTCCCTCTCAAACCTTCAGGTCTCAGGGGTAGGAAATAAGCCCTTGAGGATTTGCCTAGATCAGATGTCCAAAAACTCTCCCGGAACCTCTGGAATATTTGCCTCACAGGGAGAGGACAACCTCAAGTTAAAGCCCCTCCTGCAGACATTAAAGATTCAAACAACAAACAAAACCTTCCTCTTCTTTAGGAGAGTTCGGGGTATCTGATGGCAGAAAAGACTTTTGTTTCCTCTCCTAGAAATGTTCTCTTCCTTGGAAAAAAAAAAAATCTTCACCTGTCAACATGCCCACCTCATGCTATCTCAGACTCATGTTCTGGATTTTTCTTCCTCTTGCCATTTTTCATCGTGTGTTCCTTTGGCAGGTGTCCTGATGCTCTGTTTTCCTGGATCACCTTGGTGAGAGTGTTACCGCTGCTTCAGATTTGCCCAAAGGTAGAGGACAGAGACTGACCTGTTTTTCTCGGGCCCATCGCTGACAGCTCTGTCCCTTAGCAACCCCCACTAGTCGCAGCCAGGACCCCGTCCACACTGCCCCTCCCAGGACTGCATCGTTCCTTCAGCACTGGTGCTAGTGGTGACCACATTATCAGAGCCCTGGAGGGGAAACTACACCTCCTTCTCGAAAGACGAGCTCTTCCTTTCTCCCAGAACATCGGTGGCCACACTTCCTTCTAGTTTGCAGCCTCAACCTTCAACCTGAAGCCCAAAAGCTATAATTGGGAAAGGACTGCTTATTGTTAAATGAAGGATTTTGAAGATGGTAATTTAACTTATAATGAAGATAAAAAGTAATTTGTCCTGCCCACCCTGCCCACCATTGCTCTCTCTCTTTCCCTCTTCCTCCTGCTCTAGTCTTTGAAACATGCAGCTTGAGAAAATATGACCCTGGGGAATAATGGATGTGAGAAAGCTGTGTAGCCTCAACTGGAAAGCAATTAGCTGTCCAGGAGCTTCTCCGAGCAAGCAGAGGCACGTCCCTGAGGTCAGAAGACATCACCGTGACTTAGTCCTGTGTTGGCTGGTTTGCTGACAGTGCGCTGTGTGTCCTGGGGCCCCACAAGAAGTGGCTGGCAAAGACCGGGGTCACCGCTTGCCCAGCTGGGTACCTTTGCAGTGACCCACCAGTCGGTGGGGGAGACAGAGAAGACCAAGCAAGCCATAGCTTTGAATGGGCATCTAGTCTTGAGCTGTCACTCAGGTTTAAAAATGGTAAATTAAGATTCTGCCTACTCATTTTTTGCTGGGCTCTGTATGTTTAAGACATAAACAAAAAATCCATTTCCTTTATAGTATTATTTTTCACAGTGTGAAACTCAGATGTCCACATCTGAGAGATATTAATAGATTAAGTATTAAAAAACGAGTTTTATGGTCAAGTTTTAAAAGCTCTAATTTAAACCGTAAACAGCTTTCAGCAGTACAGGACTTCTCAGAGACCTTAAGAAGTCTGTGGCATGGACAGCAATCCTCAAAGGTGTCTGATAATGGTGGCCCTTTTTGGCACAGTAGCCCTGGGAACTGTCATTCAGTAGAACGTATTTTGCCACTGTATAGCTGTTCCTCATTTCCAAGACCATTTTTCATTGCTCTTTCAAACTATCATAGATGACTTAAATCCTTGTATTCATTTTTCTTTTACACGATGATTTTTGTAGAAATTGACCCATTTGGACCTTATTTTATAAAAGATCAGTCTGTCAGCTTGAAATAAGATGAAGACTATTACAGCTTTTAGATGGTCTTGTCATCTGCAGTGTCAGTGATGAGGAAACTGAGGCCCCGCGAGTTGAAGCAATTGCCCGTGGTCACAGTACGGGCCAGTTAGTGTTGGGCGGAGTCCAACAGCCAGGTCACCTGACTGGGCCTCAGTGTCCCTTCTCCAGCCCCTCCATTTCCACGCATGATCTCCTTTGACCCTGAGAAGGTGACTCCTGGCTTGTTCCCCAGTTTCTCCTTCAGCCATACCTCACGAGGGGATTTATCCAAGTCCCTTGTGCCAACTGTTGTTTAGCCATTTTCACTTTGTTCCATTTTAAGTAGGGAGATTCCTTGCCAGATATTTTTTGGTAACATATTTGAAGGCAGAGTAATAAATTGGGAACAACCAGACCATTCCTTTGGAACAGCTTCTTCCTTATGAGCCAGGCTTTTGACTTGTGAGGCCAGTTCTTCCTTCCAGGGTTGTCACCGCATGTAGAGGCTTGGCCCAGCCAAGGGCAAGAGGGTGGGAGGTGCCAACTGTGCGGAACCGGGACCTGGAGTTAGGTCCCTCCACTGAGGTAAAGTGGGCAAAGTTTCATGTCAGAGGAGTCCTGCAACAGCACACTGTGCTTCAGGCAAACAGTTGGCCCCTATGTCTCCAAATGCTGGTGGAACCCAGTGAAGAGCAGGCTGGCAGGCAGCTTGGGACACATTCCAGCCGTCAGTCCAAGGGACAGGGTGATTGATATTCCAGATGCTACAACAGGAGCTGGCTCTAGAGATAGATGAGGCTTCAGTGGTTAGAACTGGGAACACGATCAGGACTTAAGCAGTGATGAGGCTGCATTGACGCTGAGTCAAAGGGTATGACACTGAGCAGCTCTCCAGCCTTCCCCGCCTAACATCACAGTTGTACCGGAGATACTGGTGGTGCTGAGCAGGGGCAAGGGTGGAGGGCTGGTGGGGTCTCAGGTAGGCAGAGGCTGAGAACCAATAGCACCGTCTACTTCCTCTGTTCTAACACTGGGAATCCTTGTCTTTGTCTTTACCCTCCTCACAAATCTCCTAAAGATGGGACGATGCCTGGTTTGTTCACCTTCCTACTGCCTGTGCTGAGCAATAGGAATACTGAGGTGTCGATAAATACTTTCAGAATGAATGAGTGAATGAATTGAACTATTTAACCGCAGTGGAGATGGAATCAAGTTTGCAGGGGAGGCAATATATTCAGGAAGCTGGAGATCCACGTCCTTCGAGGGCAGATGCAATTAGTGAGGCCCTCTGGGACACAGTACAGTGATTTTTCCAGACTCCTCAGGCCGTGAGGCTTGGGTTTAAGTCCACGTTGACCAGACAGCCTGAATGTGGCCTGAAGCTGAACTAACCTGGAGGGAAGCAAATACAGTTGGATCCCAAGGCTGCGAGTCTGTTTCTGTTTTGAACAGTTTGTCTGGTAAACATTTAGCAAGCTCTGTTTCACCTCACTGAGGATAAAAGAGAAGCTTTGGATCAAAGTCCCAGTGCCAGAGTTTCTGGCCAGCAGTGACGTTTCTCGAGTCACCAAATAAATGTTTCCCGATTACCAATTGGAATTTGGAATTTCGATGTCAGAAAAGGACAGCAGATCAGACATTAAAAAAATGCATAGCCTCCAAGGTAAAAATAGGGTGGAAGAGTCAATACCAACTTAATTTTGACTAATAGAGCTAGGTTTCCACCCAAGCCGGGTGCTTGGCTTTTATTTTTAAATTGTTCCTCCTGATCCTTTAAAACCCTGTTGTGTTCTGAATCACTGAAGAGTTGGAAGAAGTCAATTAATTTTTAATGCAAAATGCAGAGTTTGGAAGCGCCTGAGTGGGTTTTGGAGTGTGGCAGGATTCCAGGCCGAGGCCACAGAGTCTGGAGTTACAGGACCTGGGCTGCGGTGAGGAACTCTAGAGTCACTTAGCGCATCAATAACATCTTGGTTCTTGTTGATGAAAACTTTCAGGCTAAATGCTAATTACTTTCAAGGGGCCAGATCTGGATTTGGTTATTGTTTTGTTCTGTTTTGGTTTTGTGCTCAGCTGAAGCCTCTTATGCGTCCCTGAGTGAAGTCTTTGTAACTCATCTGTCCTCGTCGGTCATTTCAGTGAGACTTATGTGATCTGGCAGGCTGACGGGGACTCTTCTTTTCCGAAAGATGAAAAGCATGTCACTGAAAATATTAGTCAGGCTGAAGAACAAGCTTTGTGAGTTCTGCATAATCACAAAGAAACGGAAAGTAGGTCACATTTGGAGCCTGTTCTGTTTGTGGAAGAAAAATAAAAGAGGATGAAGAAGAAAATGTCAGATAATTTAGTTTTACCACAGTTTCTTAAGCCGAGCCGACGCTGTCAGAGGCTTGGGGTCTGACACCATCCCTGCACTCTCAGATCTCCCAGAGGTTTAAAGGAAACCTCCCCTAGCCCGGCTCAGTGGTACCGCAGACAACAGAGAGCCGGTGAGCCAGTCGAACAGGATTCCCTGTGTTCTTCAGAGAGAATTTCATTTGCAGCTGAATGGCAGGCTTTTGCATTGGAAGAGAGTATTTAGGGGGGCTTGTCTGGGGTTGGGGAATTCATCCTGAGGAGCTGCTGTCCCAGGTAACCCTAGGACACGCCTAGTTCCATATTCACTGACTGCTGTTGGCTGTCAGTGGAGTCAGGAATTAGAACTAGAATACTCAGGGTGCCCAGAATCTGTTCAAACTCTGCCGGCCTTTAGGGTTGTGAGATTTCTTGGGCCAAGCCAGATTCCTTGAGGGAGATGCTACTAGCAAGCAATGGCCACCCCACAGGAGCCTGGTATAAATGGAACCCAGCAGCTTGGAGAGCTCTACACACTTGGACTCACAAGGATGCCTTATGTGAAAAGCACCAAACCAGGGCAGTTTCCCTGCTGTAAAGCCTCAACTTTAGGAAAAAAGTCAAAATGCCATGAATGGCCTCAGCTCTAGATCTAGCCTCCTGTCTTTTTACATTCTTTCACTTGCATTTTTCATTCAAGTGCATCGCACTTTTTGCAAGAGTTGTGGTCTTGAAAATTTGCATGCTTTTTTTTTTTTTTATAAAGAAGAGTGTGTGGTTGAATCATTAGGGAAGGTTGCTGTTTATGGAAACGCTGCAGTGATGCAGGGTGTAAAGGGAAAATCCTTTGGTTGTGCAAATAAGCACGATTTCATCAAACTGCTTGGATCTGAGCTTTGGGTTGAATGTATTTGTTATGCATAAATTAGGAACCTCTGTGACAATTCTGCTACTCTGTATTGGACAAAAGAGGAAATAGAGAGTGATAGGGACTGTCTATGAGACTATTTTAATATTTATGTAACTCTCCAGAATTCTTGGGGGGATCTGTCTTTGTGTGGATATTGCAGTATATTTTGGTGTTTATCTTGTGCACAGCTACCTTGTCATTGCCAAACTTATCACTGGCATCATTAGTAACACTGAGTCAGGGCATACTGTGCATGGGACACTGGATATATTATAATCTATTACATCCTGGGCTGATGGGGCTGTTCTGGCAGCTCCCAGGGCCACCAAAGTTATGTAGATTTGTCTTGTGTGGGGAGGCAGAGGCTGTGGAGTTAAGACTGGGCCTGGCAGGTCTGCTGTTGGATTGGCCAGGGTCCATGAACAGGAAATCTAAGTCAACAGGGAGGCAAGTGCAGGTACTGGAGCCTAGACCAAAATTGAAAACAATCATTTCCTCACCAGCAAGAGCAAGAGCAAGATCAGTAGTAGACCCAAAAGATGGGAGTATGTCATGAACCCAAGGTCAACTTCCTGCCAAGTTGAAGGACAGTTGAAGCAAGAGTAGATTGGGGGTAGTGGGAAGGCCTGGCTCTTGCACTCACTGTCTGGGTGGCCTTTGCTCCCTGGACCTCAATTTCTTCAACCTTTTAAACAAGATGGTTAGATTACATGAGTGATTTTCAAACATACTATTTTTTGGGCAGTGGAACTCTTTCTTAAACCATGATTTTGATATGGAAGCCCAATGTGTAAATCAATAAGGGTGGGTATACTCCATCCAGTTGGCACTGGGCGAGGAACAGGATTGGGCACCTGAGCCCCAACTACTTGGCCCGTGTCTCACATACCAAGGTGGTTCCCTGACCTCCCAGGAGCAACACTGGAAGACACTGGGTTGTATAAAATTTAAACTTCTCTTCTATCTCAGAAGGTTGGTCAACAAGACTTTGGATTCAGTGCTGCCTGTTTTTCAGGGTTCCCTAGACACTTTTGCCTGGAGGGCCTACTCCTGTTTTTAGAAGTGTCACATCTGCACAGGGTCAGGCCTTTCCATCAATCACAGACCAATCAGAGGTATCTGCAGGCCAGTTGGGTAACTGGAGCCAGGAGACCATGGACACAAATGTTGTCCACTGTCTGCTTAGGAAGGTCCCAGGGAGTGTTAGCCCTTCCTGTCCTAGCCTTCTCCGGTTCATGAGAAGACAGGAATTTGGAGGCAACAGGTGTGTTTTGAGGGTCATAGTCGGTGGGATTAGGAAGTGAAAGCCATCAAGCAGCCACACAGCAGTAATATTCATACAGGGAGTGTGTAGCAAGTAGGACAAAACGAGGTGGGACTTTACTTACCTTCCTGCACAGACCATAACCTAGTTGCAAAACCAAGTCAAATTGGTGTCAATAGCCCCCTTTCCTTTACTTGAAAATGTTCTTAGACATTTAATCATGAGATAATGAGAGCTCAGCTTTCATTCTGAATTTATAGTGGGAAATTTGCGGTCCCATGACATATTTAATATAGTTCAGTGAAAAAACCCCGAAATTCAGAATTAATACCTGGATTGTTGTCCCAGCTCTGCTCCTGGCTGTGTGACTTTGGAGAAGTCACTTGGACTTTGTGTGCCTGGGTTTACGTGTCTGTTAAATAGGGAGAGCACCCAACTGTGGCAAGCATACAATGAGATCATAGATGCGAAAGTGTTCAGAGTGGTGAGCCTGCTCTACAAACAACAGGAATCATCCGGTGAAAGCTGATATGGATACCTGGAGGAATGGTGTTGTCCTGTCCAAGGGCCCTGGGGTCACCTGGGCTGAGACTCCTATTATTCACAGCTGATCATCTCTCCTTTGTTAAATCACCAATAACAGCTTTGTGCCTAGGGCAGAGGTCCAGAAGCCAATTCACCCAGCTGCTGAGCCTGGCGTGGGTAGAGTTGGGGCTCTGTCTTCCTGCAGACAGAGCTCACTTGTTCTCATCACCTGGAGTTCTGCTTCGCCTGGGCGTAGGAGAGGTGTTGGGATTTCAGCACCGCCCTACGAAGAGAATAAAAACTGGGAGGCCAGGGCAGGTGGAGATTAAAGAACAGGGAGGAGAGGAAAGGTGGAAATCAGAGAGCTTAGAAGGGAAAGAAACTGCTCCCTCTCCCTTTTGTCGAAATGTTGGCTTTGTATAAAGAGTACATGTTTGCTGTAGGAAAAAAAAAGTAAAGTCAAAGAAGATAAAAACTACTTGTTAGTCTCACCACTCAGAATTAAAACAGTCAGTGTTTTAATGTTTTAGCTACTTTACTTCCTGACTTTTTAAACACACACACATCTCAAGGTGCTTATAAATAGAACTGTAAAAATGGAATGGATCATACTTAGTGGTGTGCTGTTAAATGTTTAACAAATAGCTGGTAAGGAGGGGCCATCCTGATTTGTAGCATTTGCCAATTTCCGTGGTGTAAATACTCCCACCATGGCTGATTTCAAAGTACCAACATGATGTCAACCAGCTTGCAAACTTCCTGAAAATTTAACAATCAGCTCTTGGGAACCAGCAAGAGCCAACTCCAGCACACCGCCAACTAAATTTTGTTTTCTAATTAGCCTTTCTTCCTCACAATATGGTACACAAGTCTTTATGCCTAATCTTTTGAAAGTTGTCTTTATCAAATTACTTTTCTGAGTCAAAATTGTTTTGCTTTGGGAATCTGAAGCTGCGTCATAGCCTGTTCAGCCGATCGTAAATACTGTCCTGTAGTTAGAATTTGCCTGTTTCTCATGTTCCGTAGACCCTTGCATGAGTGGGCAGTGGACTCGTACTTTTTTTATTATGTAGCAGGAATAGAAACATAGTTGAAAAGACGACAGATTAATGTGACCAAGCTAAAGAGAGTATGGTGGCCTGGAACCGATTCTACAGTTCATTATCTGAGGACGGATTTGACTTAATAGAGACAATTTTCTCCTTTGCAGCTCCTCCTTGGCCCAGCCAGCTCAATTCTATAGTTGTCACTCACTTCCCCTGGCTTTTCTAGTGGAAATTGGCCCCCACTCCTGTCTGTCTGATGAGAATAGGGCTGCAACTGTTTGGCCCAAGTAAAACCTCCTAATCAGATCCATGTTTTCCTTGTTGAATGGGAGCTTTGGGAAATTGGAAGGGGAAGAGTGAGTGGAGAGCTGCACTCACAGAGCGGCAGTGTGTGTGTGGAGTCATCTCCCCCTTGGCTCTGGGGTAACGCATTGGCCTCTTTAAGCTGGTGGACTATTAGAGCTGTGCTAAGAGTCTGCTGGGTGGAAAAAAAAGGTAGCTGGTGCCAAAGGTCTCCCACACTGGGGTTTTAATGGCCTTCAAAGAAGCCGAGCTTTGATAACAAACCTGGCTCTCCCAGGCCCAGCAGATTTAGACGTGGAGTTTTGGACTAAGGCCCCTTCCAGTGTGGGGGGCAGCGTGCTGTAGGTAGGCTTGGAGGAGGGGGTAGTTCACCGTCGCAGTAAGAAGAAAAGACTTGGCCACTGCCTCTGTTTCTGTAGCTAGCCGGTGTGGACAGAGAAAGGCAAGAAGTCTGCCTTGGATCCACAACAAGAGGGCCACGTTCAGAGTCCTGGAGTGCAAGAGACAAAGGACAGAGCCTTTCTGTTGGGTCTGTCCAGTCCCATGGGCCGTGTTTGACTCCTCTCTTGTCTGTCCTCTTTCCACCAGCCTCATTCCAAGCGGTCGCCAAGAGTCATCAACTCTGCCTCTGGAATTGCCCAGGACGCTGGCCCCTGCCCGGGAGTCCCTGGATCACACCTGAGCTATGGGGACAGTCTTCCAACTGGCCTCTCTGCAGTCTGGTCTCGCTCCATCCCTGGGCATCCCACTCATGTCCCTACCCCACTCCCCACTATTTTTTTAAATACAAAAAGTTGTATATGTTTATAAGCATTTAGAAAATCCAGACATTTAAAGGTGAAAACCCACTAATAGACTTCCTTCCCTGAGATGAAAAGTTGTTTTAGTGAATATCCTTCAAAGAGATTGCATATTGATTTTGTTTTTAAAAATGAAAGACAAAACTACTTTGTAGCCTTCTTCGTCATGTATTATGGTGAACATTTTCTCATAATGATACTTTTCTAAAAGCAAATCACAAATCTGATTATATCACTCCCTTGCTTAAAAAAAAAAAAAAAAAAAAACAAAAAACCACCACTGAACTAAAACCTACTGCCTATGGGAGGAAGGTCAAACTCTTTGGAGCAGGTCACACTGCAGATGTGCCCTGGCCCAGCACACACCTGCACACTCATGTCCCTGCTCTGCTCCCCACACACAGCCTCCACGCCAGCCCTTCCCGCCTGTGGTGTGAATACCCCACCCACGTGTGTGCTCTGAGGGTTTCATAGCACTGGGCTCATGTCAGTGACTCCTATCACCCCTAATCCCTACCTTGTGAATTCTTTCAGCCCTTCAGGTTCATCTTTAAGTTATTTTTGTGTCTGTCTGTAGGAAGATTGGGAATCTCTCGAAGGCAAGAACAGAACTTGTTCAGTTTGTATTTTTAGCAACTTGTGGTAATGCCTGGCTCAGGGTAGTAGAACTCAGTAAATATTTATGGAATGAATTGGCTGCAATTTGGTATGTCTGTTTTCATCCCCTTGCCAGTTTCTTGTGTTTGTTTTTGTTTGTGTCCATGATTAATCCATATTATATTTTCTTGTCCACCTTTACTATATTTCTGTCTTGCTGTACTGGAATAAGAGCCCCTGGCTTGAAGCCAGTCTTTGCTGGTGGATTGAGGGTGTCATTAATTAGTTTCTAGTGGCTTTACTGTACCACTTAGAATCCCTGAGAAGCAAGTTCGCTTTTCCAGAGTCAACAGTCCAGAGTCAGGCCTCTAGCCCTCTTCTGAAGAGTTGATTTATAGGTTTATGGAAATGTTGGAAACAGGAGAAGGCAGCATTGGTAGAAAGTTTTCAGAATGGGTGCTCCACCTGGGGGCCAGGGAACCAGCTCAGTAGCCACTGGAGGGGAAGGTGGCAGGAAAGGGGAAGTGCATGAGGGCAGGGTGGGGTGTGGCTGGCACAGGGCTCTGCCCACGGCTGTGGGACTCTGTGCCTCCAGGGTGCCAGGGGACTCTGGCCTCTGCCTTTGCCCGTGTTCCAAAGAAAATGCATAAGGCAGTTTGAACACCATGTGCTTTTTCTTGTGGCTCTGAGGATGTTTAACTAGGGAGGTTTTTTTCCAGAGGGAGGGGTGAATTGATTTTTGATACTTTATCAACAAACATTAAAGTAGAGCTATTTTTATTCAAATTCAAAGAAAAGGGAAAGCCAGTGTCTGTAGAAAAATAAGAATGAGCAAATATCTGCCCTCCAGGGTAGAAATAAAGGCAGGTAGATCCACCTTCATTGCTGTGAATCTCAGAAGTTTCAGTTTGCATGTCTGTCGTACACATTCCCTTTTAGTAGCAGCTCAAGGCAAAGAACCACACATATAATGAATGTTTTTTGGATGCAAATTACAAAAATCCAACCCAAAGTGGCTTCAACAGAAAGTATATTCGGTGGTTTCACAATGTCCACAACGTCATCAGGGTCCCAATCTCATTTTCCTTCTCACTCTGCCATCCGCAGCATTAAGCTTCATCCCAGGCTGGTGGCGGCAGCGGCAGCTCCAGGCATCTCTCTGAGATCTGACAGCGTCTAGTGGAAGAAGAGGGACTGTCACTCGTTGGCACCTTCTCTTAGGTTCTCCAGAAGACCCCTGGAAGCCTTCACCTCATGACTCATTGACCAGTGTGGGGTCACCTGCTCATTCCTACAAGCACTGCTGGCAAGGGAAGGGTGTCACAGCACTGACCAGCGCGGTCCATCTGTAAAGCAGAGGGACCCGCCGTGTGGGGGAGGATGGCTGATCCCTGAATAAAAACCAGGATTCTGACGGGGTGCAAAGGGGGCAATGGGTGCTGGGTAGACAGTGCACAGTGTTCTCCACGACCCAAAGTAAGCATTTCATAGAGCTGGTTGCCAACTGTATACTCCAGTGATTTTCAAAGAGTTTTTAGCTGCTTAACTTCATTCAAATAAAATCTTACCCTAAAGAATAAGCAAATGCAACTAATAAAATCAGAACAGCCGTGGTTGAAAATCTGTGGAAGGCTGTGGCCTTGGGATCATAGTTTGAAAATCCCGGTAGATCACTTTGCGTGATTATTTCAAACATTTTTCTATTCCTGGTATTCCATCATCCTTATAACACAGTTGTATTATGTGGGACAGACGTCTCCTTGTGTCAGGGGCTATTCTAAGAGGTCAGTTGTCCAGAGGGGACTAGTATTTGCAGGGTTTGGGAAAATTCAGGGGTGGCAGCTGGGCTGGGAGTGGCAGATTTGGGCACCTGAGACCAGAGGCTGAGATGGCACAGAGCCAGGAAGAGAAGTGCATCTACGCTGGGTGTTGAGCCATGATCCCAGGACTGGCTCAATCACTCTGCCTGCCTGGTGTGGGAGGCCCTGGCCCGTGGGTGACATTTGCATTCAGGAAGAAGTGAAAGGCCTGTTGAGGCAGGGCAGAGGTGCTCTGGGATCACATTGTCACAAAGGTCAGAGAGGCTCTGAGAGCTTCATCTTGGAGTGAGGTGGGTGTAGGATTGCCACATAAAATACTGGACGGACACCCAATTAAATGTGAATTTCAGATAAATAAGGAATAATATTTCAGTATGAGTATGTCCCAACTATTGCATGGGACATGCATATAGTAAGATATTCTGAAATATTTGGGACATATTTATATTAAAACATTATTCCTTGTTTATCTGAAATTCACATTTAACTGGGAACAATATACTCTTATTTGCTAAATCTAACAGCCCTACAAGGGTGGGAAATGAGGGGGTCTCCTGAGACGTTAGGGAGTTAGAGTTGACTTTCTTCCCATGGTCCCAATCTCAGTCATGGAGTAATTGGCACCTCTTATTCTTCTGACCAACAGTTTGCAGGGCCCTGTTACATCAGTTACCTGAAACCTCATTAAAAGGACAGATATCTGATCGCCACCACGACCCCCAGTTCTTGTGAATCAGATCTCTAAGGATTGGATCTGACCTGTCCTTAATAAGCCCAGGTGATTCTGAGGCTCAGCCCAGCTTGGAAAGACCACTTTAGATGTGAAGTTCCCGAGGGAGAGGATGTTGCTCTCAATAAATATTTGTTGAATGAATGAATGATTCCTCCTTGAGGAATGAATCCTCCCTGGCTTAACCAGTGTTTAGCTTGTGGTGCTTGGGAACACCAGAGAAGCACAGGTGTCTTGCTTTTCACTTCTTTTCTGGTCTTGAGACTCGTGGGAAAAGACTTGGGGGGAAGGTGTAATGGAGAGAGTCTTGGGGAACAGGGGAAGGAAGGGTGAGGACAGGACTGAGCAGGAGAGAGAGCACCTGGGCCTGCCAGGCAGGATGCTAGAGCGTCCACATCGGGGAGGGAGGCCAAGTTTTTAATCACCTCCTCGGGCAGAAAGTCTTGAGATTTCAAGTTGAGAACAAGTCTCCAGTTATTTTCGCATGATTCCTTTAGTCTTACTTGGCACAGTCTACGTGCTCAGCATCACAAGAAGAACGATGCTGAATTTGGAGTCGTCCAACCAGGGTGCCTAAAGCATGTTGGAAATGCTTCAGCGGAACTTGGTGGGTGGCAGGTAATGGCCATTTTGCTAATCTTGGTAATTCCCAGATCAGCAGCGTGCCTGAGAGCGTCTATTTCCCACAGCACCTCTCTCTGCAGGGCTCAGCCAAGGAAAGACTAGACTTCGGTCCTAAAAGTTTTTAAATCCAGAATGTACCCAGTTGTCTACATTTCCCGTGTATAGATGTGCCCCAGTGCCTACATTTTCTCTAATACAGACATTTACAAAGGTTTTTTTTCCCCCCTTTTAATTTCCTATTTTCCTGGAGAGAAGCTTTGCCTAATAGATGAGAACCTGGCATCCAATCTGCAGTAAGTTTTTGCCGAGTGACGTCATGGACACACAGTGCTCTCTGACTGTCAACCGAGTCACCGGTCCTCTCTCAATCTGTTCCCCCATCTGTGGAGCGGGAGTGCTGCCACAGGGCCGCAGGGCTCTGGGAAATGCAAGCGCTGTTTGGAATTTCAGAGCATAAGGCTCCGCGGCAGGGCTCCGGGTCAAGAGTAGAAAGGAGAACATTCAGGACTCCTAGCTTTGCTTTGTGACTCTAGGCCTGTCCCTCCTCACCTTACCTCCCGCAAACACTCATGCACACCGGGCAAAGCGAAACTGCCACTGGTGAGCGCCCTTGGTGGTGGCTGCTCTGTGGCCTCCTGCAGTTGCACTAAATCTGTCCTTGGTGCCTGGGTGCCAGAGTGAGATCCCCTCCCCACAGCCCTGAACTTGGACATAAAGAAGTCAAGTTTCTGTTTTGAGAATTAAACTAGTAAATAGAACATACAGGGTTGAATGACCAGCCGCAGGAACACCCAAGGTAAGACGTTGTCCTTGAAAGCATGTGAATCACAGACATCTGCGGAGGACGGACTGCGGTGAGACGTGTCTGTAATTCAGAGAATAGAAATTGGTACTTATTGACATTGTGGTGTGCAGTTAGGAGAAGGAAGGTGTGAATAGAAGGGAGTGGTCAGTTCAGTGAACAGAGAAGAAAACCTCTAGGAGCCAGAAGTTAGTGATGCTTTTCTAGTGTTGTCCGGTAAAGGGGAGACTCGGCTAAGTTGGCAGTTTCCTGTGCAAAGTCTCCACCACAGTGTGAGGGTGAGCGTGCCCAAGGCTCCCTGAGCTGGGGGCCCTTCCTGTGCTTACCTGGACCTTCTGAAGTTTGTCTTCCTCTGCGTCCTGCCCGCAGGGAAGTATGCACTGACTAGGTCGATGCAGACATCCTGCCCACTTAATAACTGTCTGCTGGTAACTGTATATCTGCACATGAGCGGTAGACACCCTTTCAATGCGCTGACAGAATTCACGTTTCTAAGCCCGGGAGCCTGAAGACATGGACAGTGGGGAGTTCACCGAGATCACAGACACCTCATGGCACCCCCCTGGCCTACCCACCAGCAGCCTCCCTGGCCCTGTCTTTTAACTGTGCTCGTGTCCCTGCAACAGCAGGAGCTTGAGCGATAGTGGGTCCAACCTCCTCATTTCCCAGACCTCTCCCCCGGGTTGGATGATTTTTAGCCCAGTTCCTCTCCATTCATGCATCTCTATTCGTCTTATCTTCTCTCCACTTCTTTCTCTGCCACCCCTGTTAAAGGCCAAGATGGCGCATGAGTAGCCATGGGGCCATCGAGGGCGCCGGGGCCAGCATATCCTGCTCCTTCACAGTCCTTCCTTCTCCTCCATTCTGAGCTCCTGGCTGGAAGAGGTCAAATGAGGATTCCATTTCCTCTCACTCCCATGAACTTTGACTTACTTGCTTTTGCAGTGTCTGAGGCCTTTCCCACAGCAAGGCCTGGGAAGGGGGGAGCTTCCCAGAGAGGCACGTGGCTGAACCTTTGCAGCCCCTGAGTGATCTTCTGTTTCCTCTGAGGATTCTCACTGCTCCAGGCCCTCCAGCCCTAACTCCTGCAAGCAAGCGAGCAGCCCAGCCCAGGGAGGGGAGGGGGTGGGCTGGTCTCTGCACAATTTAGGCCCTTGCCAAACTGGAGAGGCCTGGGCCTCGGTGGAAACACCGGATTTCCTATCGTACACCACTCCTCAAGCAAGTCCCTCCCCACTTCTTGAAACCTTCTTTCTGCTGCTCCAAAGACTTTTTATGCAGTAGGATAAGTTTCTTCTTGTCTTCTGGAAGAGCTGGGCTAGGGTTGTAAGCACATGAATGTAAAACCATCCCTGGGGCCCCCTCTTCCCTTTGTCTTGGCAGATACTCAAAGTCTGATAAAGCAATTTGGCCATCTCCTCTGAAGTTTAAAAGTTCCATGTGTTGTGTATATGCTTCTTAATGAGTCTAGTGACTCCATCCCGGACTTGCTAACTCAGCTCCAAAATTCAGGAGAAGGCCGTAGCTGGAAAGAAACTTAGCAAAACCACCTCATTTGGCAGATAAGGAAACTGAGGCTCAAAGATTTTAAATGACTTTGCCAGCTAGCTAATGGCAGAGTGTATTACTGTGGCTACTACAAATATTTGAGTCATTGTTAATTAATGATGAGGTCAGATCCTGTGCAGTTACATGCTAAGAATTTAAATACAGGAAATAGATCATGTACCCAAAAGTCTAAATACCAGAAGCATCTAAACAGCACAGTTGTTATGAAAGGATTTGTAAAATAATTACCCTTTTTAAAAAAAATTACTCCAATGTAATTGAAGAACTTATAATACACACTATGTATTCACAGTGTGATCTGCAGGGTTGTGGATGGGGGGTTGGTAGTGTCACGGCTGCCCTATCCATACCCCATGGACAGGATGGTGACAGTGTAGTGGGCAATCGCAGTGACCTCACAGTTGTCTCGCTGCTCAACACAGACGCTGTGACTGTTGTCAGTCAATTACCCATTCAGTAGATGGCATTGTTTCAAAGTAGTGAGCTGCCATTGTACAAATGTACATTACCTCATAAATGCCTTCTTTCTCCAATCATTACGCTCTTTTAGAATGGAGACATCTAAACTCCAGAAATATTAATCCAGAACCAGCCAGATCCTGACATTCTGAGTAAACAATCTTCAACTGCAGACTCACAAAGTTGTTTTAGTATTTGAAGCCACAGCAAATATATTTTAGAGGTAGGTGGGGAACAGAAACAATTTCTAATACTTATTTTGGTTTTCTGGCCCTCAACTGTTTTCTTGCACTCACCTGGTCTGTGGGAAAGCATGCATGAGTCTACCTGCAATTTCTGCTCATTCCTATTTTTGTTGTTTGGACACATAGTCCATGTTTTAGGACATACAATATTGTCAAGTACTAGATTCTCAAAATAGCTGCCAGGCCATTCTTTTTCACTTCATTCATTTTTTTCTTTTTCTATTCTTCAAGGGTCATCAGACCCAGAAACTGAAGGATCCTGGGCCTGTTTGATGTGCGTTTCTCTCATCTGTAAAATTGAAGGCTGAATGAGGTAATCCCTGAGGTCCCTTTTAGACCCTTGCCTTCTATAATTTATACGGGAACACCTCTCTCTTCCCCTAAGATCCCAGCATAGACAATGGAAACCTCACTTCCCGGAATCCATCGTGTGCCCTCAAATGCACCTTTCATGGCCCTTAGCACATGTTATTGTTGCTGTTTATCGTCTCTTTCTCTGGTGGACCACAGCCTCCTCAGGGCTGTCCATCTTTTCTTCTCTGGCCTCGCACAGTGCCCGGCACAGTCAACACTTGTTGAATGAAGTAAGGGCTGGGTCAAATCCTTCTGTCTCAGATGCACAGCCCTTCATCTGGGCTGGAGTCAGCCCTGTAGATAGTTAAAAATTAGCCAGTACCTTGTTCTTCCAAAACATATGCAGACTTAAGGGAGTCACAGTAATTTGTATCTGCAGTGTTTCTCAATCAGTTGTAGCTTTGTCTGAAACACCTAGGATTTGTACAATGGTGCTAATAAACCACTGGGTGAATTTATGTGTGCTTCAGCTCTTTAAGGGGCAGAAACATGGCCTGTACTTTTTTTGGCACCCCCAAATCAAGGTAGAAACTCGATAATAACTGCTAATTGACAAAGTAGCAGGGCTAAAGTTGAAAGACTCGGGATTATATTCTGGGCCTTGAATCTGAGGGTCAAGAGTAAGTTAAAGCAATGTATTCACTAAGGATTCTATTCAGCTATAATAGAGTATCTAATTAACAGGGCTTAGGCAAGGTAGGGAACTGTTTTTCTCTCATGTAATAAGAAGTTTGGAGGTAGAATGTCTGGGGCTGGTACAGCTGCTCGAGGATGTTGGGCCTTTGCCTTATGTCTGGTCACAAAATGGTTACTCTTGCTCCAGCCATCACACATGCCTTTTAAAGAAGAAAAAAAAGAGCCCTCATATAAAAGAAGCCTTCCTGTAAGCCTCACCAAACAACTTCATGGGCCAAGACTGTGTGTTATGTCGACTCTTCTCTGAAGAGGCCTTAAGAATCATAGCTTTGGCCGGGCGCGGTGGCTCACGCCTGTAATCCTAGCCCTCT
>CM052439.1:157734406-157747476 GCA_028533085.1 Varecia variegata | reverse complement strand
AAAAAAAAAAAAAAAAAAAAGAATCATAGCTTTTTGGCTGGGCACTTGCTCCTCAGGTGGGTTTCTGGTAGTAAGGAAAAGGAGAGAAGGGGTACTGTGTGGGGAACTAGCATTCTCTTCCACAATCCCCGTCTTTGGTCACTCAGACATAACCTTCTTTCCATTCAAGCCGTAGACTCCGCATTCCTAAGGGAGATGGCACCCAAGCCTCATCCAGTTAGCACATCCGGATTAGAGCCTCGGATCTCTGGGTGGTATGTGGTCCTCTCCATCAACTCTAGATGGGGCCCCTTGTGACCAAGCTCCAACATACAATACTGGGAAAGGTATACAATAACTACAGTAAAAATTTCCATTTTTAAAGAAGAGATGGAACATGTAGCAGTCACTGTCCACAGCAATGACCAAATCCTTCTGGGCAAGAATAGCAGGAATCCTTACTTTGGCCAAGGTGGCAACCTTGGCTCTGGTGGAAAGAACTTATTCATTGCCCTTCACAGCCCTTGCCTCTCTCTTGGAGGTTCTCATTCGTTATCTTCTGTGGTGGGCATGGGGAAGACTCCCCCTCTGGGAGCTAAACACACTTCCAAGCCTCCTTGTTGGTGGGACTTGTGGGGGACAGAGAGGGGAGAGGAAGACTTACAAGATTGCTATAGAGATTTAACCACCCAGGCTGTTGCAAACCAAGTTTGGGGTATTTTTGGCAATATAGTTTTCTCACAAACTTAGAAGCTGTCTAGTTTATGTGTTTCTGGTCAATTCTTCATGATTTGTATCCTTTACTTTCTAACTTAGTACCTATGCCTCTCTCTCTAAATGTTAACCTAACATGTGCTACTTAATGTATGCTGCTGCAAACAGTTGAAACAATTGTTTCTGGTGGATAATTTCATTTTTTGCCAGTAGATTTACAAACTCTGGCTAGTAGGGCACCACTCATTGCCTTCTCATAAAGCTGATGTTCTCAACCCTTCAACGGTCCATAATGTGGGCCTCTTGGGCAATTTAGATTGCAGGCTGAATGTCAAGTGTGTTCCTTAGCAAAGATATATTTCTTTCTATCTTTGATTGCCTACTGAGTTGGGGAGCTCTAGACTTTGCTGAGAGTGTCTTTGCTGGGAGTGAAGAAGCACTTACTGATATTCTAAATTTTTCTTACCATCTTCCTTAACTCCACAACCTCAGTCAACATATCAATGATTTTCCAGGGTCCAGCAGTTGGCAGTTTGGCCAGATACTTCACATTATGTTGCTAGGGTCACCACTTTGCAGTCTGCAACATCCTTAACATCGGCTTCCTGACCTCTCTTGCTCATCCAATTTCATGTTTTAGATTCTGTTACTTTTAGTTCTCTCACTTCTAGGTATCAAATTCTGTATTTGTTTGGGGTTCAATTGAGCTCATTGGTTGGTTTTGGAGAAATCCAGATAACAGTGACTTGAACAACGTGGGGATTTATTTTTCCTCTCATTTCTGCTCTTCTCCAAAGAAGTGTTGGTATAAGCCCTAGCCAACAATTTCCACTGTCATCTCGTTGGCCACAATTATGCTGTAGAGCTATCCATACTTTTAAGAGAGACTATGTTTTAGTTGAATTACACTATCAATAGAAAATAAGGAGGAAATAAAGAATGGGTATCAGGTAGACAGGCACAGCTTCTGCAGCAAGCTACAAGTTTATTTATCATACAAGACCCATTGGTGTCCATGGAGCAGGGATCCCTGGGCTGGGTGCCAGCCTGGGTAAGTCAGGTACCAGTTCAGGCAGATGCAATCAGGCAGCATACTGATGTAGAAGGGGCAAGGCCAAGTCCAGTGGATCTGGGTTCTAGTCCTGGCTCTGTTACTTACTAACTGTGAGATGTTGGGCAAATTACTTAGTGTCTTTGATTCTATTATTTATCTGAGCCTGTAAAAGGGGGATACTAACAGTGTCTCCCTACTGCAATGTTGTGGCAGTTGAAAAAGATAATTCATGGAAAGCGCTTATTTAGAACAGTGTCTGGCACATGGTTCTGCTCAGAAAACATTAGCCATTAGCCAGTGTTGGTAAAATGGGGCCTGATGTTCTTGTTTTATAAGGTGGTTGTTAGGATTGAGGGGAAGAAGCAGACAATGAGGACACTCCCAGCATGGGGTGATGGGGGCACTTCCCCCTCGTTCCTTCTTCTGTCACCACATCTGTCCTTTTTTGTCCTTGAGCATCCAAGCAAACTCTTACCTCAGGGCCTTTGCACTTGCTGTTCTCTCCACATAGAACAACCTTCCCACAGATATTCTTGTGGCTCAGTGGCTCATTCATTCAGATATCCTCTCAGAGATGCCTTTCCTAGTCACCTTGTAACTCCATCACTCCATGGTTATCTTCAGAGTACTAATCACTATCTGATGTTGTGGGATTTTGCATTTGTTTACTAACTCGCCATTATCAGAACACAGGCTTCGTGAAGATTTGTAAGGACATTGTCTGTTTTGTTTAGGATCCAGCACATGATAGGCACTCAATGAACATTTGTTGAATGAATGAATAGTAGATATTTAATCAGCATTGGTTTCCTTTTAAAATGTGAGCATTTTCTAAAAGTCAGAAGAAGAATCCAGCCCAGAGCGTAGGAAGATTAGATGAAGGTTGAGGAACTTGGAATTTAGTAGAGGTCAGAGTAGGACGTCTAGACTCCAGGACAGTTGGAAGGGGGAGCTAGACCATGACAATCTGGGCATGGTCTAGAGAACCAGAGGACCCTTTCATACCCCCTGCCAGGTTAAGGATTTAGTCTCTGAATTTTGGGTGACCCTAGGCCTGTGGGAGATGATTAGTTTCATTTAGCTAAGTGTTTCTCAACCTTTTTTGATCATTATCCTCCTACCTCCACCTGGAGAAAGATTAAATTTAACTTCAAACATGAAAAATGACATACTAAGGAACAAGATTTTGTTGGGAGGATTGAGCTTTGGTAGGTGGCGGGGGGAGGGGGGGAAGATGTCGGCTAACCATTATAATATCTGACTTTTTTTGCCTCCCCCCAGAACTATTTTTCACTCTCTTGTGAGAAACGTTGCCTCTACTGAGAATGTATGACTTAGCTGCAAAAGGGATCTAAGAAAGTTGGTAGATTCTAACACCGTATCAATGCATTATCTCAGGAACGGAAGCATTTTATTTTGAATGCTAAGGCTGTCAGCTTCAAGCTACTCAAAATTAATTTAAATTATCATGGCTATTTGCTTGAGATGGGAAACTAATTGGAGAATTATATGTGATAGACAACAGTGGAGTGGGTTGTTGCAGTAAACCTCCTTATCCACAAATTCTGTTCACTGTTGAAATGGATTGATCTTCAGGATGGGAAGTTTTTAGACTTCTGCACAGACTAGCCATTGAGGGATGTCAGTATTTGTAACTGCAGATTTCTATTCTCTGTCTTCTCTGGGTCAACATTTTGCTCACTGGAATGTTTCACTGGATGTTGTAGAAGAACTACAGTTTTTATAGTTTTACAAAATCGTCCATTGTTTCCTATGCCCTGAGTGATCTCAAATCATTGCAAGGGATGGGAATGCCTCCACTTTCCCTGTTTATAGAAAATCTCACGGCCGCCGCAGGGCGCATTTCCACGGCTGGCGCTGGCGGTGCGCCGCTCCCAGACGGCAAAAAAATTAATTAAAAAAATTAAAAAAAAAGAAAATCTCAGGCCGAGCGCGGTGGCTCACACCTGTAATCCTAGCACTCTGGGAGGCCGAGGCGGGCGGATCATTTGAGCTCAGGAGTTCAAGACCAGCCTGAGCAAGAGCAAGACCCCGTCTCTACTAAAAATAGAAAGAAATTATATGGACAGCTAAAAATATATATAGAAAAATTAGCCAGGCATGGTGGAGCATGCCTGTAGTCCCAGCTACTCGGGAGGTTGAGGCAGGAGGATTGCTTGAGCCCAGGAGTTTGAGGTTGCTGTGAGCTAGGCTGACGCCACGGCACTCACTCTAGCCTGGGCAACAAAACCAGAGACTCTGTCTCAAAAAAAAATAAAAAAAGAAAATCTCAGGAAAATGAGTTGATTTTCATTTCAGGAATAAGGAACTGGAAGGATTACTGAAAAGTTCTCAATTATAGATATGGAATTGGAAGGTTGTGTAGCTCGTGAACACCTAAGAATAAGAGTAAGTGTCTTGCAACTGCTTTTCCTCTTCTGAAAACTGCTTTCCTACCCGTTTCCATCTGAGGGTGTTCTCCCTGCCCCCAGGTTGCTGTCTTGTGACCCCACCCTCTCTGCCAACACTGATTGGACTACAGATGGACAACTGCCACCAGTAGAGCCAATCAGCTTTGTTCACCTCCAATGTGTTAGTGAACAGCTTTTCAGTTGCAAACAGCAGAAAACAACTCAGGTAAAGTCCATTGTCATTTTAAGTTTAGTTTTTTCTTTACTTTTTCTCTTTTTGTGGAAGTATTTAAAATTTTGTTGTGTCATTTACCATAAGCATTGTTAAAGGTTTTCAGATTGAGGGAGAAGGCAGCAATGCCATCCAGAGTGGCCCAAACTAAGACCAGGAAAGCTGTGAGGAAGCCAGGGGACACCCTCTCCCCAGTCCTGCACCTCTGCCCTCTTCTGATCAACTTTATTTCTTGGCAGGATGACTTCACTACTCAATACACACAGGAGGTAGAATATTGCCATCCAGAGCCCCTAGTTCAAAAGTTGTAGTTCCTGCCACATACTGTAAACTAGGTCTCTTTCTCTCTGAGTCACAGTACTCAGTACTCAGGGAAAAATGCTGATTGTCCCACCTTGGAAGAGTTACCCAGCTCTGGACCGCTGGGCGGGGCAGTTATGTGAACCTGGCTGCCAGGAACTTCTGTCAGTTCTGTTAAGAGGATTGTCATAGACCTATTACACACTAATTTCCACTTACTTATACTTCTCCCCACTAGACTATGAATTCCTTCAGGGCAAGGAATTTGCCTATTGATAGTATATTCTCAGTGCCAAGTGAAAGGCCTGGTTCTTAATAGATGTTTGATAAATACTTGCTTAATGAACAAATGATTGAATGCAAATTGACACCAGGAAAAACTATCATATTATTATGCTATCTAGCCCAAGATACTTACACTATTTTTATATGTATGGAATCATCTGAGCAGTGACTAACACCTTGAATCACAGGCCATTACAATTTTATTTAAAGCATCTTTTAAAAGGGTTTGTAAATTTTTTTTTTTTTAAAGAGCTGGGATCTTGCTCTGTTGCCCAGGCTGGAGTGCAGTGGTGTGATCATAGCTCACTGCAGCCTTGAACTCCTGGGCTCAAGTAGTCTTCCTGCTTCAGCCTCCAGAGTAGCTGGGACTACAGGTGTGAGCCACCAAGACCTACTGATTTTTCTTTTCTTTCTTTCTTTTTTTTTTTAAGAGACAGGTCTTGCTTTGTTACTAAGGCTGGTCTCAAATTCCTGGCCTCAAGCAATCCTCCTGCCTCAGCCTCCAAAAGTGAGGGATTATAGGTGTGAGCCACCATGCCTGGCCCAGGTTTTATAAATTATTGAAGGTCTACAATGTGATAGGTGCTGTGCTGGGGTAGCATATATATTGATGAATAAGATGCTCTCACTGTATTTGAAGACCTCTGTGTTGAGTAGGAGACACCTTAGAAATCATTTAATAAGAAAGCTTAACTTTCTCATTTTATAGATGTGGAAAAGGAGACATAAAGGTTGTTAGGCCTGACGAAAATGTTTTGATTTTTTCATAAGATTTTAATATGTATGCATGTGAAGTTATTTTTCAGTGAGAGCTATTACTTAATTTAGCCAAAGGAGACATTCAGTCTTTGTACATATAAGGATTATCTTTTTTTTTGATCTTGCATTTCTTTTTAATAGCCATATGATTATGTAGATGCTATTTGCTAAGCTTTTGATTTATTTGGAACCAATTAATAGCTGGCACTCAAGTTCTTTGGAAACTCAAAGTACACTATATTAGAAATTTCTTTTAATAAGGTCATTTATTACTGACATGGCTTCTGACACCTCTCTCGTGCATTATTATTCCTTGTTAAGTCACTTCCTGAGAAGCTGGAGAATGTTTTCCACCTTAGATGGCACAATTTATATTGACTTTCTCTGGGAGAAAGAAGAGAGTGAAAGGGATCATTTTTCTATGTTTACGGAGGATGGAGGTGAAAATTTTCTTTGGGGGAGAAGGCAAGTTGGCAGTGGAGTTCAATTAACCTTTCACTGGCACGAGTGTGTGCCAGGAACTGTGCAGAATTCAGAGGGGGTGAGCTCCAGCTCTGGTAGGGAGACCACCTGCCTCCGCTGGTCTTGCTGGCTGGTGACCGCAAGCAACGTGTTACAGAGCAAGCCAAGGAGAGGCCAGGGCTGCTCACTCAGAAGTTTGGAGAAATGTTTCTCTGGAGGGAATGGCTTTGACACCTAAAAATAGGCAGGTGTCAACAGTTTACCAGAGGAAAAGGAGGGAGCAGACTAAAAGCTGTAGGATGCAAAGGGACAGGATTCGCTCAGAATCTACATGATAAAGATGGAACTAGGGCTGAGCTGATGAATGGCTTTGCCCCATAGCGGCGCTGGGACGTCTCTGGTGTTTGGTTGGCTCTTTCTCCCCCTCGGTAGCATTGTCAGGACATATTTCTGGAATGAAGAGCCCTCTTGTGTGTGCAACTGGGCTGACTGAGGCACACGGACATAGATTTTCACTTCTGAGGAATGTAAGCTTTTAAATGTGTCCAGACTCTGTACAGCCTGCCCAGGGGTCTTGTCTCATAGACTCCTGGGTGAAGGTGACTGTGCTGGCATATTGATGGGGGTTGTCCTGGAAAAAGTCATCTCATTTCCCTGCTGATCAGGGAAACTTCCTGGAGAAGGTCAGTGTTCCGGAGGCTTCCGTCTGGGAGAATGGAGCGGACGCATGAGAGTGTGCGTGTGAGAGTTTGTGTGTGTGTATGTGTGTGAGCACTGGGTGGAGGGAGCCACACTGGGAACGTGGAAAGGCATTAGGGTCTGGGCTTGTGCTTGCTGTCTGAAAAGTAAACATGGTCTTTCTGGAATCCCGTGTGTGCTAAGTCAGGAGGCTCACTGTTGCGACTGGACTTTTTTGTTTTTTCCTCTTCCTCTCCCAGGTGTGAATGAGCCCACGAGAGGACACGCTGCCACTGCTGGAGGAATCCCCC
The DNA here is from genome assembly GCA_028533085.1 of Varecia variegata. Classification (NCBI taxonomy): domain Eukaryota; kingdom Metazoa; phylum Chordata; class Mammalia; order Primates; family Lemuridae; genus Varecia; species Varecia variegata. Next base: position 157,740,291 of record CM052439.1, on the reverse strand, counting down.
ATTTCCATGTCATTTGTGTGGGCCCTGCTGTGAAATGAACCCAGCAAGGACTTGTTGGACGCTTCCTTCCTTCCCTTGTTGAACACTCTGGAGCCATTGTTCTCCTGTTGTTCCAACTGGGTCCTGTCCTCCTCTTGCCAAGGCAAACAGCCCAGTCTCAAGTAGGTGTCCCTAGGCTCATCTGTCAGCCTGAACATGAACATTAGCAAAGCGGATGACAGCCAGGGTTCCCAAGGGACGTGGGGCCCTGTGGGGTCCAGCCCCCAGGAGCAGGACCTCTCATGATGTTGGTGTCTGGGAGTGAGCACCATGCCCATCACCCAGGACAATGCCGTGCTGCACCTGCCCCTCCTCTACCAGTGGCTGCAGAACAGCCTGCAGGAGGGCGGGGACGGGCCGGAGCAGCGGCTCTGCCAGGCGGCCATCCAGAAGCTGCAGGAGTACATCCAGCTGAACTTTGCCGTGGACGAGAGTGCAGTCCCCCCTGACCACAGCCCCCCGGAAATGGAGATCTGTACTGTGTACCTCACCAAGGAGCTAGGGGACACAGAGACTGTGGGCCTTAGTTTTGGGAACATCCCTGTTTTCGGGGACTACGGTGAAAAGCGCAGAGGGGGCAAGAAGAGGAAAACCCACCAGGGTCCTGTGCTGGACGTGGGCTGCATCTGGGTGACGGAGCTGAGGAAGAACAGCCCGGCAGGGAAGAGCGGGAAGGTCCGACTGAGGGATGAGATCCTCTCCCTGAACGGGCAGCTGATGGTCGGGGTTGATGTCAGCGGGGCCAGGTAAGTGGGGGCGTGACGGCTGGCGTGGGGGCAGGACATGGGGCCCCGGCGGGTCACCGATGTCTGATGCTGGATCTGCAGCTACAGAGGGTTATGAGTCCTGCTGAAAAGAAGCTGATGGCGTTTATCCTATGAAGGGAAAATATACTAAGTTGAAGTTTTATGGTATTTATTTTTTCGTTTTTGCTTCATTCTCTCTTAGAGGACTCAGAGTCCGAGTATTTCCCTTTACCCTGAAATTTAGGGTAGAAAGAAAAGAAACAGTACATGAAGAAAGAATATAAGAAATGGCACATTTAGACCCTCTCATCCATTTAACCCAGCATCTCACCTCCAACTGGAGCACCAAAGTTCGGGTCTTGGATGTGTTTCCATCTGCCTGTCCCACATCCCTTCAGTCACAGCAGCCATGGGGCTCCCAGACTCACAGTCCAGAAGCCCCATCCTGGAAGACTCACTTCAGTCTTATCTGAATGTTTACTGACTATTCTTGAGCATTTTTCTGTTTCCCAGCCATATGGCCACCCACCATGGTAGTAAGTTAAGATTGGACTATTTTGTTGTTTCCCAGGTGAACTGGGGAATAAGACCCCAGGGTCCCCAGACCACCCTCGGCTTCAGTGATTCACTAGAAGTACTCACAAGCTCAGAAAAGCTGTCATATTTATAGTTTCAGTTCCTTACAGTGAAAGGATACAGATTAAAATCAGCAAAGGTAACAGGTGCAGAGAGTGGAGTCCTGGAGGGACCAGGTGCAACCTTCCAATTGCCCCTCTCAGTGCAGCTGCGCAGACAGTGCTCACTTCTGCTAGTAATGGTGTTTGACAGCACATGATGGGTGTTGCCAACCAGGGAAGCTCACCTGAGCCTTGGTGTCCAGGGTTTTTATTGGGCACGGGTCACATGGGCATGGTGGAGTCCCTGTGTGGCTGACCTTAGTTAGTGTCTAGTTCCCAGAGGTCACACTAATGCCACATGACCCAAGGCTCCCACCTAAATCACATTGTTAGCATAAACTCTCTGGCTTGGCCACATACTCCCAGGGATACAAAGACACTATTTTCAGGCAGGATATTCCAAAGGTTTAGATGTTATCTCCCAGGAGTTGGTCAAGGGCCAGTCCTTTCTTTGGGATGCACATGGCTGAATACCCCAAACCTGCTGAGATGACCCTTTACTGTACACCAGGGCTTTAATGATGGGTATATATGAAAGAGACTGGGAAAGAGAATTTGAGGTATTCTGAGTGAGATGCATGCATTTTATCAAGATTTCAGGGCCCCTGTGAGTAGGGCTCCTGTGTCCTAGAAGGAGAGAGTCATGAAGAGAAGGCCACCTTGAAAAACATGGTGACCTTTGCGTAAGGGAGGCAGCTAACCCAAAAAGACCCTGCAGGGAGAGCATCAGAGCAGAAATACCTTGACCGTAATCTTTGCTATCACTCTAATGTCCTGCCAGAGCTTCCTGTCAGTGGAAACCAGCCAGAAGCCAGGGGAAAGGGAGCCCATTGATGTGTCAGTGTCCGGAGGGCAAAGTGCAGAGGGGAAAAGGGTAGAGATTGCACGTGGAGCGTCAATAAGAAGTCATCGGGAACGTATGATGTGGTCTAAGTATAAATGATCCAGTACATGGAAAAGATGGAGCACAGGGCTGGCTAGCAGGTGTGTATACTTACTCAAGATCAGTATTTCCTTTGGGTTTGCTCTTCAACTGCAGAGATGCTCTTAGCTAATGGCCAGGTGCCTGACTGGCCATCACTGGGAGAGGCTGCTCATTTTCAAGGAGGGATGTTGGAGAGAAATGATTGTAGAGATTGTTCTCAGAAAAGGAACAAGGCTGACCACCACCAAGGTCAAGATGCTACAAGGCTAGAAAGTGGGGACTGCCATGGAGCTTGTGACAGTCCTCTCAAAGCGGTCCCTGAGAGCCCATACCATTTGCAGCTCTCCAGTTTGCAGGGAACTGATTTGGATGGAGAAATAAAGGAAGAGCAGGAGGGACATCCAGCAGGAGAGCACAGTGTCAGGAGCTCCAGCTCTGGAGTAGAAACTGGGGCTGCCTCCCAGGTTCCCCTCTCCAGCTGGTTGACCTTGGGAAAATTACACCTCTTAGCGTCAGATTCCCTGTCTGTGAAGTGGGAATGATAAGACCATTGATCCAATGAGTAAATGATGAAATCTTCATAGCACATATAAAGGGCTTAGCACTATGTCTAGTAAATAGTGCTCTGTAAGCATTAATATCATAATTATTGGCCGGGCGTGGAGGCTCACGCCTATAATCCTAGCACTTGGGAGGCCGAGGCGGGTGGATTGTTTGAGCTCAGGAGTTCGAGACCAGCCTGAGCAAGAGCGAGACCCTGTCTCTACTAAAAATAGAAAGAAATTATCTGGCCAACTAAAAATATATATAGAAAAAATGAGCCGGGCATGGTGGCGCATGCCTGTAGTCCCAGCCCAGGAGTTTGAGGTTGCTGTGAGCTAGGCTGACGCCACGGCACTCTAGCCCAGGCAACAGAGTGAGACTCTGTCTCAAAAAAAAAAAAATAAGTAAATAATAATAATAATAAAAATAAATAAAAAAATATATATCATAATTATTACTATACGTGGAGAGTGTTTGGGAAGACTGGGAATTTCTTATCCTGGAGGTACCTGGAGTCTTTAGGACCTTAGAGAAGATCTTCCCAATACTGGAGAAATTTTCTCTTCTCTGTTCAAGAAGCTCTTGTTCCCTTATCTGGCTTAAGGCTGTAAAGTCTTTAGGAGGCAAAGTTTTCTTTCTCTGGCTCTGAAAATCTGTGTGACCCTTGTATGAGATGGCTTCCCAGCTACCATTGGAGGATTCCTTGGTGTTTTAATTTACTTGTTGGGTGAAGGATAGGATGATGCCCAGTTTTGCACAGAAAGAAGATACAGAATAGAAAGATGATGGGCCCAGGGTCATGACAGAAGGTAGAACCTGGGACTAGATTCTTTCATGGAAGCTCTGAGGAATGATGGAAGGGGCAGTGGACTGAGTCTGGAATTCTGGGTTCTCTCCAAGACGCTGGGTAAATGTCTGCGATGGTGGCCTGGGGGTGCGAGGGGGGATTAGCTGTAGCTGCCTATGCTAAAATATCAGGGGTGAATTTCAGAAACACTTTTTCTTAAATCCATCTGGGCTACTGTTATTGTTCCAGAAGCCCATAGAGGCTTCCGCATTGCGTTCTCCATTCCGTCCTGCGATGCCACAGTGATGACTGGCAAAGTCCCCCTCTTCCACCTCCCAGCTGGGTGCCTACTCTAGGGCGCTGCTCCCCTTCTGGGTGCTCAGCAGGAGCTATCTGGATGGCTGTGACCTATTGGCATCTGGGCTGAAACAGCTGAAACTGAGGACAGGTCAGGAGATAGGAATGGGGAGAAAAGGCCAGGGAATAGGCCTGTGGGAGCCATAGTTGTGACTCCTGTGTTATCCATAATTGTTCCACAACGTACCAAGATTTGTTTTAATCAGGTGTGGTAAGAGACACAGACATGGACATGGCTGTCATGAAGGGAGAAGCTTATACTCAGAGGCCCCTAGAAACAGGAGGCCCAGTGCACCATGGGGGGGCCACTGGGCAGTGAGGAGGCAGGGTGTGGGGGAAGGGAGAGCATGGCCCTGAGCCTCTGTCAAGGTTTTTGTGGGAAGGAGTGAGTGAGGCAGGGCAGGTACGCCGAGTAAGCTTAGGATTGGGGAGTTGGAATAATTTCAGGAGGCTCTGGACTGTAGGGGTGGCCTTGAGCTGTCTAGTACCTGGCCCTGGGGGATTTAAGGCAGGGGGAATATTAGCTTGGTGTGTGAGAGTTTGATAAAGGAGATGGTTGGGTGTGAGTCCAGATTGGTTAGTTTATATATCAAAGATCCACACACCCGTGAGTCACTTGCTGTCTCCAGGAATTAGGTACCCTGGGGAGGGACAGTCTGTCTAGGATCAAGGCTCCAAATGCCTGAGCTTCAAGAATATAGAAAATAAGAAAATATAGTGCACACACAGGGTTTCTGGAAGCTTTTGACAGCTGAGGAAGTAAAATCTTGTTTAGTATTAATAGTAAACAGTCATGACTCTGAAGTTCATCAGAGCATCAAGAATATAGAAAATAAGAAAATATAGTGCACACACAGGGTTTCTGGCAGCTTTTGACAGCTGAGGAAGTAAAATCTTGTTTAGTATTAATAGTAAACAGTCATGACTCTGAAGTTCCCCTCTGTGGTGATGTTTGTGCTGGGTGATGAAGGCCAGGTGAGGGAGGCTGTGCCCTGAAGCCACTGAGATGTCGCGGTGGGAGAAGGGGAAGGCCAGGACCTATTGCTTGGTCTTCACGAAAGAGAGTGTGACATGGATTCAGGTAGTGAGTCAAGGAATCCTAGAGTCCTGCGCTCCTGTTGCCTCATGGCAAACAGGAAGTTAACAAGACAGAAGAGACTAGCTTGAGTGTTCAAGGTTCTCTCCCTAGTTCTCTTGAATGATAATGAGAAGTACCATTTATTGAGCAGTTTCTGCCACAGTGGATGTCTGCGAGCCACTGTCTCATTTAATACCTGCCACAGCTCCATCCAGGACACCTCTATGTAGATGAGAAGCACTGGCCGTACATAACTTGCCCACGATCACCTGAGTCAGAGGCAGAACCAGATTTGAACCCGGGTCTATCTGGCTCTGTAGTCTGTGCTTCTAACCACTGTACTGTACTACCTCAGCGTCTGCCTGAGGGCTATACTTTGGTCCTTGTGGTGTGGTCTGGTGCCTAATTTCACGGATGGTTTACAGCTGCACAAAATACCTCCTCAGTATAACCACAGACACCAGGAAAGAAAATGACTAGAACAAACTGTAAGCCTTCCACCTATCCAACTGACAAGGAAAACAGAAGCACCCTGCCTCGGCTTAGAAAGAGAAACCAACTTTTAATATAGAATCCCTTTGGCAAACTTACATCTAGCCAGAGCTTTAGGACGACAAGCACTTTGAGATGTAGGTGGTAGGGAGCTGAAAGTGTTTTGAATGTTCTCAAGATGTTCTTTTTCACTCTTTGTAACTAACAGCTTCCTTCAACATTAAATTTTTCCACCTACCTA
>CM052439.1:157717148-157733906 GCA_028533085.1 Varecia variegata | reverse complement strand
TTTCTTTCTTTCTTTCTTTCTTTTTTTCCTACAAAAATGATGTTTGCCAACAAAATCTTTCATGTGCATATTTAAAATCTTGAGAACAAAATTTTGTATTTTTAAATCTTCCAAAGGATTTTAGAGAATTTATGTTAAAAACTATTAAAAAATATAGTACCTTTCAATGAGTTTGCAAGAAAAACTTGACAAAGTTAATGCCAAATTTCAACCAAAACCTTTGCACAAGTGGTGAATAGGGTTGGAAAATGACCGTTATGATTGATTAATACATTAACTGCTCCATGAGTTGTATTTAATTCATGATGCTAGTTTTGAGCCTGGGGCCTCATGAAGCATATGTAATTCAGATGTCTCTTCACCTGGGGAGCCAAGAGAACTATTTTTCAAGTTGTATAATTCATGCACAGAAAGCAATAAAAAATAACAAATTTTTCATTAAATTAGAAAGGATGATTTTGTTTTTGAAGTTTTTATTCTATTTTCCTAATAAAACACCGTGGCCCCAAGGAAAAAATTTTTTTCTAGTGTGGCAGTCAATGTGTTAAATGCTGCCACTAACATATTTCTTCCATTAAAATCTATGTATCCTTGTGAGGTATCTTCAGCTCTGGCAGCTGTTAAAGTCAATATCCATTTATTATGAACTTTAAGCCATACTTCTGAATGATCACATCCCAAAGTGTTAAACCAAGTTTTTGAAAACCTTGAAGTATATTTAACTACAGAGCTCTTCCTAAAAATGATATTCATTTTATGTTATTATATTTTTAATAAAGGTAAAAAAGATTTTAAAATATTAAGCACTTTAGGTTAAGCATATCTTTTTAAATATCTTTTTCATATGTTTTATAATGTATAAAATGTATTTATACAACAGTACATGTATGCATTAAATGAACACACATATATTGGAGGTGCATGCTCAAATTTGTTTTTTTTTTACTGAGGGACATGAGAAATCAAATTTTGAAAGTGATATTACTGAACCAAACTGGGTCTGTTTGCCTGTGTGCATCAGAAAGCCAGACACTGAAGCACTGGGTTTTTGTAGAGAGAAAAGTTGATGGCAAGGCTGCCAAGCGAGGAGATAGAGGACTGGCTCAAATCTGTCTCCCCGAGCTGAGGGTGGGAACAGGTTTTATAGTCAAAGGGTAATGGGGCACGATCTGATTGGATCTTGCAGTGAGGTGATGCCAGGAGGTGTGATCGGACTGGATCCTGCCATGAGATGACACCAGAGCTTGATCTGATCAGATCCTAGATCCTGCCCTGTGGTGTCTGCTTCTTAATTCAGTCCCTTTCCTTGGTCCAAGCATTTAGATTCTGCCCATGGTTGCACTCTTGGTTTATCTGAGCATGCTCAAGTCACATGACTTGCAACCCTTGGGGGTCCAGGGCAACGGAAAAACAACCCACGGGTTTATTACACAAAAACAAAGTTAAACCAGATTGGGCCTATTCTGCAGTTATAGTAGTTGTCTCACAAGTGTAGATTTTAGCCCTGTCCTCCTAAGGAAGATGTCTCATTTGAGATTGACAGCATCTAGAATGTCTCTTATCAACCCTGTCCCTATCCCCATCCTCAATAGGCCCCTGCAGAGGACTGGTTTTCCTCATTCTCTGCAAACTGGATCTTCTTCGACTCCCTCACCTCCAGTTCCTTGTCTCTTGTTCTGTAGGTCTGACCCTAGAGTTCCCAAGGAGAGGAGTCAGTGTGTCCTGGCCAGCCACCCCACCAAGCACAGACACGGTAGCTCCTCTCCTCTTGCTTCTCTTGCTAACTGCTTGCTCCCTGGACCATCTGGCTCATTATGCTATGTATTCATTTCAGAGCAACATATTTCTGAAGCTATTATTATATTTAATTCCTCAGGTACTCAGTCCCTCCCCCTACACTAATTTTTATTCATTTCAATGGCAACATTAAAACAACATTTGAAAGAAAAGAATAACTTATGTTTCAACTATACTAATTCTCTGTTAATTTAATTTTTGTATGTTAAGATCTAATCTGTGACCATGTGCATATAGCTCTATTACACTAACTCAACAGATATAATTTTTCTACTTCCATCTAATCTATGTTCATCTGATATATTAATATACATATATATTTTCAGACTACCTTTCTTAATTCTTTTCATTGGAAAGTAATGCATGCACATGGTGAAACGTTCAAATAGAACAGAAAGGCAATGAGTGAGAAATTTCCTCAATTCAGACTCCCATTCTCTTGACACTACCCCAGAGCCTCACTCTGTTACCAATTTTTTTGAGTCTCTTGCCAAGAATTCTCTAAGCATATACAAGTATCCTGTGTTAGCTTCTCTTTTACACAACAGGGGCATACTATTCACACTGTTCTGAATCTTAACCTTTTTTTTTAAACTTAAAAACCTATCTTAGAGATTGTTTCAAACCAGAAGAACATGTCACTTTGTCACTCATTCCTTTTAACAGCTATATTATACTCCACTGGTAGTTTCTAATGTGAGTTATTTAATCAGTCACCAATTGATGGTGGTTTCACTGTACAATCTTTTTTGCTTTTTCAACAATTCTGCAATAAATTTTATGTTCATGTGTCTTTGTGCACATGTCCAAGTGTATGCGAAGGATAAATTCCTAGAAGTGGGGTCCTCAAATCACATTTTAAATTTGTTACTCCTATTATAAATTGATTTCCTTAAGAGATTACACTAATTTGTATCAATTGACAATGACAGTATGCAAAGGTGCTATTTTTCTCACAGCTTCACCAATCCAGTAAGAATACTTTAAAGATATCGAATCACACCACATGCAGAATTCTGTATTATCCTTTTCCACTTCACACATTGAAATATGTTCCTCCTTATCGAGTAGTCTTGATTGGTCTAATCATCATTGATAATTTAGATAAGCATGCTCTTTCTGTCACTGCCAGTTTTTCAGTATCATACCTAACACTGCATTTAAAATGCTTGTGACCATTACTTCGTTTCCATTTGAACCATCCTCTTAGAACAAATGTCTTGGAATGAAGGTATTGTGTCAAAGGACATTTTTGCCAAATTGCTTTCCACAAGTTTTCTTACCAAATGACACTCCTACCAATAATGTGTGAGTGCCATAGGACCGGCAGCATTTCCAGGTTGGGTATTATCATTTAAATTTATCTTTACTGAACAGAAATATGGATTTTCTTTTATATTTAATTTGTACTTATTTGATCGGGAGTTTGGCTATTTCCCCCTAGTTTTTTGCTTTTTTTCCTTTTATTTTACTTGTCGTCTAAATGACCTATTCATGTCCTTTGTCCATTATCTGTTGGGGTCTTAATCTTCAGCATTGGAGATGCATTTAGATGTTATAGATCTTAATCTTTTTGCCCTAGATGGTTAAAATGCTCCTTAATCTTTTTAAAGTTATTACTGTATAGAAGTTTTAACTGTTTGTGAGTTTGAGGGTTTTTTTCTTTTATAATTCTTTTCACTGCTTCAGATCTTAGGATGTTGCCATTTTCCCAAAGACCTGAAACTCTCTTCTACCAATTTTAATGATTATATTTTTCAATTTGTCTTTATAATTTAAATTTTAATTGAACTGGCATTTATTTTGATGTTTGGTGGAAAATTTACATCTAATTTTTTTCTAAATTGCTGCTATGTAATTACTGAAACACCATTTATTAATAATTAATTTTCCTCAATTAATTTATGAGGCTTGATTTATATGTGTACATGCACACATTTTTATTTCTTGGTGTTCTATTTTTGTTCTCCTGATCTATATGTCTTTTTTATGCTCTTCACACAGTATCTTGATTATATTGTAACATCTGGTAGTGCTAGTTCCCTCCTCCATCTCATTGCTGAAATTTTTCCCAATATTCTTTGACATTGTTACCCATTAAATTTTCAAATTATCCTGAGTCATGCTGTTGGGTTTCTTAGGCCATCCCAGGGCATGCCGTCTTTTCCAGCATGGCGCATCTTTCCAGGCCCAGGTCAAGCCCCCTCATGAAACCTTTCTTCCTCCCCCTCCTGAAAACAGTTCTGACCTGCACGTCCACATAATCGTGTTAATGGGAGTAGTAAGCAGGATTCTAAAATGGTCCCCAAGATCCTACACCCCCCACCGGGTCCATGTCCTGTATAATCCTCAGGACTGTGACTTGATGGATTTTACTCTCAAGGTATGTTATAAAGCACAGTTGAATTTAAGAAAGGGAGATTATCCAGGTGGGCCTGACCCAATCACATGAGCCCTTTAAAGGCAGAGAATTTTCTCTGGCAGGTAGAAGGGGCAGTCAGAGAAATGGAAAGGTGCAACCTCTAGGAGTTCAGAGCAGTCCCCCCGCTAAAGAAATGATGATCCAAAGTTGGAGTCCATTACTTATATATTGGATTGGACAATGAGTAGTAAACTGTCAACATGTGACAAGGCCAAGGGGCTTGGGCTAGGGCAGTTAATTGGGTACAAAAGTAGCTAGGAAGATGAATATTAGTTTAACAAGGCTTGTTTTTATAGAATTCCTTTGACCTCAGCTTTCTCATCCTTGATAAGGATGTTGCATCTTATTAATACAGGGAGGGCATCTTTCACATGGGAATTTCATCTTCTGCTTTTAAGAAATAGCAGGAAGGTCAAAGTGATCTTTTTGCACCTGCTGTTTTTCAAGTGACTTCAACTTCAATAATCAACATGCCAGAATAGCATATTTTAACCCCTTCAAAGAGGTCCCCAAGCCCCAGATGAGATAGTTGGTTGGCAGCCCCTGCCCACACCTTCATCTCAGTCTTTTGCAACACTGAACAGAGACCCCAGGCATGCCGTGGCTGTACTTCTCACTTACAGAGAAGTACAGCTCATAAACGGGTATTGCTGCAAAGCCTCGATATTTGTGGCAATTTGTTACACAGCAATAGAAAACGAATACAAGGCAATGTGCACTTTATTTTTTTATTTTATTTTTTGGCAATATGCAATTTAGTACTTCATCCCTCTCCTGTCATTTACGAATTGTTTCACATGTGTAAATCTTGCCTCATTTAACCAGATTGTAACCTTCCTGAGAATAAGAACAAATCTGATGTTTCTTCTGCATAGTGACATCACCTACCTTGCCACTGGGGCTACAGAGGGAGAAGGATGGGTTAGTAGTTAACATATTGGCTTTAAAATCAGACTGCCTTGGCTTACATCTCCCCTCAACCTCTCTAAGCTTTGGTGCCTTCATCTTTAAAATGGGAATAAAATGACACAGGAAAATTACTGAAAGATAAACATTGTTAACAACAGTTACTTCTGAAGGTGAGGGATCATAACAGGATCAAATTTCACAGGAGATTTGTGAGGATTAATTGAGATGATGCTTATTCCTAAAGCTCTTAATACTTCTGCATGCATGGTGCATGGGAAAGCCTCTATAAATAGTAGCTCATTGCTAGAAAAACAGACTCTTGGAAATAAATGCTTACCCTGGCTGCAGTTCCATATGTGCAAAATTGGTTTTGTATCATGTGACCCTGGGCCTGTCTTCCTACACATGCACACACATCCCCATCTCCACCTCCTGGCCCTCCACCAGGGATAGATAAACTAAATCCAGCCATTACACTTGATTGTCAGTGAGTTTCCTCTCCTGGGAATTTGGAATCGAGCCAGTGAGAGACCACGCTGCTTAGCTGCGTGAGATGAGCTGGAAGGTCAAATGAAAGCAGGTCTGGGTTCCTGTCTAGAAAGAGCCTGAGCCACATGCCCGAGCTCAAGTTACAGGAGGGCAAACACGGAGAGGAGGCTGGTTCCTTTAGAGGAACACAGAGTGGACATGCAGAAAGGGGCAGAGCTGAAAGACAGCGTCCCCAGAAAGAGAGGGATAGGACTGTCCCTTCCAGGGGGTTGGGGCACGCAGTTCCCAGCACCAGTTCCCACAGTGCCTAGCTGGACTTGTTTCCATGTCCTCATAAAGTATCTTGCAAACAAATAAGCCCTGGCCAAAAAGCTGCCGGTGGGTGGCAAATGAGACAATCAGTCAGGTTCTCATATGTCCTAGGACACCAGGCTCAGGGGCTGACTCTGCATAAATGTAAAAGAAAATTAAATTGTGTTTCTCTTTGGTCTTTTTCCAGACCTTTCAACGGTCAGCACAGTTGAATTCCCATTGGCCTCTGGAGGGCACTATTCAGTTAAGTTTATTCCACGGTACTGGGCACCATACCTACAGCGCATTTAAGAAAAGGGTGTTTGAAATAACAGCTACCATTTACTGAGTACCTATAGTGTGCTAGCCACCGTGCTGGCTGCTTTACATATATTATATCTTAACCAATCACAGTTACTCTTTCCACCCAGCAATTGTAGATTATTTTCTAGCATTGTTACTTGTTTCTACAGGCATGTTATTAACAGATGTCAAGCCAAATGAAAGCTTTTTTTTTCTTTTAACGAACAGAAAGACATGAGGTTATGCCTTCTGATGAGAACCAGTTCAAGTTCAGTGGACTCTCAACTATTTGATGTACTCAGACATAATTTGCATTTTAATGGCATGTTTTCTGTTTTAATTAGAAAAACAAAAAATTAAATGTAGCACCATTATAACACACATAAAAAAGGTTATAAATGCCTGTGTCTCTCTTCTCTCAAGGGGAGGTGAGGTGTTCCCTGTCCCATACCTTTTATCCCCCCAGATAATTGTGTTGGTTTCAAGCCAGGCTGTGGGCTTCCAGGGAGTGGGAACTACAGTCAGGTTGGCAGTTTTGCTCTTCTCTACCTCAATGCCATTGTGTTGGGGAGGGTGGCAGTGAGGTTCCAAACCTTTTCAGATAAGTTCTCTGCAATGTCTGAAAACAGCCACTGGGCCATATCCATTTTTAAAAATTTGCATAAGATATTTGAAAAACCTGTTTGTTCATTAGATAGTATCAATGTTAATTAAAATATTTATCAAATATTATCCATATGAGTCATGTGCACTACATATACTCTTCTTATTTAATTTTTATAAGAGCCCTATGAGGCAAGAGCTAAGTATTATTATCTACATTCACAGATGAGGAAATTTAGGCTGAGAAAGACTAGATACATGTACCTGCTAAGCCTGAAATTGAGCCCAGGTTTCCCTGTCTCCAAGACTTGGGTCTTTTTTGCTAGGATGCTCTGTCAGCTACTACCCATCTACCAACTAGCTTGTCTATCCCTAAAGAGAGCACATCCTGCCCAAATAAACAGCACGTCCATTCCCCAGTAAGGAGTGTAACCTTCCTCTAGCACAGCAATGATTCTGTATGTGGCATTTTAGCCAGGACACCTTGTTCCTTGTTCATGACGTCCCTGCCTCGCACACCTTTCCACTGTGGAGGGGAAGAATCGAATCAGGAAATCTGGTTCGAACACTTTCTTGATCTATTTTTTAAATTCATATAAGGATGTTTATTGACCATCCGTTATGTTTTAGCTTTGGATCTACATATTGGGACAATACTGTCGTGCATGCCTTGGAAAAAGTGCCTTACCCTTGTAGGGATAATTGTGATTAACAATGATATGAAGGAACTTTTAAAGTAAACTTTCTTGTTTTATTATAGCTTTATGAGATATATTAATAGTTCACATACTATAAAATTTATCCTATAAAATGTACAATTGAGTGGTTTTATATATTCACAGAGTTGAATATCACCAATATCTAATTTTAGGACATTTTTGTGCTTTGAAAAAAGAAGTCCTATACCCATTATGAGTCATTCCCCATCGCCCCCTTCTCCTGACCCCTGGCAACTACTAATCTCCTGTCTGTCTCTATAGATTTACCTATTCTGGACATTTTGATATGTGGTCGTTTGTGACCTGGCTTCATTCACTCAGCATAATGTGCCCAAGGTTCATCTATGTTGCAGCATGTTTCAGAACTTTACTTCTTGATATTGCCAAATAATATTCCATCATATGTTTAACCACATTTGTTTAACCCTCCATCAACTGGTAGACATTTGGGTCATTTCCACTTTTTGACTATTATGAATACAGCTGCTGTGAATGTTGGTGTACAAGCTTTTGTGAGAACATATGTTTTTAGTTCTCTTGAATATATATGTAAGAATGGAATTGATGGCAATATGGTAACTCTATGTGTAGCTTTTTAAGAAACTGCCAAACTGTTTCCCAAAATGGCTACACCATTTTATATTCCCACCGGCAGTGTATAAGGGTTATAATTTCTCTTATATTCCTGCCAGCACTTGCTGTCTGTCTTTATTATTCCAGCCATCCTAGTGGGCGTGAAGTAGTATCTCACTGTGATTTTGATTTTCCTTACCTGATGACTAATGATATTGAACACCTTACCTTTTCATGTGCTCTTGGCCCTTTGTATATCTTTGGAGAAATGTCTATTTAAATCCTTTGCCCACTTTTAAATTGGGTTAGTTACCTTTGTTTTTTGTTGTTGAGTTATAAGGTCATTATATAGTCTAGATACAAGTCCCTTATCAGATGTATGATTTGGAGATATTTTCTCAGGCAGCTGCAGATGTTAAGCAATTGCCACTGATGATTGTTTTCAACAAATGACCTAGGGATAAGGCCATTCTTGCAGCATCAGCTCTGAATCAAGTCAAGTCAAGATAAGCCCTGAAAATGGAGCTTTTCGGAGAGCTGCCAGACAGGTCAAATAGTAACAGTTCTCTGGGGATAGGGTTTTTGAGGACCTCCAAACTTGTTCTGCCCCAGTAGCTGTTACTTGAATGCTTTAAGCCTTTGGTCAATTTCCAGAGTTCTGAAACAGTTGGCTTTGATAATTTTTTCCAGTGTTCTCGTGTTTATGGAGGCGTGGATTTTTGGACATTCTTATTTTTATCATTCCAGAAGTGCTTCCTCCAGTAAACTTTTTTTTTGAGTTATAACATAAAGGCATAAATACTAAGTGTTCTGCTTAGTGAATTTTTATATTAACCATCACCCAAACTATTAATAAGAAACAGAACTTCTCTAGCACCACAGAGCCCTCCCTCAGGCCCCTTACCAGCTGTTAACTCCCCTTTACCAAAGTACAGTGGTGTTAGTAGCCATGAGATAACTTTCATGTCTGGTACCATCATGGTTTCTTCCAACTCTCTATTTGATTCCACTTGTTCAGGTTTTCCTTTCAAACCACTCCCTTAATACATTTAACCTAATGTCATTTTTCTTTATTTCACTTGTTAGAAAAATGTTTTGGTTTGTGCTTTTGAGATAGAGCCTTGCTCTTGTCACCAGGGCTAGAGTGCAGTGGCACCATCATAGCTCTTTGCAACCTCAAACTCTTGGGCTCAAGTGATCCTCCTGCCTCAGCCTCCCAAATAGCTGGGACTATGGTGCACGACACCACGCCCAGCTAACTTTTCTATTTTTAGTAGAGACACGGGGTCTCGCTCTTGCTCAGGCTGGTTTTGAACTCCTGAGCTCAAGTCATCCTCCCACCTCAGCCTCCCAGAGTGCTAGGATTACAGGCATGAGCCACCACACCCGGCCTTTGTTAAAATTTTTTGAAATGTTCAACTTTTAAAAACTTATGAATTAGTCTCTTGGGACACCTGTTTGTCTCTGTCAAGCTCCTGCTTCCTCCCCAAAGTCCTCTGTCATCACCACCATTTCCCTGTCCCTAAACCAGTCCCTGAAGTATTGGCTCTAATTCTCCTCTATCCCTTTTTCTCAGACTTGCAGACATACTTGATTATCCACATAAAAATGGGAAGCTGGAACTTCTTCAG
The DNA here is from genome assembly GCA_028533085.1 of Varecia variegata. NCBI lineage: Eukaryota > Metazoa > Chordata > Mammalia > Primates > Lemuridae > Varecia > Varecia variegata. The sequence continues at coordinate 157,724,169 of CM052439.1, read as the reverse complement.
GATAAAGTTAGGTGCTTTTTTGTGGGGCTGCTGCACAATGTCCAAATGTTCTGATTTGTACAGTTAGAAAGGACAGTTTCTCAGAAGCCTTTGGGAGAACCACGTTCTTGACCAAGGCTTCTTGGGCTAATTCAGAGCCACCATGGTGCAGCTCAGACTCCTTTTACATTCTGAAGCTGCTTCTCTTGAGCAATCCTTCCAGTGGGGAAGCAAGGGATGGAGGCCTTCCTTGGGCAATTTATGAGGCGTGGAGACCCACCTCCCTTTCAGTGTTTTGCCTTATCATGGATCATTAGCTGGTAGAAAAAGAGATGTTCTGATGGAAGATTAAACCAAATATAGTAAGTCACCGGTGACATGGACATTTGAGAGTAATTGCTTCAGAAGTGAAAAGGGGCTGGAAGTGGTTGAACTTAATGGTGCAAAGAATAACAAAGGTATGGGAAAACCTGTAAATGGAGTGAGATGTTCGGGCAAAGATAAGGGTCTCGAAATAACTAATAAAAATGAGTAAAAACTAGTTCTGTCATTTTAAGGAAATTTTCATCATAGTAGAGGACAAGATTACCTTAAAACAGAACAGAGGCCAGGATTTCCAGAGTCCAAACCAATATATATACATACGCACACACTTTTTTTGCCCTACATTTTCTCTATAACTTTAGATCATGAATGGTGAGTAAAGTAAAAAGTGCAAAACAGCATGGCAGTTCTTCAAAAATTAAACATAGAATTACCATACAACCTAGCAATTCCACTTCTAGGTGTACAACAGAAGGCATTGAAGGCAGGACTTAACAGATATTAGTAGACCGATGTTTGTAGCAGCATTATTTACAGTAGCCAAGAGGTAGAAACAACCCAAATGTCCATTGATGGATAAATGGATAAATAAAATGTGGCACATATATGCAATAGCATATTATTCAGCCTTAAAAAGTATATTAATTGACTAGGGCTTCCAAATACCACAGACTACATGGCTTAAAGAACAGAAATTTATAGTGCTATATTGGGATTCAAAAAAAAATAAAAGAACAGAAATTTATTTTCTCACAATTCTGGAAGCTAGAAGCTTGAGATCAGGGTGTTGTCAGTGTTGGTTTCTTCTTGGGCCTCTCTCCTTGGCTTGCAGATGGCCACCTTCTTGCTGTATCCTCACATGGTCTTTCCTCTGCGTGTGTGTGAATAAGCCAGACACAAGAGACAAATATTATAGGACTCCGCTTATATAAGGATCCTAGAATAGCCAAATTCATAGAGACAGAAAATGAAATGGAGGTTACCAGGGGTTGGGAGAAGGGGGAATGGGGAGATATTATTTAATGGATACAGAGTTTCAGTATGGCGTGATCAAAAAGTCCTGGTGATGCATAGCGGTAATGATTGCACAACAATGGTAATATACTTATTGCCACTTAAATGTACACTTAATAATTAAAATGATAAATTTTATGTTATATATATTTTCCCACAATTAAAAAAAACTGCAGTTAAGTACAAACCTAGTTGTGTGTGAACAGGTCAAGGGTCTCAGGTGGCCAAAGGCTTTGGGGAATGTGCTGGTGTCTTCAAGGAGACCTTCCAGCTCTCACAAGCAGGCCTGACCCATCCAGTGCTGTTAGATAATACTGTTAGTAGCCACTGTCTGTGCCAGGATGATTCATCAGACGGTGCTTAGCTTCATTCCAAAACTCCAGGGAAATGAGACAACATGTCATTAAAAGGTTAGGACACTTGTTGATAATGTCTTAAAAGTGGCCACTAGACAAAAGGTGGAGAGGGACATGTAGATTCTTTCCAATTTCCTGGACCCTCTAGAAACCCTTTTAAACATTTAAGGCACAGTTTTCTCTTTTCTCCTGAAGCCTGAGACAATCTGGTATATGCCTCAACTGGGACCCTGAGCGCAGCACTGACCTAGGCCCAGACTCTGGTGGGGACAGTAGTCATGGTGGTGTCATGAGGCCTCCTGGGGCTCGTCAGCATGTGCCCTACACCTGCTGGGCACTGCAGGGCGGGAGAGCCAGGGTGGCTGCCCGGATGCAGCAGTGCCAGGGATGAGGGGATGCCTCAGAGGGGGACAGTTTCACGGGGTGTCCACCCTTCCTACTCTGATGCAGAATTTGATGTAATGGCTGGATATTTACAGGACATTTTCCTGGATGATGAATTCCATGCAATACAAAGTAACTTCAAGAACAACAAGCACCAGAAGCTGAGCCAGATTTTGTTGCTACGGGGAGGAAACACCTAGAAAAGTCTCCCCTATTCCTTGACTCCTTCTGTAAGGGTTTCGGGACTGGAGAATAAGGTGCCCGGTTGGAGAAGCTGCCCACCTTCTGCCACTGCTGGCTGACCACCAATTGCTGAGTGTGAAGATATGGAATAGGATATGCTTGTACTTTCCATTTCAATCAAGAGCTTCTGGTTGTAGAAGGTTCCTAGAATTTAATATGGCTGATTTCATGACAACCAAGCATCAGCTTAAAGGTGAAGTGGCAAAAAATCTCTTGAATTTATGAATACTCTCCAAAAAAAAAATTCTGGACTATGCAACAGAAATAGAAGGTAGAGAAATGGCCCTAAGCTGTAGCTTACTGGTGACATCCTTGCACATACCTTTCTGCTACACAGCAAGTTTTGTCCTCATTCCTGGTGATTTTTTTTCCTTTTGATACCTCAAGCCTGAAAGGCAGTAGATGACCTCAACTTGTGGAGGAAAAAAAAAAGCTCAGTGACTAGGAAACATATCTTTAAGAGATTTATCTCATTCAGCTATTAGTTGTCCTAAGTAAAGAGTGATCAAAATGAAGGAAACCTGAACTCTCAGCCTGAACTCAGGAATATTTGCTTTTAAGAAATAATCTGCTGATATTTCAAAACTTTGATAGCCCAGTCAAGCGGACTCAACAGTTACATGCTTTTGAGACCAAGAAAGAACATTCTGTATGTTACAGTAAGGCAATTCAAATCACTTCTGTGTTGACTCCTTCCCTCGTACATAATCCAGAGACAGTGAAGCCGAATTGTGGTCACTGATACGTGAGCATCATTGGTTGGACTGTTGTACCATGAGTTCGCTGCAACTTGTCATTATCCCTCAAATATCTTTTACACCTCTCTTCTGTGTGTTATGCTGCTCTATTTAATGTTCTTGAAAGTTTGTCTTTTAGCCTCAAGTCCCCTGCCTTAATGACCAAGAAGGTAAGAATTCATGTAGGGATAGTTAAGTGAACCAGTCTTCTCATTCTCAATGTCTAGAGCTGATGTTTAACTTTTCATCAGTTGGACTGGGAAAGTGAGAGCTTCATTGTTTTGGGCTGGGTCGGCATTTTTAACGAGCACAACACCTAACACATAATGAAAGCTCAGCAAATGTTTATTGAATGAAATAAATGTTGCTTCTTAAAATGAAAGTCTTGGGTTTGTGTATCTTCTATCTCTGGTCCTGGGTTGGTTCCATGATTTCAGGCAAGCACAACAGTCATTGAAAATGTAGTCATAACCCTTGTGGGTCCCAATTTGGAATTTCCATAACTGTCCACCTAAAAATAAATAGTATTATGTGTTAAGTGCATTTTAATCTGCTGTGTTTGGAAAAAGGGTTCTACGTTGGTACTCCCAATTTACCAGTCTGACTTAGATGTTTTGAAATAGAATGAAATGTATCCTTACAAAAAATAGCATGCTGGTGGTATCTGTGTGAGCCTGTTTCAATCTCTTCTCTGTAAACAGTAGTAATTTTATTGTTTTTGAGAAAAAATGATTTTTACAAATTTCCACAACTCGGTCTAAATCCTCCTTTCTTTTACAATCTCTCCTACCAGTGACAAAAGTAGAGGGGTAGGCAAAAGCTTTTACCATCACCTGTAGAAATTTCATTTAGAAAAGGTACTTCATCTGTCTAGGATTATTAAAATAAATCATATTTATTAATCTACTTTTGGAAGAAGAGGAAAGGTATACTTGGGTTAATAAGCATTGCATTATAAGACTCTATATTGCATTTTGTGATACAATTTTCAAACAGGATCCCTCCACACAAAATTCAAACTCACCACGACTTTGCTGTGCATTCTTGCCGGTGAACTAGTCTGAAACGCCCATTTTGCTGATGAGACGCTCCAAGCCACGCAGGCCCCAGGGCGCTGACGGCAGTCGCAGAAGCAGCCGGCCCTCCAGACTGGCTAGGGCCTTCTTGCCAGGGAACGGCAAACTCCCGCCTGCCAGCTGAGAATGGTTTTACATTTTTAAAAGGTCATAAAGAATATGAGATGGAAACCATATGTGGCCTGCAAAACCTAAAGTACTTACTATCTGACGATTTACAGAAAAGATTTTCTGACCCCTGCTCTACACCATGTTGGAGATGCAAGGTTCATGGCTGTCCTCAGGGGCTGATGCCCTGGGAGCCCCTGGTAAGAAACATGAGTGTGAGGCTGGGGACTGTGGCGGATTGTTTTGTGTCGACTTTCCCAAGCTAGCTGTGCTCAGAAGGTTAATGTAGGATCCTGGGCACCATTCTCTTGATAATTCACCTTTTGGAAGTAGGGCAGCAGCTGCACCTGACTGTTCTCATCGCCTTCTGGGTCCCCTCCCTCAGCTCCCCCGACTCCTGGGCCAGGGCAGAGCATGCAGTTCCCGGGGCAGCAGCTCCTCTGACCCTTGGAGCAGAAGCGTGTTCAGCTCCATGATGAAGGACACCAGTTCCTCTTGCAGGTCAGCAAAATCATCCAAGCTGGAGGCTTGAGGAAGGGAGGTGGGTTCCTGTCCCTTGTCTGGGGTTCCAGTTCATCCTTACACGTTTCATTTTCTCCTGGCTCTCCCCCACTTTACGGCCATATTTCCTCCCCAATTGCCTGCCCTGCTGACTTTAGAAACAACACCCTAATGTAGACTTCAACCAGTTCCCACAATTGTGTGAGGTCAGATCCCTGTTACAAATCCACTGTTACATATTAGTCCTAGAGGTTCTGCTTCTCTGATCAAACCTTGAATGCTGAAGTCACCCAAAGTAAAATGAGGTAAAGAAGGTAGGCTGAATAGCTAAGAGACAGAGACAGATGGGGAGAGAGAGAGAGAGAGAGAGAGAGAAATACAGGAACATATGGTATCTGTCAAGTCTGGCAACAGGTAAAATATACAAAATTCTATGAGATCTTTAATCTTTAAAAAAATAATAATATTAAAAATTATATTCTTTGTTTCCAGATTTTATAGACTCCAGGTATATATTAAACCCCAGAAACCTGTGGGGCTGGAAATGCTCCCCAGAGAGATTTACGTAAGCGTGTGGCTCTAATAGCACAGACAGCCTCGGTCTCTGGAAGTAGAGTATAGAAGACTTTCATAATTACCCCATTTTTCTACGTTGAAAGAGAAAATCACCAAAATTCAAATAGGTAAACAGTCATACAAATGTGCAGGTGAGTTTTCAAAAACTGACCTGGAGGCGTTGTTCTCTGGAAGTAAATTAAATAGAACAAAGGCTAGGCCAGGGGTGGGGAATCTTTTCATGTTGGAAGGCCACATTAATTTAGCTGTAATCAAATAAGGCCACATTCAAGAAACTTCAATTAGATATACTTAAACATGTACATTATTTTGTAAAAATCTAACTACTATGTACTTAATAATTTCAAAAAATTAAAACTATTTGTTAATTTTAAAGTTAACTAACCTTTTAATGACTTTGCCATGCCTGCTTTTTGTTGGAAAGCATTTGAATATTTGGTTGCAGCATGGAAGTCCACAGTTTCAGTTGATCCTCTAGATGGGTATCAGTCATTTGTGACCTTAAGGGCGTCTTGATTTGGGTTAGGTAGGAAAATGTAGATTCACAGCAATAAGTGGTTGAAAAGCAAGAAAGCATTTTTTGGGCATGTTGCCAAAGGCGTGGGCATTGTATTGCATTTTTCCATGTTTCAGTTGGATCTTTCTTAGCATCAAACAATGACTTTAAAATGGCATCTACTGAGAGCTCAGTCAATTCCATCTGTAGTTCTTTAGGTGCCTTGTTGATATCAAATAGGTGAGGCTGAAATGCTAATCTGAGTGTGATGTCATGATTCCCAAAGTCAGTGAACCTTTCATTGTATTCTGCAATTAATAGATCTATAACAGCTGTGTATTCTTCGAATGATTCACATATATCATCCTGCTCATCAATGGCCTTTGCTAACTGGGGAAAATGTTCATCCAAAATTTCACTTTGAAGAAGTGTTTTGAAAAAAGATAGCTTTTTTGAAATGCTTGGAATTTTTTTGCCATCTATCACATATAGACTTAGTGTTACCTTGCAAAGAAATATCCAAGTTGTTTTGATTTGACAGGATATCACACAGAAATGCTGCATTCCTATAGAAATCTTCCTTCAATAATTCACATTGCTGATTCTGTTCTTCATAAAATTTAACTATCTGTTCTTGCAGAGATAAAATTTTGGCTAACACCTGTCCCTGTGATGGCCCACACACTTTAGAATCCACACTGAATACCTCATGTTCAACTTTAGCATGTTACAATGCTGCCTTGTTGCATTTGTACCAGTATAGTTAACAATACTCATTATAAGCTATACTTATAACTTGTTGAAAAGTGTCACTTCAAATAGTAGCTTTAGCACGGAGATTTTGGTGATGCCAGATACAAGGAAAAGAAAGGAGAGCCTCTGGATCTATTAATACTTTTTTTTATCTGTGCAATAAACCTCTCATGTTTTCTTGTCATGGAAGATGCACCTTCTGTACGTACACTCACTAAATTTACCAAACTCAGTCCAACTTCATGACATTTATCTTGAAAGTTGTAGAAGATACCTATTCACCATATTTTGTTCACAAGAGTGTCCAAAGCAAGTAACTCTTCATAGCAAAGAAAATCTTCCATTATGACCTGAATGAAGTATAAAACCTTTACCAAGTCGGTAGTATCAATCGATTCATCCAAAGTGATTGAATAATACATATTTTCCTTTTGAAGTAATGCATGAAGTTGTTCTGTTAAGTTGAAGACTAAT
>CM052439.1:157664731-157717048 GCA_028533085.1 Varecia variegata | reverse complement strand
CGTGCCTCTTCCTCTAATTTAAAATATTTGTGGTCCCTATAAGTGTTATTATGCTGATAAGCATTGAATTTCTTTAATGTTGATATTGCAGTCTCAGAAAGCAAGCAAATCATCTTATCTTTAGCAGAAACAAGATAATATTGCAATTCCCAAGCCTCATTAAAAAATGTTTTCTTCCTTCAGTGTTCTCTTGGTCTTTGACATGATGAGCTGTTAAGCAGGCAGAATTAAAAAATACTGTGGCGCTGTGCAACTATTCACAAATTCCACTTCAAACAGAAACACAGAGTACCTTTGTCAAAAGCTGATAACAGACTGGCCTACTCGACCCCCATAACCTCTCACCAGCCAGCCTTGTGGGGTAGTGGTGCCAGTCAGGCGAGGAAGGTTAGCACTAAGTCATGAGCATAGCAGCCACCAATTTAGCCCTTGTGGTTTACTAATGTTCTAATTGTGCCGGTCAATCTGGGAGGATTATTTCATGAAATTTCTTTTATTCTTTGGTATTTTAAATACGTTTATTTTAAAAATAAAATAAAAATATAAAAGATGAACAAAAATATATTAATAAAAATAAAAGTATTTGTTCTGTAAAATTTAGATTCGGTCAAAAGGCCACACACTTAAGGACCTAGAAGGCCACATGTGGCCTTAAAGCCGCAGTTTCCCCACCCCTGGGCTAGGCAAACAAGTGGTCGGTATTTTCTTCACAAACCCATGGTTTTCAGTGGCGGTTTTTCATTGACTTAGTAGTCTGATATCAATGCCAATTTGATTCTGAACCCTCCCTGCTACCCGTACATTATCACACGGCCGGGGCATCTAGCCCAGCCATGGAGAATCCCAGGTCTGGGGCAGTCCCAGCAAGTCAGGTCTGTGAACACAACCTGGATGCCTGACTTAGTTAAACTCCGTGCTGTTGCTGTCGTGAGAGCACCTTAGCTTCATACTCCAAGCAGTCTCTAACGGGATGGGAGGGAGGGCACAGCCTCTGAGTCCCCTCCAGCCTCCCCTTGGCTTATCAGCACAGGTCCCTCCCACCCTCCGGATCATGTGACCTGCTGGGGGGACCCCTAAGGAGCTCTCTCTCACTAGGAAGAGATTGGGGGCTGTGTTCTGGGGCACATGCCGCTCTCATGCCTCCTCCCTCATTGTTGCCAACTGTAGAAAAACAGGAAAAGGTCATCGCTTTTGAGTTCCTTCGATTTGCTTTCAATTCCTTTACTCTCCCACCAAGGTCATCTTTGAAGACTAGCTCTGTTTACAGGGGGTGTGGAATCTTAATACATCATCGCAGTTCTCCTTGAAGAGGACTTCAGGATTCAGAGCAAACAGTAAGACGAATGTTTGCTCCAGTGATCTTTCATCATTTTATCCTCAGTAGTGACCAGAAAAGAGAAAGGAGTTTGCTCATAAGTTATAAATAATCATGCAAAGGGAAAATATGGCAAAACAAAACATATTTTAAGAACTCATTGGTGATATTACAGAGTAACTAATTGGCAAATCTTTGGATTAATGTTGATGCTTCAATCATAAGCACATTTAAGGTGTAGAACTTAGATATACTGCCCAAAAGACAGGAACCTAAGCTTTTAGATGGCAAGGAGGAATATAATCTTTATTTTCAAGAAGGTTATTTTATTCTGAAGATTTTTTTTTTTTTTTGAGATGGGATGGGTCTCACTATGTTGCCCAGGCTGATCTCAAACTGAGCTCAAGGGATCCTTCTGCCTCAGCCTCTCAAATAGCTGGAATTACAGGTGCAAGCCACTGTGCCAGGCCTGAAGTTTTCTTTGATTGGAAAAAAAAACCCTGAAAGTTTAATTAAATGGGCCTTGAAAATGCTGTGGTTATTTCTATCTCTGCTCCCCTCACATGCATCCGAGTAGTAGTCATTTCCATTATATTCATGAAGCCTCATTTTGGTTTACTTTTTAAACTTTGTTATCAAAAGGAAAACCATTTTAAATTATCAAAGCACTGTATTCTCAATTCGGTAAGGCATAAAGAAGAAAGTGAATATCACCTGTTATCCCACCACCCAGTGGGAACTACTGTTAATATATTACGTATTTTTTTCTGAACTGTTTACGTGCATGTGCACACACAAAAACACACACATCTACAAGAATGGTTTGGTTGTGCTACACATGTCTAAGAGCATAAACTTGGTGAGTCCTGATTCTACCACATATGAAATGTGTGACCTTGGACAATTTCTGAAACCCATTAAGCCAAGGTTTCCCTAACTGTAAAATGGAATCAAGGAGAACACTACCCTGCTCATAAAGTGACGAGAGATTAAATGAGGATACGCATGTTAAGGCTGATCGCAGTGTCTGACACACAGTGAGCACTCCACGAAGGTGAGCCATTATTAATTTGTAACTTTCTCTTGTCACTTTAAAAAAACATATAATTTGATAAGCCTTTTGGTAGCTTTGAAAAGCTACCAGTTCTCCTCTGTTTCATCTCTGTCTTAGTGGAGATTTGCATATATTTTGAACTCTTCTACACAAGTTAGATTCTTGAGCCTACAATTACAGTCATTGTTAAAATAATGTTTATGCACATTTATAGTTATATGCCAGCTCATTAGAGCTCACACACCTCTGCCAGGTAATTGCCATTATCCCCTGTTACAGAGGAGAGAATCTAGGCTGGAGGGGGCTGGGATGCAAACCAGGCCTCGCAGCTCCGCAGCCTCTGTCCTTCCCGGGGTCAGCTCACCCACACAGCACATCCTTCCAACGGCACTGGGTGAGTCTGGAGGCAGCTTCCTGCCCAGGGCAGAGCTGGTTCAACAACTACCTGGTAGGCAAGGAAGGCACCCTGGACCAGGAATTGAGAAACCTGTGTTCCTAGCAGTTCCTACGTCCTTCTCGTTGCAGTTTCCTCACTTGTGCAGTGGGGATAATAGTGGGGATAATAGTATCTATTGTCCTTCTATTGTCTAATAGTATCTATTGTCCTTCCTAATGGGATGACGTGATAGCCTCATAAAAGTGATGACAATACTAACAATATGACAGAAGTTAAAAAATGTATAGAAGCCTTTTATGACTAATTGCTAATATTTTTATGACTCACTAATACTTTTATTGCTAATAGCAGTTAAATTACATTTTTTTTTGATCACCATGGCTGTTTTTAATGATATTCTTCATGATTCTGGTAATTCAAAGTATTATTCCCTCCTGGATATATTAACAATTTTTTCTTGATCTCACTAATTTCCTTCTATTTTATTTTATTTATTTATTTTTTTGAGATATAGTGTTGCTCTGTTGTCCAGGCTAGAGTGCAGTGGCATCATCATAGCTCACTGCAACCTCAAACTCCTAGGCTCAATAGATCTTCTTGCCTCAGCCTCCCTAGTAGCCGGGACTACAGGCATGTACCCCCACACCTGTCTAATTTTTCTATTTTTTTTTTAGAGATGAGGTCTTGCTCTTACTCAGGCTGGTCTTGAACTCCTGGGCTCACGTGGATCCTCCTGCCTCAGCCTCCCAGAGTGGTAGGATTATAGGTGTGAGCCACCGTGCCCACCTTTCTTTCCTTCTTACCTAGCCCACCCAGGTCTCCATCAGATTTTGTGTGCTATCCTGGCTCCCTCTCTGTGTCTCCCCCACAGTGCTCCCATTTGCAATCCCAGTTCCTCCATGTGTAAATTGGGATGGCAGGGTTACAGTTCCCCTTCATACTATTTCCCCCCAGACATGCATTTATAAATGGGTTAAACTCCACACTCCACGGGGTGGGGTTAGGCAGGCCCTTTGTACAGTGCCATTTGTAAACAGTGTGGCTTTTAAAGGTTGAGATGAAACTTGGAGAGGAAGCCGGTTTTTTCATCTTTGAGAAAATTATTTGAGGCTTTATCTGGTCCTTTGCTGTTCCCAACTAGGAGCTTCTCCAGCTGATGGAGAGCAGTGGTGGACCAGATTGGAACTGAGGTTGGAGTCCTACAGTTGCTTTTCTGGAGGATTTCTTAGAGTTGGAGAGCATGGAGTAATTAGGAAGAGGAATCTGATCCTTGAGGTCAGTGTGGAAGCAACATACCACCTGCTCGGTGTTTCCTTAATGTGGTTCATTGACTTGTAAAGAGGAGACATTTTGATACATCATCATAAGAGAGCAAGTCAAGGTGAAGCCCTCCACTGAATGGTAATTGCTTGGGAAGGGAAGAAGGGTCAAAGTGGTTGAACTTAATGATGCGAGAAGAGTGATCATGGGAAGAGAATTATAAATCGAGTGAGAAAGGTTAGGCAAAGGTGAGGGACTTCAAGACAGCTATAAAGAAAATGATTAAAAACTTATCCTTGTAGGAAGATGTCCATCAGAGTAAGAAACAGAGACCACAAAGGATATCTTCAAGGGTCCCAATTCTTAACACTGTATATATTCTGTTTTCTGTATAATTATTCACCTATTAATAAGCATAGAAGTGATTTTTATAAAGACCAAGTAGCAAGTACAAATTAAGGTTGTCAGATTTAGCAGATGAAAAATTCCATGTGATATTTGGGACCTATTTAGAGTAAAAAATTATTCATTTTTCATCTGTAATTCAAATTTAGCTGGGTCTCCTGTATTTTATCTGGCAACATTAAGATAAACCTATGTAATGAAGGGAACCAGCCCCTGCTAGATGAAGGAATAGCCTCTGGGATACTAAGCAGCTTTAACTCTCCTTAAGAGTCTACAGAAGGCCCTTCTCAGTAACAGTCCTCACTATTATAAAACCATCTGGAGGCTGGGTGTGGACCTAGAGGTGGGTAAGGGCTGCAGTAGCTTTTCTGCTTCTAAGTTTATGTTGCCAAATGCCCAGTTCTCAGAGGTAGGTCAATGCAGGAGACCTCTGTGGGCTGGGACAAGTTTCTTGGACTGGTCCAGGGAACAGGGCAAGGCGAGGATGGAGCAGGTACAGGCAAGGGAGTAGAGACAAAGACATGCATCTGTAATGCCCTGGTCTTTTGTCTTTGAAGAGAAAACATGGAGAAAACATCAAGTCATACAAAATTGACAGGAGTGTATATTAATGGGATTAAGGTTGGATAAGATTCTGTGTCAGGTCAGCCGGAGTTCATGTATGCTTCTTGCAGATGGAGGGACTGTTTTCTACTTAATAATGAAATGGACTCAGGATACCAGATGGGAGGGAGGTAGCCACTTGTCATAAGTGGGGTTCCCACTGGAAAACTTTTAAGATGGTGAGGTAGGGGGCTCCTTAAGTGGGAGAAAAGGGCAATGTAAGATATCTAGGGGGCTGTGAAGACTAGAATCAAAGTCTGTGGTTTATTTGAAAGGAAGTGGGAGTCACTCTGTACTTTGGAGCAACTACATATAAAAGGAATACAGTAATTGGTGATGAGATTTTTGCAGGCAGCAGTGGCAGAGAGGATGCCTAAGGGGTGAGGGTGGGGGCGAGGAATCTAGCAAAAGGAAATCATTTTTCTACATAAGGAATTCTGTCACTCAGCATGCACGAACCAACCCTTTACTGAGGGCCTTATCACCTGTGGCCACGGAGGCTCCAGAGATGAGTTAATTTTGATTTCTGCCCTCAAGGGATTGGCAGTCTAGCAGGAGAGAGCAGTAAACAGAGCAACTCTGGAGTTTTTATCTGTGACACAAGGGAAGCATTGGCCCATAGCGACTCTTCCAGGCCAGGTACCGTCTTTTCTTGCCTGGATTCATGTGACAGCCTCCTCACCCCTCTCTCTGCCTCTGCCCAGCTGGCCTTCTAGGCTATTCTCCTCTTTGAAGCCAGTGTAATTTTTCTAACGTGGAAATTACACTGTCCACACCACTCCTCTGTGGAAAGCCCTTCAAGGGTGAAGCCCAAACCACTGCCTCCCAAACCCTACTTCTTCAGCCCCTGTTCAGTTTCCCACTTTCCTCACACCAGCCCCAGGCCCACCAAACTTGCAGCCAGAATGAACTTATTTAGTCCACAGAACACGGCATTCTCCATCTTGACTACGGACCTTTGCACTTGCCAGTTCTACTTCCTGGAATCTTTTCTTCAGGGCTCAGCTTACAGCGACTTCTTCCTGGAAGCCCTCCCTAACCTCTCAGCTCTCAGGAGGCTTCTCCCAGCTCCGTGGCCTTGGCCATTTTCCAGCCACGCACTGCAACAGCCTGCTGCTTCCTTGTCCCACCTCTGCACCCAGCATGGCGCCTGGCTCAATAAACCACATTCTCAAATCAACCCCTGTGCGAAATTAGACTTTTTTCAGGGTGCAGGAAGAGACTTGCCTAGGTTATCTTCAGAGATCAGGGTTTATCAGAAAGATCTTGGTGATGTGCAGGCAGCCATTTCAGCAACTGAGAGCTCCCAAGGGAAGGTGATTTATCAAGAAAGCCTTCGCAGTAAGGGGGATTTTTGAGCAGGGTGCTAAAAGATAAATGGGTGTTTGCCAAGAGACCAAGGCAGGGAAGGGGGCGTTGCAGACCTGCCTGAGCCGATGGCTGCTCACAGTTGTTGTCAGCTTCTTTTGTTCAACATCAGCAGCCTCCAATTATCAGGAAAGGTTGGGAACTGTATTGTAAATCTCCTGACCTACCACCTCTCAGCCAGGTGGTAGGTTACCATGAAAGCGAGTCCTTGACTCCTGCCCAAATGCAGAGTGGGTATTAGCAAGCAGGCACAGAACTAATCCCACAACTTGCTTTCATATAAATAAGTCTGGGAGTGACGTCTCCATTGTAGGTGCTTTAATCTCAGTAGGTTCACTCTGAAGCACATGCAACAGTGCTCTGAAGGAAGACTTTCCTGACTGTATTGACAGGCCCAGTGACATAATCCTCTACTAACTGGGAGACCCCAGCCACATCTCCACAGCTAAAGCTAACACTCAGAGGTGTTAAGGAGCTGTCTCCCGCCAATTCTTACAGCTCAGGAGGCAAAGATAGAGGTGCCTATGTAAACCTTTCTAAGCAACTTATCTTGAAAATCTCTCATTGCACAGATGAAAGAAATATTTTTAACTTCTACTTCGGTAACTACAGAACATTTTGTGGCAGATTTGGATAATGATATTTCCAGTGTTCACTGCAGCTACAGAGGCAGCTACAGAACACAGACTCCTGATAAGTGTCCTTTACATGTAGTTCATGGCTTCTTAGATGATAGTTGACATCACTTGACATTATGCAGTCTGTATCAAAATATTTATTTATTTTTATTTATTTATTTTTTATTTTTATTTTTTTTTTGAGACAGAGTCTCACTCTGTTGCCCGGGCTAGAGTGAGTGCCGTGGCGTCAGCCTAGCTCACAGCAACCTCAAACTCCTGGGCTTAAGCGACCCTACTGCTTCAGCCTCCCGAGTAGCTGGGACTACAGGCATGTGCCACCATACCCGGCTAACTTTTTCTATATATATTTTTAGTTGGCCTGATAATTTCTTTCTATTTTTAGTAGAGACGGGGTCTCGCTCTTGCTCAGGCTGGTCTCGAACTCCTGACCTCGAGCGATCCACCTGCCTCGGCCTCCCAGAGTGCTAGGATTACAGGTGTGAGCCACCGCGCCCGGCCTGTATCAAAATATTTAAAGTAAATTTCAAACAATATGAAGAGTGGGTAGGGACAGTCCAGGCAAGATGACAGCCACCAGAAAAGCTCATGAGTGAATTTATGGGTAACTTTTTCTTAGTTGGTGTGAGTAAAGCCCATGTAAATAGATGCCTGGGAATGTAAATGTCAGTGATTCTTTTATGTTAAGGGCCACGTGAGCAATTTGATGTCTTTCTTTATCTGTTCAGTGAAAATAATAATAGTGTCTGCCACATGGGAATTTTCAGGGAGGATTGAGAGAGAATATAAGAGCTTAGCATGATGTCTGGTACATAGTAAATGTCCATCAAACATTAGTTGTGGTTCTTTTTACTGTTGCTGTTGTTAACATGGGGTTACTAATAGCTGTTTTCCCAGTGCCTAGCTCTGTACCTGGTTCATAGTAGGCACAAGATAAGTAGTTGCAGAAATTCATGCATTTAGAAGTCTCCTGCTTTACACCCATTCATTCAACAAATATTTATTGGGCACCTCTATATGCTAGGTGCAGTGCTAGGCCCTGGGAATAAAATAGTAAATAAGTCCACATGACCTTCTCCTTAAAAGAGCTCACAGTCTACAAGGGTAAGCAGACAGGTGAATGGGCACCAAGGAGGGCCTGAATTATATTCCAGGGGAGGGTCAGGGTGTGTTCCTGGAGAAGGTGATGTCTAAGCTGAGTCCTGAGAGGTGAGCAGGAATTGGCCAGATGAGGGTGGTTAGAGTGTTCGCAGGCCAGGGTAAGAACCTGTCTTGTTCCACACAGTTCTGAGCAGATAGTTTAGTTCAGAACATCTCCCAGAGATGCTTACAGATGCCTGGAGACTATAGTTAAGTTTTAAATTTTCTCATATACTACTATACAAAACTCATTTATGTTTTCTGTTTGTAAAAGATGGGAATGGAAGAAGATACTGCCACCAAGTCTGGATAATGGGAAATGGAAAGAATTTTCTTCTCTCTCTCTCTTTTTGGCCTTCTGGTTTTTGTTAATGTGATTTATGCTAAAACCAGTAACGTAGGCTTTTATTCCTGAGTTTCTAGTGTTTATTGAACCTGTTGAAGGGTATAAGTGATGCTATACGAGGGCTGTCCGGAAAGTGTCCAGCCATGTAACCATTCTCGTCGTATTCACAATGGCTGGACACTTTTCCAGACAGCCCTCATATGTCCTTTTTGCTTCTACCACATTTTTCAATCAGCTGTCTTGATGAGACTCCATTGCATTGGGGTTCCAGGTTGTGTGTTGTGGTTGCAGGAATGAGTACTGGACAAAGGGTGAGAGATTGAACAAATCCTTCCATGATCTTCTGGCTCTTTTACTGTATTATTCTTTGGAATGGGGATAAAGTCACATGAGGGAGTATTTGCAGCATAATAGCAAGTCACTGGGGAAGCCACCAATGGGGAGAAGCTGACCTTTGTCCAAGTGCTTCAGCTGTCCTAGGATCAACTTTGACATCCCTTTCACTGGGCTCAGGATCCCAGTATTAGATTGGGTTTATTTCAGAATTCTTTTCACTGGGCGTGGGCATTTGAAAGTTCTGATCAACTCCCACCCAAACCCCTGCCTCAGTAAGACCATGCCTTCAACTGAGGTGTTACTAGCAAAATATCTAAGGACTTGCACGTTCACTCATTCCATTTATGCAGAGATTTACTTAATGATTTACCGAATATCTACTATAAGCACAGTACTGTAAGAAATAAGGAAAAGAGAAAGGATGATTTTAATAGATTTTTTTTCAATAGCTTGTAGCAGGGTTTCTCAACCTCAGCACTATTTACATTTTGGACTGGATAATCCTTTGTTGAGAGGGGCTGTCCTGTGTGTTGTAGGTTGGTTAGCCACTCAGGCCCCTCCCCAGAGTTGTGATTATCAAAAATATCTGCAGACATTGCCAAATTCTCCTGGGACAAGGGGGTGCAAAATAACACCTGTTTGAGAATCACTAGCTTATAATCCTAGATATCCTAAACATCATCCTAGACATCCTAGACACCCTACACTTTCTAATTTAAGGGCTCCTCAACAAACCCTTAAGGAAAATGGTTTGAATATAAAAGTAGGAAATGTTAAATGACTTACCCACCATCCCAGGGGTGATAAATTTGGGATTTGGACTTTAAACCTAGGTCTTTCTTATTCCACTACATCACGAGACTGCCATACAACACTCGGTTCCAACCCCAAAGGAATTTCGGACCTGGTTAGAGAGATGTGATGTGAGCCGAGTAAGTTACAGCATGTTCACTGGAGAATAAGTAGTGAGAGCGCTCAGAAGAGAGAGGTAACAGTGGGCTAGGTAGTCAGGGAACACATCCTGCGGAGATTTGAACGTTCTTTGCATATTTGTGGGTAAGCAGTGAGTTTGTGCTGGGGAGTGGTAGGCGGTAAGATTTGAATAGGCAGCATTGGGTAGCAGTTAAGAGCAAGCACTGGTTCCAAATGGACTCCGTTTGAGTTCCAACTCCTCTTCTTCTTAGCTTTGTGACCATGAGCTAGTTAGGTAATGTCGTGGCCCAGTTTCATTGCCTATAAATGGGCTGGTGATGATAATACATACTCTAAGATTGTAATGAGTATTTAATGAGCTAATATGCAAAGGACTAGAATAGGACTTGGTATCCCATAAGTGCTCAATAGATGCTATTTAGTACTTGATTCTATTGGACTTTAAATAGAGTTTAGAATCCATACTGTAAATAATGGCAGCTTTTGAATCAAGGCCTGCAAAGATATTCCACAGGTACCACAATTCCCCTTCCTGTGTTCATGGCAAGATCACAAATTTGAATCAGAAATCAATCTCTGGTTCCATAAACTGTTCCATTCCTAGGATACTAGTGTTAAATGGCTTGGCCCCTCTGTGGGGGAAAGAGGCATGGGCATCTGTTCAAACATTCATTCACTCATCCATCCATTCAATCAACATTTTACTGAATACCTTTTTAATTCTAGGCAGCAGGTTTCTATTAACCACATCTGGAGCACCAATAAGTCACCACTCTACCCATGTGTTAGCTGTACATTTATTGGATAGAATTGTCATTGTTTAGTTTTAGGACCATTCAAAGTTATTTTTTGTGGGTTGCGTTAAAATCCTGAGGTTTCTTCTCGTGCTTTGCTTGGTGCCACTGCTGGGCTTTGTATTTATGGAGAGCTGATGGCCCTGGATGTGGTTGGGGAATCTTCTCCTGGGAATTTCCGCTTTCTTCCTCTCTCTGCAGTGCTTTATAGCCACATAAGGTTTAGATCTGTTAGCAAACACTTGTTTAATTATGCCCCTTTCTGTTTATAGATTCAGGATAAATTGTCCTAATGGGAAAATATCTGTCCTTCAGAGTAATTTGGATCAAGGCTTTTTATTTTTTGTTTGTGTGTGGTTCACTTGCCTTTCTAAAAATCATTTTCATGTCTGTTTCACTCATGAATCATCTATTGTTGATACACAACAGCACTCGATAAACCTCATTAAAAAATCTTGTCTTGATCTAAAAGTAGTTGACATTGGGAAAATATTTGACCCATCCATACGCTTTCTCATGGATGCTAAATTTAAAAAAAAAAAAAAAAAGTTGGATTTTAAGACTCTTAGGGGACGTATGATAAGGGGCCTACAGAAATGAGTGGCCAAAGCCGAGACCACCAACATGCTGGAAGACCACAATTCAGCTCAGTGTGTCTTAGGCATCAGTCATAACGTGTTTGTATTCATTCATTCTGGAGTCTCAGGAGACCTACTTTGCGAGGTTAGATTATAGAAGAATAACTAAATTTTTATACTTGATGAAATAGGGGTGACTTTTGATTGGATTCTTCAGCTTTGTGGGAGAGAGCAATGCACCCTCCCTATCAGAAAGTGAACACAGTCCTTCCCTTATTCTGTTATGCTAGGAAAGGACAATTTTGTTCTACAGGCAATGTAAACCTGTGGAAGGTTTGGTTTTTAATCAGTTTGGGCCCATAAGCATAAATGCTTCTTTTTGCAATGTTTCCTCCCTCCGAATAGCTAAAAATACTTAATGATAAGAGGCAGTGGTGTAATGATTAACCACACCCTTTTGAGTCAGACTAAATGGGTTAAAATTGGGACTCCAACATTTACTAGCTGTGTTACTTAAGCTCTTTCTGACTCAGTTATTCAGTTTCTTGTGTTACAATAAGGCTAATAATTATTTCCATTTCACAAGGCTACTGCAAAAAAAAATGAGATAGATAACATACATAATGTACTTAGCATAGTGCCCAACATTATTATAGTAAGAGCTTAATAATTCGTAGCTATTATTATCATTATCATCATCAACTAATATTTATGTTTACTAAACAAAAAGCAATGTATCCTGTATGTAAAAACAATATATAGGAGTGAATCTATGAAATATACTTATCATCTGTTCAGTGTCTATGTTGGACACATTCTTAGAGATACCCACCCCAATAAAAAAAACAAAGGTCCAGTATTTTAGGGGAACATTGCAAATTCTCATTGCATCTCATTGCACCTTGTTAGTGAGTTAGGGAACATAGAGGTTCAGGATCTTTACTCCCTGAACCTCTTATTGGTGTAATAACTGAGGAATGCTGTAGTTCTAGAAGGAAATGGAAGGAGTGCTCTACCCTCACTTCTGCCTAATCATACAAGACTATCACTTAGAATGCAGTCTGACAGATGGAGATAGCACAGTGATGTCAAATGAGGCTAAGGTCCCAGTCAATTAAGATTAGGATTAAGCAAGTCTTTATATCAGACCCAAATTCTAATGTTATATTTTTGAGTCCCTTACCTCTTCTATCCTCTGAAGAGATGAAGAACAGCTGGTCAATATCTTCTTTATAATAACCCTTCAAGTAGGAAAAGATTGTAAAGTTTGCCTTTAGACACTTTTTCACTCTAGACTAAACAACTCCAAATCCTTTAACCTTCCCTCATAGGTTCTATTTTCTGTTTCTTTAAGCATTTAGGTTCTCCTATGGAACCTTTCCTGTGTCTCCAGATCTTCCTTAAAATGAGGGGCCTCACACTGGACATACCCCCTCAGTAGGAGTCTGTCTGCCGCCAAATTCTTTATTATGGGGTAGGGAGAAGAGGAGGCGCTTCCCTTTCATGTCAGACTCCCACCAATGTGAATTCACCCCAGCATGGTGTTGCCCATTGCTTATCAGTACAACATGTGGTTGCCTTTTAAATGCATGATCTGCTGTGAGCCTCACCTCTTTGTCAGTTTTTCTTGCATCTAGACATTAAGGCCTATTTGTGCCTGTCATTTTGATCATAACTCCTGAGGATACTACTTTGTAATCAGCCATCATGCTGAACTCTAAACTGTTTTTAATGAACCGTTTCCTTAATGTACGGAAGCTACTTTGGATTCTCTCAACATATCAGCAGTTCCCACTCAAATTAATGGTATTTGTAGACTCTGCGTGTGCATATAGCAATCTCAAGTATTATTTAACCCAGACCCAGGATAAAATCGTAGACCACATTTTAAGTATCCCTTTGTTTACTGAGCCATTGATCTCTTTTCCAGTCAGCAGTGAAACCTGGTTAGGGAAAAGACAGACTAGATCATATCTTTCTGCCCTGCTGATGAGAATGACATATGCATGCAAAAGCTTTCCTGAAATTAAGGTATTATACAGATGTGGTCAAATGTTTAATTCCCAGTACATACACATCCTAAACTGAGCTTAGGCAACAAAGATGGGGAAGGGGCAGAATATGTATTTGCTTTATATTGAAAACCATAGATTTACTTTAAACAGCATTAATTTACACATCATCAATTATGTACCTGATTGAAGGCGTGGATAATGTTAGAAGCGAAAACATTAGGAAAGTGTCAGTGGAAAAAGCACTCAGAAAGGAAGAAAAAGAGTATTTCTGAAATCATCAGAAAAATTATTCAATTTGAACCTAATTCCCAGAAGACTTATCATATACCCAGATGCCACACAAAAGGATGCTAATGAATCTATCAGGACTATCACCCTCTGGCAGAAAAGCAGGGAAGGGGAAGACCTTTATAATATTTGTAAGCCAGACACTTTCTATTAGAGAGTTCTAATACCCTTGGCTTTTTCTAAAATCACCAGCCTGGTTTGCGGTGACACAGGAATTGCAGTGTTTTAAGGACTGGCTTGCAAAGCTCGTTCTCACTTGGGCACATGTAGTGTTCTCCTAAATTCCACAAGGTATTGTTGGTTGCAGTACCCACATCTCCTTCCGATAAACTTTATCTTGGGGTTTTGTTTCCTTTCAGTGCTTCCAAGGGAGGAATGCCATGGGTTGGCTGGCACTCCTGCCTGTTTCCGGGTTGGCTGTTGCACCGATCTGAATGAAGCAAGTGGGGGTAATTCCAGGACTGGGTAATTATGATGATTATTTACTGTGTGCTCTTGGGCTGCCCGGGAGAGTGGGCAGATTTCCAGCCCGGGCTTGACATGGGTTGGCCCCTCCTGGGCTCTAATTACCCATTCAGTGGCAGTAATGGTACTGGGAATTGAAGCCTTCTTTTGCCTCCTCCATTATAATTAATTGCTTCAAATTCCACCAGATCTGTCCGTTGCAAAGCTCATTGACTTTTAGGGGCTGCTGGATGCCCACAAATGTAACTTGGAGACACAGCGGTGCAGTGGGACTGGGGCAAGAGTCTGGTACAAACCCCAAGGAGGAGGGTGAGTGTGTGCCTGTCTGTGCAAGCCTGGGAGGGCGGCCCAGGGCGTGAGTGTGTTTGTGCTGAGATTTGTGCCGCCGAACCTCCGGAGCTCTCTATACCTCTAGCTCAGCTCTCCTCGGGAGCACCACCTTGGATGCCTTTCGAAGCCAGGTGAAAATGTGTTTTGCGCAGAAGTTCCTCAGCGGTTTGAGGTTTGGCACGATGATGCTTTTACTTTTCAACAAGTGTTAGGAGTGGAAAAGTGGAATAAAATACAACTGAAGTTTTGAAAAAGCACTGAATTGTGGGGTGACTCCCCCTCCCTCTGCCAGCCCCCTCTCCTGCTTTAAGAAAAGCAAACACTCTTTTCCTGTCTTATTTGTATTCCCATTAATTTAAGACAGGAAGCCTCAGTGGGTGTGATGTAAACAATTGGGCCTCGTGGGTCCGGCTTCCTCATCAGTTTGCAGCTGGAGAGATGGCAGCAAGGCCCAAGTCCATTCAGGCCTCCGGGGGACGACTTGTTGACTGAACCCCGCAGAAGGTGGGAGGGGCGGGAGAAGGTATAAAGGAAATGCTTAAGTTGTGCAGTCACCGGCGATTGTAATTCAGCGGTGGTACGTTGGGTTAGTCCAGCAGAAAGACTCTGACTGTAGATTTCTGGAAAGTTCCCTGATTTTAACTGGGTGCTCCCCCTATCCTCAAGAACCCACGCTGCTGCTGATTAGGTTATCAGGGAATTGACGTTGGGGGTGGAGCCTCTCGCGGAGGGGGAACTTTTAAGCCCGGCGAGGGTATGGGGCTCGGCAGGGCGTTTTCTCCTCCAGCCTATTCCCGGTTTACCGCAGGAGGCTCCGGAGCCCTCGATGTAAACAAAGGTGTCTGAACGCGAAACCCCAACCCCCTGAAATCCTCCCCTGGGCGGTTTCCTTTTCCAGGCGAGGGGAGTGACCGGGGAAGGGATTCTGGAATGCCGTGGAGTTTTGACAAGTGAGCAGGGGAGTGACGAGCCGAGCTGGGATTCCATTACGGTCTTTTCATAACCTCCTCAACCGGGGCTGGCAGGGCGGAGGGTCCTCCCCCGGACATGTAGCCGGCGGCGCGGAGCCTCCGGGAAGTCCTGCGGGAGCCGCGCTCCGGAGCAGCGCCCGGGACGCCACGGCAGGCGGACCCCGAGTCCGGTCCCGGCCGGCAGGTGGCCAGGCCCCGGCGCGCCCCTGCGGCTTAAACCCAGCCGAGCGGATTACCCCAGGCCAGCTGCTCCCCGCCGGTTAGCTGCTCCCCGCCGCCGAGACGACCAGCGGGCGGAGAAGCGGGGTCGGAGAGGAGCCCTCGGAAGGTGACTTCAAAACTGGAGGTAGGAACCCGCTTGGCGCCAGAAGGGCCGGCTTCCCGGTGTGGTCCCAGGTGGGGCGCGGAGTGAGGCTGCAGCCACACGCGTGGGAATTTAGGCACAGCCCCGGAGAAGGGGAGCAGCCACCTGGCGGTGCGCGGCGCTGACCTCGCAGATCCCTTGGCTGTTTTGTTTTTGACATGCGGGGGGTACGTGTTTGGGGATGGTTTGTTACTTGGGAGGAGTAAAGCGACTTGGAACTGGTTTGCCAGTGACTGGACGGAAGGAGGCGCCCTGCGTGTGTGTGACGGGCGGGGAGGGGGCTCCGGAGCCGCGTCTGGGTGCGAGATCCCGGTGAAGCCCAAGACAGGGCGCGAGGGCGTCACAGCCCAGGCATCTGTCACACTGTCCTAATCCCTCGCTTCTCACTTTGGCTGGCAGGGGAATGAATCTGGGGCAGAGCAATGCTGCGGGAACTCACAGGAGGTTGTGATCTCTTCTGGGGACAGATCTTTGCCCCCCAATTACTAAACAGCCTGCTTGGACAACAGCTCCACCACCCATACACAAAATGTTTTGGTTATAGTGTCCACAAATCAAAGACTTTTAAAGATGAAAGATGTTTGGAAAGAGAATGGCATTTTCTGTCTTGTAGCTCCTCTCTAGTGGGTAGTTTATAAATACTAGGAGTGAAATGAAGTCAGTTTTGTCTCGAGATGGAGGGAGAGAAGGAGGTAACTACAGCTGTCATACTGGGAACCATTTCTGGGAGAAAAGATCCTGCTAATGTAAACAGTAAATGTGTTCAATAAAAATAGGTCAGGCTGCATTTGATATCATAAGAGGAGGGATATCATAAACTCTAAATAATAGAGGTATCTGTAAATACACATAAAATATACTACTTTCAGACTCTTACACTCTTACATTGTTTTGAAACTCTGAATTCACATTGCAAAGGAATTGAAAAGTAAGGTGCAAAAGGTATCTTTTCACCCTCAAATGCTAATCTGGCCATTAAATACTAACCTGCAGGCGCTTTGTGGCTCTCTCCTTCTGCCGAGATGTTACTGGGGTTGAGAGGGTGCAGGACCCACCCATAGTTAATCCTCCAGGGTCTGCAGTCAGACCCAGTGCCCCTGGGGGCAGCCTTGGGACTCACAGACAGGGTGGGCTTTGGGGAAGGAGGCCTGTGTCAGGTCCTAAGGGGAAAAGGAAGAGTTCTCAGAGTGGGCCACAAACAGAAGAAACAGAATAGGATGTGCCGAGGGAAAGTGACGGGAAATGGATGTGAACTTGAGGGTTGCTCCCCGGGCTCTTTGCCTCTGTAAACCTGCACTGCTGGGTATAACGCTGAGGAGACACATTCAGCCTCCCCCAATCCAGGGGGAAAGGAAGACAACGCAAGAGCAGCAAAGTCACCAAAAACTGCTTTTCTGTTTGCCTGTTCACTTCCTTAAAGTGCCCACCAGCACACCTAGCACATAATAGCTCTTCCTTTGAGCCTTTGTTCCTGCTAATCTCTGTAAGCTCCAAGCAAGTCACACTTAGGAATTATTTTCACTGAAGGGGAATAGTGACCCCATTCCATCCTGGTTCCTGGGACATTGAGGTCTCTTCTCATCTGCTCAGCCCTGCCTTCTTCTGTTTGCCAGAGGGTTGGCCAAATGCCTGTGCTCTGCCTTCTCGAGAGTGGGTTCTCCAGGACACGACTCAAGAATCTTTTCGATTCTTGCTTGGGTTGTCACTCTGGAATCTGATTCATAGCCTGAACTTCCCCTTATCAAAACCATACGTATACATAGTTTTAAAAGTCAAATATTTATACAAGGCTTATAACTAGGAACAGTACTCATCTACCACACTCCTCACCAACTTCCATTCCTGTGCCCAACAGACAACCACTCTCACCTCTTTGTACTTGTCTCTAATTAGCAAAGGCACCTGCCTACCATATTCCTCTCTCTCATGAGCCCTCTGTCCTCCTGCCCCAGTCTGGATCGGCCACTCTTGAGGCCAGCCACACAGCCATCATCATGGTTCTCCTGTTATCAACACAGTGGGGATTCATTTTGCCACTTTCTCATGTGGCATCCCCTGTTTTCTAAACCCCGTGTCTTCCTTTTTCTTTATGTTTGTTCTCTTTCTTTATGAATTCTCTTAAATTCATCTTCCAGAAGTTCCTGAGAAAGCATACATGGGAGGCAAGTTTTTTGAGATCTTCCAAGATTGACTGATAGTTTGGATGGAGTAAGAGCTCAAGGTTGGAAATCCTTTTCCCTTAGAATTTGGAAAGCATTGCTTTTCCAGGTTTCAGCATTGCTATTGAGATGTCTGATGTCATTTTAATTCCTGATGCTTTCAATCTATTCCCCCCATCTGCAAGTTGTTAGGATTTCCTCTCTATATTAGGTTATTAAGTATGAAATGTCCAATTTCCTTAACACATGGACTGCCACACTAGAAAAAAAAATTTTTCGCTTGGAGCCACAGTGTTTTATTATGAAAATAGAATAAAAATTTTGAAAAAAAGATCCTTTCTAATTTAATGCAAAATTTGTTGTTTTTTATTGTTTTCTGTGTGTGAGTTACATGCAACTTGAAAAATAGTTCACATGGCTCCCAAAGTGAAGAAACATGTGAGTTACATATGCTTCACGAGGCCTAGAGCTCAAAACTAGCATGAGTTAAATACAACTCACATGGCAGTTAATGTGTTAAGTACTAAGTTTGACATGACACTTCTTGTTTTATGTTTATTGTGAAGCTACATCCTCAGTCTTTCAAATGCATGTTGTGGTTTGTGATTATCTTTCAATTTTTTTTAAGGCAATTTTTGTGAAACCATGGATCAGTCAAAAATTTGTGTTATTTTCAAATGAGTTCTGTTGTGGAACCAATGCAGTGCAGACAGCTTGAAATATCAACGAAATATTTGGGAAGGGTGTGCCTAATGAACACTGTATATTGATGGTTTGAGAAGTTTCATTCTGGTGATTTTCATCTTGAAAATGAGCCACGTGGGTGACCTGAGACCAAGGTGGATAATGATGAGCTGAAAGCTGTAGTGGAAGTGAATTCATCTCAACCTATGTGTGAATTAGCAGCAAGGTTTGACATTACTATTCCAACATAATATTGGACCATTTGAAACAAATGGGCAAGGTAAAGAAGCTGGATAGATGGGTTCTGCATGAATTAAACGAGCGTCAGAAGAGAAATCGTCCTGAAGCTTGCCTTTCTTTGCTGTCACGACATAAAGGAGAACCATTTCTACACCGTATTGTTATGTGTGATGAAACATGGATTCTTTCTGACAATCTCAAGCATTCAGCGTGATGGTTGGATAAAGATGAAGTGCCAAAACACAGTCCAAAACAGAACATTCATTAAAAAAAAAAAAAAAAAAAGCTAACAGTGTCTGTCTGGTGGTCCAGCACTGGTATTATCCACTGCAGCTTCATGGAACCCGGCCAATCCATTACAGCTGATGTCTACTGCAACCAGCTGGATGAAATGATTCTTGTGATTAAGCAGCTGAGATTGGTCAATACAGACAGGCCAATCCTCTTGCAAGACAATACTCGACCACATGTTGCACAAACAACACTGCTCAAACTATAGAGGCTGGACTTGGAAACTCTCTGTCATCCACTGTATTCACCAGATCTTGTACCAACTGACTACCACTTCTTCCAGTCTTTGGACCACTTCTTGTAGGAAAAATATTCAATTCTCAACAAGCTGTGGAAAACGCCTTTCGAGATTTCATTGCCACTGGCTCTCCAGGCTTCTTTGCTGCTGGCATAAACAAGCTACCATTAAGATTGCAAAACTGTGTTAATAGTTGAGGCACATACTTTGATTTATTGTACTGCTTCTTGTTTGAGATATAATAAACTACACTTTTGATTCAGAATCAAACATTTCATATGTAATGACCTCACGATATCCTTTCTCTTATAATGAAGTTTTGTTGTCATATACTTTGGTGTGAATCTTTTTCCTCCATTTTACTAGGCTCCCAATGGACTTTTTTAATCTGGAAACTCTGCCCTTCCATTCTGAACAGTTTTATAGAGTTTTTAAAATATAATTTCCTTCCTGTCTTCTGGAGCATCTATTGGAAAGAGACCCTCATGGATTGAATCTCTAATTTTCTTTCACTGTCTCCTTTAAAAAAAAAAAATTCTACTTCCTAGGAAATTTCCTCATTTTATTTTCCAATTTTTATGTCTGCATCAAACCATACATATGCTTAATATAAAATGTCAGAAATTCCCAAGAGCTCCTTAAAAATTTCTGAAAATTTTTTTATAACCTCCTGTTACTGTTTCATGGGTGAAAAACTTCTTGACTCTCTGGGTCTCCATTACGGCTTCTTTGAAGTATTTCTCTACTCCCTGGTGTTTCTGTTTCCTCTGATTTCCTCTTAGTTTTTTGTTTTTGGTTTTTAATCTTTTCCATGTTAAAGGCTTTCCTCAAATGTCTGATGAGCCTCAACTAATTATCGAAAAGCTAATTGGACAGTCTGCATGGATGGAGCTTATACCCAGGAATAGCTCCTCCTTACCAAGAAGGAGACCTAGGACAGTGTCTTGGAATCTAGAACAATGCCTGGCACACAGTAAACTTTCCATACGTACTTGCTGAGTAACTAAATGACATACAGTCTTGCTGGGGCCCAGACAGTAGCAAGTACTAGAAGCTCCCCAGGTGATTCAAATGTGCAGCTAGGCTGGAGGTCCTCTGCTGTAGGATTAGTTCACGGATGGTTTCATTAGAGACTCCCACCTGTGGGAGTGGAAAGTCTTTGTTCTCTGGAGAAACTGATCAGGTGATGAGAAATCCCCTGGGATCCCAGCATTCTGGGAGCCAGATGAGAAGAGGACCAGAAGTCTAATCATTTGGTATGGTGACTTCTTCTTACTCCTCGGTTTTTAAAGTGGTACCTCCTCCCTCAACTACACCTGGTTTCTGAGGCCTTAGCTGCCATGCTTCAGCAGAGCAAACTAGTTGCAGGACACTGGCCCTCACTTTTTATCTAGGACTAAGAGAGGTGAGCTGGGGGTCCCCCTGCCCCCTCATTGCATGGTGCCTCCAATTCCAGAGGTGCTCTGGGGCATGAATCCCGGACTGCTTCCAGGGTTTCTGCGCTGCTGTGCTAGGTGTCAGCTTTCTCTCATCTGCTAAGTCAGTTACCACCAGTTGGTCTTCATTCCAGCTTCCAAAATTTTGTTGCCATCATTGTTTCTACTGTTCTCTATCTTTGAGAACTTACTATGTCTCCCTTCCCCCACGCTCTTTACAATTCCTCTACTCTCATTTCAGTCCTTCGAGTTTACTGGCAAGTGAGTCTCCCTGCCCGATGCCCCCAGCTTTATCCTGGAACCCTCCCCTCAGGTGTTGCTTCTGCATTTATACCCCACCACTGCAGGTGCCACTCAGGACAGAAATGCAAATAGGCCACGTTTTACTTTCATCTCAGCGGTAATCATTGAAAATGGCCCAGGCCCTGAATAAAGCAGTTATTGGCATTCCTGTTGGCATGTTCGAGTCTTCTCCATCAGATCATCCATTGTGCTGCTGCTTAGGCTTGGAGTATCCAGCAGAGGCACTTGTGAATGTGTTTGATGCTGCGGCTTATCAGGGTCTGTCTGTGAGGATGACCTTACAGCGTGTTAACTTCTTCAAAATATTAACATATTCAGCCCTCCCAGCAGCCCACTGGGTGGGGGAGAGGTCACGTGGACTTGGAAGCATTGTTCTCGGCAGTGATTAGCCGGCTCCATTCCACACCCGAGACACCAGGGTAGGAAAGAGCATGAGATCCAAGTCTGAGTAATGAGGTGTAAAGGAAAATCTGTTGCAGAGCTCCTAGGGAAGGTTTGCTCATTACTAAGAAAAAGACACAAAATCAGTGGCTCCTTTGCTTCCTCTATATGTTGCTGTCTAAACTGCTGTAGCATCTTGCCTCCAGCCTTAGGATGATGCCAATACGCAGGAGAGAGCAGGTCCCAAAGAGTCCCAGAGAAGCGCAGCTTGGAGCCTCACCCTTCCTCTGCACTTCCTGGCATGTGAGGTGATTAATTTCCTCCCTGTTTAAGCCATTTGGAGTAAGAGTTTGATATTATTTGCTGCCAAACTGATACAGGTGGAGATTTATTTACCTTTCACCTAATCTCCAAAGAGTTTAGGCAGACCGTGGGCTCACTCAGATTTAAGCTGCTTAGTTCTTCATTTGATTCTCATTTTGATTCCAAGTAGAATTCCTCTCTATTTTCTAGGCAGATGAAAGTAATTTTATTCTCTTCCAACTTCAAAGGAAGGAATAACTGTTGAGACATTTAGGGGGAAGTGGAGGGTTCCTTGCTTTGGAGATTCTAGCTGATCCCAGTGAGATATAATAACATCCTGGGCTGTCACCAAAGTGAGGACTGTTTTTAAATCTCACGGCACTGAAGAAACCTCATGCTCTGGCCTGTGAAAAGCCAAACACCAGTTTTCACTCCTTCCTGTGCTTGTGGAGGCTGACAAGTCTACCTGCACACTTGGTATTGTTTCCTCTCTCTTCCATCCCTTGTCTTTGTGCGTCCCAGACTTTGGGAAGTTCTGATAGATGAAATAAACTCCGGAAGTGCTCAGTGGTGTCAGGAAGACCAGGATGGAGGAGAAAGTAGACTGTTTGTTACTGTATTTTCCAGTCTGACTCAAGTGGCAATCATGCACTGTCTCTATTTTTATGAATGGAAGGCTCTCTTGATCTGTTCCATTCCTGATATAATGTTAGCCTGAAGGGAAGCCCTTACTTGCACTTGGCATTATACTATCGTTTTCCTGTTTGTATCTGTGTCTCTTACTAAGACTTTAAGGACAGGCACTTCGTATTGTAATACAGCTAAGATTTATTGAGCAGTTATTATCTTCCAGACACCGTTATGAACTTCATATGTATGAGCTCATCTCATCCACACAAAGATCCTTTAAGGAAAATATTAATATTATCTCTGTTTTACAAAGGACATCACTGAGGCACATAGTATATAGGGAAATTGCTCAGGGTTATTTGGCTTTTCAGTGGTGAAACAGTGATTTCAATGTCAGCAGTCTGGTTCCGAAGCCCATTCTATGCTTTATACTATATAATTCATCATTATATCCTGAACACCTTTACACCATCTATGGTGTACAATAGGGATTCAGACATTATTGTGAATGAATAAACACAAGGATTTTCATGTTATTACAGACTCATTAATTTTAATGGCAGCATACTTTCCCATGTTGTCATAGGACCATAATTTGTGCAACTATTTCCCCAGGACTGGACATTTAAGTAGTGTGGGCTGGAATATCTGAGACTGAGAAATCTGTCCTGAGAAATCTCAGCCATGTCACTAACTGGGAGGTGACCATGAGACTTGTTTAACTGTCCTCTTCATTCTTCTTCCTCCTCATATGTAATTCTCCACCTCCTCAACCCCCCAAACATTAGGGGCATTTCTAATCTTCACTCCAGCCCCTGAGTCCCATTGCTATCTGTAGAACTTAGCACAAAAGTAGATGGCATTTTGGAGGCGATAATATCTTGGAAACTTTTTCAAAGGGTCCTTGTTAGCATTAATTGCCAGGGACTCGCCATTTGAAATGTGGATCCCTGAAATGTCACCTCCCAAGTGCCATTTTCCAGGTGGTTTCTCATAACATGTCTTACTACACTTTTGAATCTAGAAGTAATGCATCTGACTCTTTCATTCATTATTTAAGACTTTTGGCTGACCTATGAGGTTCTTGTTTTAGTTGCCAACTGATAGAAAATATAAGTAGAAAATATATTAGGGTACACACTTTGAAGTTTTGTCTTTGGGAATTGTGGAGCTTGTGGGGATAGAGAATTAAGGAAAACTGTCATGAGACAATTTTTTCTGGTTAGTGGGCCGTTGTCTTAATAGTTTCACTTATTAGCCCCTTTGTAAACAAATATACTATGCCTTACACAATGTCAGCATTCCTTAGAAGTTATTTACACATAAAGAAGTTTGTTTTCATAAATTCTGAGATAGACTAGATGACCTTGATGTTTTCGTTTAGGTTAAATGAAAACATCACTTAATGTGAAGCCCTTTTGTAAAACATATAATCTTTTTTGAAATGTCAAAAGATACATTTGTCGCAGATACATGTCAGCTATATATGCGTGTGGGTTCTCATTCCATCCCCTGCCCCCAGTGCATTCTCTGCCTTCCTCTGTGCTAAGAGGATCATGTCTATGAACTGCAGCATCTGGACTCCCTTGCCTTCCGTTTCTGGCTGGGTTCAGCCAGTGGGAGGCACTGGCAGGGGATCACAGGGAAGAGAGAGTGTTGGGGTGTTTATCCTTCTCTCTGCACCCCGCCCGGGTTCTGACAATGATTGACTTCTAAGTTCTTGAGGGGCATCTCACTTTCATGAGCTCCCATGTAGTCCAATAATGCTGCTTCCTCCCTGTGTCCTTCAGACCTAGAGCCTAGTGATAGTTCCCTGCTGTTGCTAGCCCCGGGGTGCTGCACCCTGCCTGACGCCTGCCTGCCCTGCACCTCTGTAAACAGTCCCTGCACAAAGCACTCTTCAGTGAAGCCTGCCCAGATGTGCCTTCTGTTTCCTGCTGGGCCCTGGCTGATACAGTCTATGTCCATCTCTTTCTCATAGATAATCTTAATTGTCACATCTGGCTTTAAAATGCCAGGTTCGTTCACTTTACTACCTCTGAATTTGAATTGTATCTTGTCTGAGAGTGGTCATCTTATTCTTGTGTCTATTCCGTCCTTTCCAACAGATTACTAGGGGGAGGAGGAGGATTATTCTCTCTCCCTACAATGTCTAGTACACTGCTTTACACACAGAGGTCACAACAGTTGGCAACTCTTGAAGTAAAGTAGTGTATGTAAAGGAGTGCACGTATATATGCAGTATGTACTGGGGTATCAGATCTGTGACTGTTAATCTTCGTAACTTTCTTTTGTGTTTTTATCAGTGTTGGTTCATTCATTTATGCAGTAAGCAATTACCAAGTGCCAGTTATAGGCAACACACTGTGCTAGCAATTAGCCTTCATGTTTTTTCAGAGTCAGGGGTTTCTTAAAGGACTGAAATAATAGAATTTTCTAGCTAGATGGGATCTCGGAGTGTGTCTAATCCAGTTTCTTCTTTTTAAGATGAAGTTCGGGCTGTGAGAGGTTCCGGGCTTTGTCTGGAGCACAGTTAGTAGGTGCTACGAATGATACCAGACTTTGGTGCCTTGACTCTCTGCCTAGAGTTCTTTTCCCATCTTCTTCTAGTCACACCACCTGGTCATTTCGTAGGTGCTTTCTGGAGCAACTAACCTCCACCAGGTGTCCTTTAAAAAGCCTCTCCATTGTTCCTTATTGCTTCCCTTTGTGCTGCAGATGCAAACCAGATGGTCATGCTCTGAGCTCATAAAAGGCCGTAATGCGATGCAGACAGCAGATTCCAACCCAGACTTCAATGTGGCCCCGTGTAGACAGCTGGCGGAATATACAGACCAGCCCACCGCCGCTCTCGAACATCTCTTTTCACCACCTTTAAACCTTGGAGTGACATTTTATGTGGGTATATGAGGTGCTGGGGTTGGGTTGGGGAAGTGAGTTATAAGTTCTGTGGTTACTGGAGCCAGTCTCGGCCCTCCTCTGCAGGTGATGTGGTCGGTCTCCTTCAAGCCAGGCCAGGGCTGCTGGCAGAGCCTCTCTCTGGGGCCTCTGCTGCCACATGGGATCCATGCTGTTCCAATAATGATGGCCCTTCATGGGTGTATTTAGTACAAGCCCCAGAGTACCAGGTATTCCCTGTAAAATCAAAAACCTTTGGCTTCACAGCAGTCACAGCTTCAAGTCGGTTTAAGATGGACCAGAAAAAGGCTTTCCTTAATGAACAGCAACAAAGCAAATTAGATACTGCTGAGAGCAAGCCCAGGTCTGCGCGTGGTAAGGTGAGTGCCAGTTATTGAGTGTTTCGCGTTCTGGCTGGTTTTCACAGGTGCACATCAGCCAGGGCCTGATAACGCCTTGCTCCGCACCTCTGAGTCTTAGGTTCAGAATGATTAGGGAGAGGGAAGTGAGGGGTTGATAACCTTAACCTAGTGCCTGCTGTCAGGCTTTGTGCTGGGGCTTTTAACTAAGGGAACTCCCACCGAATAGCAAGTGTTATTCTCATTTTGCAGATCTGGACCCGAGGCTCAGGAGGGCTGTGACACACCTAGATGTACATAGGTAATGCAAGGTGGCGTATCACGCACTCAGCTCTATCTGAGCCCATAAATAAACTGTGTCGGTGAAGGAGTAATGTTCCAAACCCAGCTGTACTGCGCAACTTTGGGGAAAGTTAGTTAGCATCTCTGCCTTGGTTTTCTCAGCTATAAGTGGTGGTAAGGTTTGCTGCTCCCTCGCAGGTTCACAGTGAGGATTAAGTGAGGTGTTGCACCTCATGCGTGGTCACATGCATCCGTAATTAAACTTAGCTCCTCGGCCCCCTGGAGCTGGCTTTGCTGCTGCTGCTTTTTCTGATGCATCATGTCACTTTGGAGCCAACTGTTAGTGTCCTTGAATCAGTTTACTCATTCATAACATGAGGCTTGGGTTAAAGGTCAGTTTTCTTAATGGAGAAAAACCCAAAGAGAAAGAGGCAAATTCCCGTCTTTCATGTTAAAACTATCCTGCTTTCAAATGTGCCTGGTCTGTGTGTTCCTAGAGGACATAGTCCGTGCATGTCTCCTGGTGACAATCTGGTTCGGTCAGTTGTCCTGGAGGAAACTTTTCTGCCTGCAGCTAAATTCCAGCATCACTCTGCAGCCTTAGGGCTTAGGCTTCCCCTCCTGCACGGCTCACGGGCCCTGTTGAGGAATATTCATTATCATCATCAGTCTCTCTTTTCTGCTGCCTCCTCCCCCTCACAACTTGTTGTTTGAAGTATTGTCCATTGTTCGTTTCCACTCCGTCATGGAAATAGGTAACGGGCAGGGACTCCAGTGAGGCTCCCGATATATTTAGGCCCTTCTTCAGGATGTTCCAGAAGATTCTCCCTATCTCTTACCGACAGCGCTCTCTGGCTGGCTTTGCTGTTGGGAGTGCCTTCCAGCAGCAGGAGGGCTGAGCTCAGATGCTCATTCCTGATGCCATCAGCTGGGTGGGGGGTGCAGCTGAGGGCAGAGATGGGGGTGTGACCCCTTCAGAAAGCTGTGAGGCATGAATCCCCCCAGATGCCCAGGAGCCTCCCCGACAGATAACTCCTGCCACCTTTACAGGCGTCATGCCACAACTGCACAAATTATTTTTAAAAGAAGAAGCAAAAGACAAGACAGCCAGTGGCCCTCCTAGCCTTGCTCATGTGGCAGTACCTGTCCGTCCTGTGGGAGGCACCTGCTTCTCTGTTCTCTGGACCCAACACTGTGGGTTCCTCTGGAGTCCCCAAGTCTACCTTGAGACTATCTCCTTATGATTTGGTACCACGTTGTCCTGGGTACCTGCTGAGGGGAAAAGGCAGATGGGAAGAAAGGTGGGAAATAAGTCGCATGATTTACCATATATGCCCAAAATGTAAGGTGGTGGGGGTTCTCTCCCCTCAAAAAGTTCTCAGAAATGAGAGAGTTGCCTTATATTTAAGTCTTTACTAATTCTCTCATGCTGTGGGACGATCTTGCAATTATTTTATTTTGAACATCAAAGTAGTATTTAGGGAACACACATTAGCCTGGAATGACCTTAGTCAATGCTGGTTTTGGATGCTTGTTGAGGGTCAACTAAGGAAATCATATTTTTAAAAAAAGAGGGGGAGTGGTTAAAAATCCAGTAATATTCCAGGGCATCTGACCTCACAGTAACAAGTGTTGGGTTTCTTTGTAAACAAGGCTTTTAAAGATCATTTAAAAATGGAATAAGTTAAGAACCTTATTCAAATAACTTAGATCGAAGTAAAAAGAGAAGATGTTCTGGAAAACTCAAAATGTAGCTGTAATCACAGGACCTGGTATAAAAGTGCTAATGCCACTGGAGACTTTGAATAAATGCTTTCCAAAAGTGTGAGAGCCAGAGGTAGGAGGAAACCAGAAGTATTTCTAAATTAGCATTTATTTAATGTTTATATGATCATATATAATAATATACACATGTGTATATGTGTATTGCTATATTAATATCTTAAGATAAATGTCTTAAATGTAGCATATTTTAATTTTATTTTTTCAAGCCAAGCTCTTGCTTTGTTGCTTTGGGTACAGGGCAGTGACTTCATCATAGTTCACTGCAACTTCAAACTCCTGGGCTCAAGCAATCCTCCTCTCTCAGCCTCCTAAATAGCTGGGACTACAGGTGCATGCCACCTTGCTTGGCTAATTGTCTATTTTTTGTAGAAATGGGGTCTTGCTATGTTACTCAGGCTGGTCTCAAACTCCTGGCCTCAAGCTATCCTCCTGCTTGGCCTCCCAAAGTGCTAGGATTATAGGAGTGAGCCACCACACCCAGCTATAATTTTAATATTTTAGATGGGGCATTTACATTTAATGATACAGATTCTTTCATTTACATTATTTACATTTATCTAATCAAATAGTTCCCAAAGCCTTTTCAGCTATCATCTGATTGGGATGGTGGAGGATCACTTATATTTGGGGTCACCTTATGATCTAGTGGAGATGTCTTTAATGCACCTCTATTTATATAGGAAATGCAAACTGATGTCAAGAAGTATTTATATATATAATGATTCTATTCTTGTTTCTTTCTTGAGCTTTCTTGGTTTGCAAGAGTCAAACCAAAACAAAATGAACAGAAATGCAGAATATTAAAATGACTCAAATATATTTTCTCTAAAATCAGTGACTTCTTTGGGAGTCACTTTCCATGGAAGCATATGTGGTATTTGGACTTGTGTTGAGCAGATTCACACGAGTGTTTTCTGTCATATGTAGCCAGCCCATCTGACCCTGTTGGTAATGTGTGAGCCAGGTGGAGGGCCCATCTGTAGGAGAGTAGTCTGTAGAGAGTGATGGGTCTCAGGAGCCTGTCGACGTGTGGTTTTGGTGAAGCAAACATGGCGAATTTCCCTGAGGAAAAGTCACGGGTACAGGAAGGGCAAGACTCTTCATCCCACACATGGGCATGGGGACTTGTGTCTTCCCCACAAAGCATCTTGCCCACGAGTAGTCACAGGTGGACGGGCAGATTTCCCCTGGAGGAAAACACACAGTCAGCAAGAAGCCTCCTTACTAAAGAACTTTATCTTGTCATCAGATGTATTTTCTTGGAAAATAAACACAAAATATGTTTAATCCCAATATATCAGCATTAACTGGCCTGTCATTGTCCCGTCTCTCCCCCAAGTCACACTTTTCTACCCTTTTCAATGTTACAAAAATTGTGGGCCATTTTAGTTGGTAAGGAACGATGGCTATGCCCAAACTTGCAACGCTGGTGTATGAGGGTTCTCCAGGGAAACAGACTGAGAGGATACACACACACATACATATATTTATGTACATATATTATATGTGTGTATTACAGTCATGCACCAAATAACAATGTTTCAGTCAATGATGGACCACACATATAACAGTGGTCCCATAATATTATTAAAAGAGCAAATATAAAAACCTGATAATGGCACTTGATATTGGTATTGCACATCAAGTCGGGGAAATGATTGATATTCAGTAATGGTGCTAGGGCATTTGGTTTTCCATATGAAAAAATACACAAAAAGAAAAATACACCATCTAGGTTTGTGTAAGTACACTCTGTGTTCACACAATGAGGAAATCGCCTAACGACGCTTTACTCAGAACATATCCCTGTTGTTAAAGTGATGCAGGATTGTGTGTGTGTGTGTGTGTGTATACAAAGAAAGAGAGAGAGAGAGATTTAAGACAGTGACACACATAACCGTGGGGACTGGCAAGTCCAAAATCTATAGGGCAGGCTGAAGCCTGGAGGTTCTGAGAGTTGACATTGCAGTCTTGAGTCCTAATCCCACAGGGCAGGCCAGGCAGGCTGGAAACTCAGGCAGGGTTTCTATGTTGTAGTCTTGAAAACATCTCCTTCAAGAAACCTCAATTTTTTTCTCTTAAAGGCCTTCAACTGGTTGGCTAAGGCCTGCTCACATATGGAGGATAATCTGCTTTACTCAAAGGCTA
Source organism: Varecia variegata (assembly GCA_028533085.1). Taxonomy (NCBI): domain Eukaryota; kingdom Metazoa; phylum Chordata; class Mammalia; order Primates; family Lemuridae; genus Varecia; species Varecia variegata. The sequence goes on along the minus strand of CM052439.1, from coordinate 157,687,311 downwards.
CTGATTTAAATGTTAACCACGACTAAAAAATACCTTTCCGGCAACATCTAGGCTGGTGTGTGACCAAACGCTGGGCACCATAGCCTGGCCACGGTAACACACAAAATTAACCATCACAGTTGGGATCAATAACTGCGCTGTTTATAACCTATATTTTAAAGTAATAAGATGATAAATAGTTAAGAAAATACCCTGAGTTGATAGAAAAGTTGATGAAGAAACTCTAGATTTAACATTTGTGTTTTGAGAATTCTTTTAAAACTTGAAAGTTATAGAAAATGCTAAAAATAATCTAGCAAACATCCATATTCCTGCCACTCAGATTTAATAGCTATTAGTATTTTGCCATATTCACTTTTAGGCTTTGTTTGAACAAAGAGTGATAGTTACAACAAAAGTCCCCTTTAACCCTGGGGACCCCAGCTCCATCTTGTCCCAGTTCGGTGCTTACCCTTCCTGTCTGTTTTTGATGTTAAATACTATGTGTTATTTATAGATAAACATATGCATTTTTATGTGTATTTTAATTGACAGAAATGGTATCATATTGCATCTTGCTCGTTATGCTCTGTGGTTTTTCTTTTTGAGATCTGGCCACGTTAATGGAGTCATTTATTTTAACTGCCTTTTCTGTTTTAAGAAAATTCTCTACCTCCTTTCTGTTTTTCTTCCAATAATATTTCATATGGGAAGGTTTGCTTTTAAGTGGAAAATATATAATTAGATCTTTACCTCACTCTGAAGAGAAAAACAAATTTAAAATGGATTAAAAATAAATTTAAAATGAATTAAAAATCCAGCACAGTGATTAGCATGATCTTGCCGTATGTGTATCATATAATCCCTAAAAAATATAGGTCAGTGTTAGGGTTCTTTATTCCCTTCTGATAACTTGTCTATTCCTGCATTGATATCACATTGTCTTAATTACTGTAGTTTTCAAATATGTTTTAATATTTGATAGAGTGAATCCATCCTTTTTGTTTGTTTGTATGTATGTATGTATGTATGTATTTATTTATTTTGAGACAGAGTCTCACTCTGTTGCCCGGGCTAGAGTGAGTGCCGTGGCATCAGCCTAGCTCACAGCAACCTCAAACTCCTGGGCTCAAGCAATTCTTCTGCCTTAGCCTCCCGAGTAGCTGGGACTACAGGCATGTGCCACCATGTCCGGCTAATTTTTCTATATATATTTTTAGCTGTCCATATAATTTCTTTCTATTTTTAGTAGAGACGGGGTCTCACTCTTGCTCAGGCTGGTCTCGAACTCCTGAGCTCAAACAATCCACCCGCCTTAGCCTCCCAGAGTGCTAGGATTACAGGCGTGAGCCACCACGCCCGGCCTGTATTTATTTTTCAAAATTGTCTTATTCTCAGTTCTGTACTACCTCATGTAAATATTAAAATATTTTTCAAGCTTCCTAAAAACTTTTGTTGAACAACTGATTGGAATTTCACTGAAGTCATTGATTAATTGGGAAATATTGACATCTTTGAAATGTCCATAAATAAGGTTTATCACCTCATTAATCCAAATCATCTTTTATATCCTTCAATAAACTAGAGTTTTTTGAAGGATATTATGAAACTAGAGTTTTATAATTTCTTACTAAAGTTGATTTCAGACTTGTGCCTATATACTGTATAGTTGCGGTTACTACAGCGGCCAATGTTTTTTCTTACTATTACCTTCTCTATTTGTATTACTACTGACGTAAAGGAATCCTATTGATCTTTGAGTTTGAATTTTTGTTCCCAGCAATCTTGCAGCATCCTATTGATTCTATTTGGCGGCTGGTCTTGATAATTAAATGTAAACAACTGACCGCAGGTCTTCAGTACCATTTTGAACCATAAACTATGTAATTACATGGTCATCCGCAAAGACACAAATTTCCCTGAGCATAACATAGCAGGGGGGCATTGACTCTGCAGTCGGGCTCTGTGCCAGGGGACATAAAGATGAAAGCAGTGGAGCTCCAGTTCTGGGGGCTGACCAGGTGTGGCCTCAAATTCAATTCTGACAAAATTTGAGTGTCTGTGCAGCTTTTCATATCACTGTGTTCTGATGCCAGACTGCCCAGGCTCCCACATTTTCACATCTGCGTAACCCTAAAAACTATCTGTGCCTCGGATTTATCTGTAAAATGGAGATATAGTAATGTCTACTCACGGGAGGTTGTGAGGATTCAATGAGTTATTGCGTGGACCTGGCCTGGTTTCAACTGTCAATAAATGTTAACTATTACTGTAGGGTAGTATTAGTGCATTTTAAAATTTCAGCTATTTTGAAACATCTCTTAGGAGTAGCATGGGATTATTAACAATTTAGACTTACTAGTGCTTTATCAGCAAGTTGACCTTTTCCTTTGATAATTTGTTTTAAAATGCTGTGCTTTGTTCATTGTAATCATATCACTTCTGGTAACATCATGCCTCATATCCCTAAGGCAGGTCAAAAGGAAAGCTGCTTCACAGAACTTTGCTTTATAAACTGTGCTGTGAAAAGTCTATTTTTGTTAGTGAGAATATCTTACAACTCTATACTAATTGGCTCTAGCTCTAGTATTTTAATAGAGTGATAAACTAGAGTCCAGAGGTTTGAAGTGGTTTGCATTTTATTTTTTGAGACAGGGAGAAAAATACTATGACTGATTTATAAACTCAACAAGTGCCCTAGAACCTCACATGTTCAGATTGTTCGTGGTTGGTGGTAACGCAGATGTGTGAGGGACAGCCGAGCATGCCTTGGAGCACTGCCCTGGGCCACTTTGTTCACTGAAGGTGCTCTCTGGCCCATGCTCGGTGGCTTTTTTCTTGGTCCCAAACAACTGGCCTCATCCTTTCTCAGAATGTGGCTTTTTCTGGGCCTCTTGTTTAGAGGGGCCACAAAGTGAAGGATGCTGGGAGAAGTGCTAAGAAACATGCAGGTCCTATTCTTTGGTGGTTGAGTGGCCTTGGTTGATTTTGGAATTTGGTAGAAAATGGCTTAACCCAGTGTTTAAATATCTGTTATTATATGCCCATCCTTTATCGGCTAACTATAATTGTATAGACATGGCAGCATCCAGCAATAAATGTGGATCAGAAGTCAGACTAGGACATTGATATGGTCAGTAACTGGGGGATGGCCACCCATTTATATTCTAATTCCTGTCAGTGCTGGAGTGCTCAAGTGGGTGTTAGAAATTGCTATTTCTCCTCAAATATGACCCAGCAAATTGTCACACACACTCTGTTTTTTAGATAGCAAAGGCTGGGATTGAGAGCAATTCTAGTTATTTGGATAGCTTTCCCCTGAGTCTCTTCTTAGCAGGAGCCTGGAGGACACCCAGTGTTCTTAAGAATAGTCAAACCAATTTCAGCAAGAGTCAAACTCGGTTTGTCAACTTGTTGGTGTTCTGTGCCTACGTTTCAATAGACTTCTCTTTCCCTTTTCTTTCCTATGCAACCTTCAAGATCTGTAAGAATTGGAGATCTTTTTCCCTTTCAAGGCAGATTTTAAAATGTTTTCTTCTTAGCCTTTCTCTTTATCTTCAGTATCTTTGTGTGATTGGAAAAAAAAAGGGGGGAGGGGTGCCTTCATTGACCAGACTGATCAATGATTCAATCACTAGATCTGATTCTGGCTCTGCTAGACTACTCACAATTTCTCCAGCAACACCTGTCTTTAAAAGACCAGATTAATGATGGGCATTTTTGTTTATGTTTCATATGAACATCCATTAAGATTTTTCAAATTTGGCCAATTGGAACACACAGATTTTTAAATTATTTAAGTCTTTTAGGATGTATCAGAATTCCATGGCACATGTATTTTCCACATCTCAACCTTTGGCTGTGGGATGCATTTTATCACTGCTTCAATAGCCATCTTTATGAATGGATGGGAAGTAAACATGTTCAAAATTCTATGAAGAGAATGTTTTCCCTTTTTTTGCTTTTTCAGAGCAGGAACCCTATTTTGATTGGCTGTTGGGCATTCATAGCTTGGTAACTAAATACCAATGTATGAAATGGTTATTGTTCCCTGGAGCGGTGGCCTGGGCCAGAACACATTCTTTGCAATGCGATGGGGCCACATGGAAGTTGTAAATGTCCTGGCAGCCCAGTCGGGTGAACATATGCTCGTATAACCTCACACACAAAGGTAGAAAGGTGACTTTCTGGCTATGGTTTAGGACTGGGATCTCTGATCAGTAGGTTGGCATTTAACTGAAAACTCCCCATAAATCTTTCCCTCTTTGGTGTAGGAGTTCTAAGACCTACATCTAATATTTACCGTGATGATTAGATTCGACTTGCTTTGTAAATTAGTTATTCTCTCAGGAATGTCTTTTTAATAGTGCTGACTTGTCTCATCCCATTTCTTCGTATTTAATAGTGCTTGGTCTGACTCCATTCCCTCATTCTGGGCATGCAAAAACCCATCCTAACTGATAAAATAGCTCTGTAGACCATCTTAACTGATAAACTCCACTGATTCAATTTGTGTGGCATATGCTAAGCAAAATACCTACATTGGCACTAATCCTCTCTACGGGGCCTGTCATGATACCCACTTTCAGAGGAAGAACCTGAGACTTAGATCCCACAACTGGCCACCTCCTCGGGCTCCCACTGTTGGGAGTCCGTATTGTAGCAGGCGAGGCAGAGGACCTTGGACTGAAACACGGCTGACTCAGGCTGCCCCAGCTCTCCTGGAAATTTTGCAGTGGGATCCCTCAAGTGCCAGATTCTTGGAAAACACAGGCCTAACCATCAGAAGCCTGGAGAATTCCATAAAGGAGGAGAGGGAGGAGGGTGGTCGTGTGTTTTCAGCAGTCTTGCTCTCACTTATTACCACGTGGGGTCTCTGCACCCTGGTATTCCTTTGTGCAACCCACTTGTTGGGCCATTCACCAATGGACAGGTATTCTAGAGATTCTAGCAATTTTTTCAAAAAGCAAACTGGATCATTTTCTGCTTGTTTTTAGCTGCAGTGAATGGTTCTGGAGGTAATGGTTGAAGTTATCACTCAGTAAATATTTATTGAGACCTATAATTTAACAGGCCCACTTCTGGACCTTGCACGCACGAGACAGACAAGGACTACCTACTCTCATGTAGCTTGTGTTCTAGAGGGCAGAGACAGGAAGTTAATGTATTAGTAAATACTTGGCCAGCAATGATAAATGTGTATTAAAATGAGTTTTTGAGTGACATTATCAGTTTATTTTGTTAGCGTGTGACTTTCTTTTTCTTCGGGAGCAAAGTGCATGAGTCACATGCTTAATTGCTGAGTTTTGTTTTCAAATCAAATTGGAATTAATCTACCCTCTATAATTTAAATACCGTGCTGAGATCATAGGCACAGAATAGAGACCTTAGGTCTGGTCAGTCCTATTTCTGTTAGGAGGCCTTGGGCTCACTTTTCTAGTGACTCTTAGCCTGGATTTGTTCATTTGTCACATGAGGGAGTTGGACTGGATCTGTGGTTCCAAACTCTGCCCCTGGAAGCTCCAGGTGTCCCCTCAGAATCCAGATGAGGGAATTGGTGAGACCCTGCGAGGCCCATTCAGCCTCAGCCAGAGTCTTTCTAAGAAAGAATTCTGCCGAAAAGAACAATTTGGAAGCCACTGTTCCATGAGAAACTGCCTTATTGTGGGACAATGCCATGAACAAAGTTGTAAAAAATGATAGACTGAGAAATGGATAAAACGGGACATATGATGGATTAATAGAATATATAAAAACCTATAAATTAATGAGAAAAAACAGATAACCCAAAAGAAAAAAGACAGAGTATATGAAATGACAGCTCACAGAAGAGAAAATGCAAATGACAAAAAAAAAAAAAAAAAAGAAAGAAAGAAATGCTTGACCCCTCAGATAATCAGAGAAATGCAAATCAAAGCAGTGGATTCTTTTTCCTACTGCTTTCCACCATCCAGTTTGGACAATGCTGGGGTTAAGGTTAGGCTAGGTAAGAAGTAAGAATGATAAAATCATGCCTGGGTAGAGTTAGGGAAATGGGTCTTCCTATCCATCAGAGGAAGTAAAACTTGTCACAGGTATTTTGTCAGTATCCATTAAAAATTAAAATTGCACATATTCTTTGACCGAGGATTTGCACTTCTAGAATGTATTCTGATGAAATACTTGAACTTGAACACATATTCACTCCAGAAGTGTTTGAAATGGGGAAAAAAATGAAAATGAAACATTTGTCAGAAGAGTGAATAAATGAAATATGGTAAATCCACATTATAGATTACCATGTGGCAATTTCAAAGAATGGAGTGTATCTTTTTGAATGGATGAAACAATCTCCAAAACATATCATTAAGTGGAAAGAAAAGCACAGTGTAAAATAAGTACGATGTGTGGCCGTTTAGGTCCAAATGATAACCTAATTTTTTCTCTATGGGTATAACAGTAGGTAAGTGCTGTATCCAGAAGGTCCACATGAAAAACAGAAAGCTGATTATTTTGGAAAAGGAGAGTGGAATTAGGGAGGAGATTAAGTGTTATCTGTATAATTTGAATAACACACTGAAAGAATGTATCAATTTGTATCTTAAGCAATTTACATTTGTTTAAAGCACGTCACTGCACCAGATGAGCTCTAAGGCTGGGTGGGACTCAAAGGCTCCCTTGGTTTTGCTATCGCCTAGCCTAGCTGTTTATGTGCCTCCGCTGGGCCCCTTCCTTCCCTGCCACTCCTTCTTCCTCTCTGCTTGCTGAGCTGAGTCCCGACTCCTTCCTCTCTCCTCCTCCTCTGTTGAGGTTCTGCCAGCTGGAGAAATTCCTCCCTTTGCCCTTCCACCATTCTGAGAACTGTGAGTTGGCGAGGGATCAGGAAACTCCTTGAAGGAAACTGCTTCTATGAAAGATGCTGAGAAATGTGGGCCCCTGGCCATGTCCTGTGACCTCTCCTGCCCCCTGTGCATGGAGTAGAATTCAGTTCTTACGTTGGGACCAAGTGCCTCCCACAGGTAGAGCCTGGAGGCACTTCTACCCCAAGTAGATTCTGTACAAGTCTCTTGAAAGCCTCCTGGGTGGGTGCATGACCCCATGTCAGGCTGTAGCCTTGTGAGTGCTTGGACTGGCGTATTCCTTCTGTGCCTGAATCCTGCATGTTTTGATATAAGCTGGACTCATTCTTCCTGTGGATTTCTGTGTATTGACCACTCATGATAAGTTCTGAAAACGTGGGTGTTTTTTAAGTATGGACATGGTAGACTCTAGGCAAAGGCAGATTTTAAACACACACACACTCTTGAGCGTGCGCACGCACAATCAATACATGGTGTAAATGGAGAGGCTCTAACAGAGTAGAAGTTGCGTCAGGAAAGTGATTCTTGTCTCAGAACTGCTTGGAGTGCATTTGGTGGCCTGGGACACGCTCTTTGGAAGAAGGACAGTGTGTCAGTGGAGAGACCACATTAGGACCCTGCAAGCAGTGTACACACTAATCCACAGACTCTCTTTTGTCTCCTTTTGCTTTCTGAGCTACAGAAGCCGGATGGAGGATGGGGGAGGGTTACCTATGTGGCAACTTTTCCAACAGGAACCATTTCAACAGCAGAAAAGTCTCATTCCTGGGATCTGCAGAATCTACTTCCCTTGTCTCTCTGTCCTAATTATCAATGGCCCATCGTTCTGTTGGAACAATGGGACTGATTTTTCCGTAGGAATCTGACAAAATTTAGTATAGCTTTACAGAGAGCTGCCAGTTAGGGGGGACAAAATTGACAATGGCACGTGCACCAATGCAGAGGGTCGCCTGCACACGCACTGTTTCACAACTGTTCGCCTCTTTAGTTTCTGTCATCAATTTTATATGGTTTTTTAGAGAAGACCTTTTTCTGAAGGAAAATAAAATGGATTGGCCTTCTGGGGGCCACACATAGCTCTGAAAGGCTGCTTAGCGGAAAGGCCATGAGAGTAGGGAGGGGCCGTTCTGCATTGTTAACTTCAAACACACGCTGGGGGTTTGGGGGCACATCAGAGGGAAACAGCCCTGGTTTTCAGTCCTGGGTTCCAGGGGTGTAGCTGTTTCAGGCCATTTAGAGCAGTGGAATTTAGATGGAGTGGATAATGCCCATGGAAGCTTTTCTACAAAGAAAATGGGGTCAGGTTGGTCAGGACTGTATCCTAGGATTTGTGAGGTATTGGTCTTTTGGTGGATTTAGCTGTTAATTTGGCAGTTTATACTCTACAAGGCATGTTAAATTATTTTGAGGGAGGGGGAGAATGAGTGCTTTTCCAGCCGTTACTATAACTGCCTTAAAACACAGAGGGTAGTCAACACCGACTGTGGGTGATGTAGCTTTTCTTAACGCTAGATCGTTCACTGAGAAACGTCCATAAGCTTGACTGATTTTAACTGCCTGCTACTTGGGAATCTTTATGATGAACGCCGTGAGGGATAGGAAGTCAGTCTGGGATGACACACAGGGCCCAGGATCTCACCATTGGGAGCCTGGTCCCATCTGATGATGGATAAACATGCGTTGGACAGAGTGAACGTGTTTGGAGTCAAGATACCCTAATGCCCGAGGCAGGAAAAGCTTAGTCAGCCTCCGTGTGCTCCACTTTCTCCTCATTCTGCGTGTTTGACCCTCCTCCCCAGGTCCCCCAGTCACACATGTTTTGTGAGTTGTTCTGTTGTTTGTCTTTCAAAAGATTGATTTATACATTTGTACAGAAAATCCCAGAGCCTTTTTCCCCTTAATGCTATAAAGTTGCCATTTAATGAGGCGTTTGGAAGGCCACCCAGCCACTTGAAATCTGAAGTGTCACACTGAGGAATTGTTACCAAGAGGTATTTACATTGGAGCCGTGGTTTCAACTCTCTTTTGGCAATTGATTAATTTCCAGCAAGAGCCAATAAATCCTTAGACAGATGAGGAACAGATTGGAGGGGAGGAGCTTCTGTTTCAGGCCATTTTCTTTTGGAATGCTTTTAGCACTTGGCCCGGGCAGGGTTGTGTCCCTTTGTTAAAGAGTTCACGTTGGCCACTTTCTGGTTGTATTCAGAAAGGCCTGTCAGGCAGGCAGGAGGGAAGTGGTTGTGTTGTCCTGGTCCTTGGCTTCGCTTAGACCTAACACTCCTGTTGAGAGAATGTTTGAAAATGCATTTTCTTAAAAGTAGAACTGTGTAAATAATAGATTAGGCCTGAAAGGGATCTGAGTTTAAAGGCAGTGGGAGCCGTGGGAGAAAAGTCCCTCACTTGCCAGCGCTGTTTTATGTGTTGGGAAGGAAAACTCTGCTGCTTTCTTTCAAGAATTTGGAAGAGGGTGTGGCCGTGGCGCTGGTACGTCAGGGTAAAGGACTTCTCTCTTTGGAGGCATTCAAATACATGTGGGCCATTGCCCTCCTGAGCATTGACAAGGCTGGGGTGCTCTTTGCCATCTTCGTGGAGGGAAATCCAGGAGAGGCTCTGGAGCAGTGCTGTCCAGTAGAACCTTCCAGGTGATGGCCCTGTGCTCTAATTGAGGTGGCCAGTACGGCAACCACCAGCCACATGGGAAACGTGATAAGTGTGACCAAAGAACTGGATTCTTCATTTTGGTTAAGTTTAAATAGCCGCACATGGCAAGCGAGTGTTGTGTCGGACAGTGCGGTTCGGAGGAGCTTTCACACTTTTTCTGAAGAACCCTGTTAATGCCCTCGGATTTTCACAGCCTGCTCATGAGGGATGCAGGTTTGGTAGAGAGTCGACTCCTGGTCGGGAGAAATGAAGAAGCCAAGATTCAGGGAAGTAAAGTGAATGGCTCAGATCACGGACTGATAACAACAGCCGAGCCGGGACTGGAGCCAGGGCCCCTCTGCCCTGACTCCCACCTCTCAGCCCCTCAGAGCCCAGCTTCGGATGCTCATTAGCAGTACCGCTAAGCAGGGGCCCGCCGCAAAGGGAAGGCTTGCTTCACATCTGGAATCTTGGCTGTTGGCTGTGTATTTAATCTTCTTCTTTTAAATCAGACAGGCTTAATGAGCAGCGAGAGTTGGGAAATCCCTCTGGGCCCCTAAATCCAAGGAGGGGCTTCTCTGGAACCAGAGGAAATGGGCCAGACAGGTGGAGTGACTCCCCTCCCGCTGCCGCCTCTGCATGGCCCTGTCTGTGGCAGTTACAAGCCGGGAAGGACCTGTGGAGACTTGTGCTTCTAGTTTCCTACCCTAAATATGCTGTAAAAAGGCCAGACCCCAGGACAAATGGCACACGCTTGGATAATCCTGATTTTAGCAGTGCTCCTGGCAACCGTCATAAGCACCCCTTGCCGCTGTATAAACCAGAACCCTCAACACCGAGTGCTGTAATTGGCTCCAGCTCCGTCCTCTCCTCTGATTCTTGCTGCTCTGTCTCCTCCTGGAGGACTTTAAGAAGAGCTCAGGGATTTTTCCATGTCCTAGGGTCACCTGTAGAGAGCAGGTGGCTGAGCCACAGGGCGGAGGAATCCGGGTGGGGACAGTGAACACTTGCCAATGCTGTCAATTCTCCGTAACCCTAGTGTGGATTTCATGCCAGTGTGGCTTCCTCAATGCCACCAGCACATTCTAGCCATTGGCTGCCTCACCCAATGCCGAGACCACAGCAGTGTGCTCCGGGAGCAAAGCAGGCAAGATTGATACTGCTATCAAAGGACTGACGAGATAATTAGGAAAGGAATCTGCTGGGACACATCAAAGCTACTCATCATGCTTTCAAATTCTTAACTAATTTCTGGATGACCTACTCCTCGGGGTCTGTCTACCCATCTCCCTACCTGTGTACCTGTTGCCGTGCCTGCCCACCCACAGTAACCTGTGTCCCCACAGGTCATGGGGACACGACCTTAGAAACAAATCTCATGACACCAAGAGCCAGCATTTATTTACTGTTTCTTGATAGGGTGGTCACAGGATTTGTCACACACACCAGGGCACTTCTGAGAGTGAAAGAGGGCACTGATCATTATGTCAGGATAACCAGTTTAAACCAGGATGATCCAAGAACAACAGGGCAGGCCAGACGTCGGCTGTGTGCCAGGCTGTGCTTGAGTTGGGGGCCACAGTGAAGAAGGCCTGGTTTCTTCTCTCGAGGAGCTCTCGTCTGGCGGCAGAGACAGGTGTGTGAGCATGTGCAGTCACAGCATGAGTGTGAAACGGGGTGGACAGGTGTTAGGGAGTGGGGAGCAACGGAGAGGGTGGGGTTTTTTAGAGGGATGCAGAGGCATATTCATCTTGAGACTATTAAACTTGTATCCACTGACCAGGACCTTTTGACCTTGCCCTTGTGGGGTTATTTGTGCTGCATTGGTTGGGTCATGTATTGGTGAAGACCACGTATGCTGACAGTAATCCTTCTATATCCACATTACTGTTTGGTTCCAACACTGATGGTGGTTTGTGTAAACAACAACGAAATCACCTTGAATGTGTGGGTGATGGATTTTAATGGGTGTACAGTGACCTTCCAGTGGAGCAAATGTGCAGTGATCAGCTGTGTCTGAAGTCTGTCGTAAGGTGTGATCACATTGTGTAGGTTCTTACCCTATTTGCCTTATAGTGGGGACTGTTGAGTTCCTCAGCAGGAATGTGAGTGTGCCTGGGTGTTGTAGAGTTACTAAAAATCACAAACTCATTAGGAAAAAATTGGTTTGGGCATTTGTTAGCATGAAGTTGTACAGACCCCAAATTCTCTGGTCTAGTCTGAAATCAGCATAGTACACGTTGTGAGGGTGCTCTGTGGGAGTGGAATTTGCATTGAAGTTTTGACCAAAAGAAATTTAGTCTTTATCTTCAGCCTTTCGTTCCCCTAAGCTTTGGACGTGGTGGGCTGTAGTCATGTCAGGCCTACTGTTGACCGGGTGGGGAGCTGGGCATGGTGCAGTGTAGGATTTCAGCAGTGGTCTTGGTCCACATTCTCCTGCTGTGGGCTGAGTGAGGGGAACAAGATTGGGCTGCTCCTGGCTCAATGTTCTTTCTCTTCCCAACTGTTATGCATTGCACTAATAAGATCATAACAATTTTAAAAATAATTTATAAAGGGAAAATTCCCCTCAATCCTACTACCCAATATATAGCAACCTGATTTTGCTTTTCCAAGCTCTTCCAGCCCCATCTGCACGCACACTTATAATAACATGGTTATAATTGTAGAGTATCCTGATTTCATTTTATTCTGGCTTTACCATAGCCCGAAATTAAATTTGGGGTGAGCTGGCATGATCTGAGGGATTGAAAGATAACGTCCTAAGTCTGGCTCTGTCTTCAGCCCAGTGATTCCTTAATGCTGGTTGAAGGAAATGCCTCCGAAGGTGAACCAAAAGGTTATTCAAATGCTGGAGAGTTTTCCTGGAGCTTATTCCCACATTTTCTCAATCTTGCCCCAATGTTGCCCAGCCTTTCTTTTGCCAAGTGCAATGGGCTGACTGTTTATGTCCCCCTAAAATCCATATATTGAAGGTGATGGTATTAGGAGGTGGTTCCTTTTGGGAGGTGATGAGGTCATGAGGATGGTGCCATTAATGGGATTTGCACCATTATAAAAGAGGCCTGAGAGAGACCCCTTGTCCTTTCCGCCATGTGAGGACATGGGGAAAAGACAGTCAGCTAAGAAGAGGGCCCTTGCCAGATGCTGCTGGTACCTTGATCTAGGACTTCCCAGCCTCCAGAACTGTGAGAAATTTCTGCTGTTCGTAAGCCAGCAAGTTTTTTTATTTTGTTATAGCAGCCCAAACGGAGTAAGATACCAAGTTACTTTTAGCTCACCAACTGTCTTCTTTTGGGACTTGTCAGAAAGAGGATTTTCTCGTTTGCCTGAGCTGACGGAATGCCTTTAAATTCCTTCCGGAACCTCACATGAACATATTGTAAATCCCCTTCCTCTTTTTTTTCACTCTGCCACAAAATAAGCATAACTCCTGCATGAAGGCATCTCTACCTTTTCCTTTCCTCACTTCTGTCTGCTCCTGCCCCACCCAGAAGACTCTGTATGTTTATACCTGAGCAGCAAGGACTGGCCATAAGCCTTTTCCCACCCTTGCCTTTTCCTTTCTTCGTGGCTGTAGATTATAGGACACTGTCTTCCTTTATTAGGGAGCTAATTTTATTAAACATCAGGGATGCGCTAGGGGTTTTACATACATTCTCACTGTAATCCTTTAACCACACTGTGTGATAGCTGTTCGTTCCTTTTTGCTAATGAGGAGACCACAAGTTGGAATTTAAGAAACGTGCACAAGGTCAGAGACTCAGTAACGGTAGGATCCAGAACTGGCTAACTTCAAGTCCTGTTGTCTTCCATTGGACCATGCTTGCCTCTACCCTCCTGACCCCTCCCAGGCATGGTGACAGAAAGGTAAAAGATGACTATGCTGCTCTAGGCATAGGGCGTATTCTTGGCAGTGTGGCAGCCGTGGGGCAGAGGAAGGACTTGAGAGTCCACATCAGCTAGTTGCCTGGTGGTAACTGTTGGTAGAGTTAGCGCATCCTAACTCATCAAATGCCTGCTTACTATCCGCATGTGGTTCTTTTTTATACCCAGCTGCCTAGGGTCACAGTCTGCTGCCTGCTTGCTTGGGCCTGCTTGCCTCAGTGGTGTTTTACGCTTTGGACTTTATACAGCTTTTCCCCAAATAGAATTTATCTGCTTAAAAGAACTGTATTGAACACCTGCTGCTGTGTGCCAAGCCCCGTGCTAGGGGCTGGATGTTAAATCCATAGAAACTGTTACTAGATTAAGGTTATGTTTCCCAAACAAAGGTTTCTGACTCTTTTAGAGATGCATAAGAATTATTAAAATTGTGTTTGTTACAGTAACCTTTAAAAAATATTTTACCAATTAAGAAAAACCCTCCTCTTTTACAGCAATAATTTACAGCTGAAAGATCAATAAGATTTTATTGTATTAAATCAATATTACTTTAATGAGATCTATGGACGTATGGTGGGGCCTGATAAGATTTTTTTTTCTTTAAAATGGGTCTATACATTACTCATGTGTGAAAAATACAGGGCTGAAATATTTTTTCCTCCTGCAGAAATAAGTTTGTATTTTAAAATACTTTTTGAAATAATACGTAAATCAATGAAACATAATAACTTGCACCTTGCAATTTAGGGGCCCAGGACTGTGTCAGCCTGATGGGGAAGCTGTTTCTGGGAAAATGAGCCTCGGGTGTCTCTTGTCACAACACGAAAACCCTGTTCCTGCCCTTGCAGGGTCTGCGGGCAGCTTGGGCTGCTCTCCATCCTCTGTGGTCCTTTCCCAGCCACCCCCCAGGATCCCTTTGTCCTTTACGTTGTCTGATGTTCAGACGTAAGTCAAGAGTGAAGTGTGTTCAGAAGAATCACTGCTGGAGTTGCACTTGGATCCCAATCGTGACTGACCTTGAGACTGTTTATGTTCCCCCAGCATCATCGAATGCCTTCCATTGGTGTGAAAATGTTTTCTTTTTCTGGGGATAGGGCAGATAAAGAAGCAGATGCAAAAAATTCCTAAAACCGACAAATTACAATACAGTGAAGTGCAGAGGAGATGCATATGAAATGTGCAAACGATATAAGGTGTCATTTTGCTTGACCACTGTTGTGTATGTGTATCATTTCTCTTCATTTTTAGAGGGTGAACACTCCCTGGAGTTGACTATGTTATGGGCATTTTGTTTAGTGATGAGCAAAAATGAATCATACCCAAAAAAGCATGGAGTAACGTGAATCATACCAAAGAAAAGTACAGGGTATGGTAGGATCCAGACCTGGCTGACCTCACATCTGTTGGGCCATGCTTGCTTCTGTAGAATTACCTCCCTCTGTCAGTTCATTGGGTAACTGCACTTCTACCAGCAGTAGAAGTGGAGATGCAGCAGAAAGCCAAGGCTTCAGGACAGTGAGTCCTTTGCAGTGGAGTGCTAGGAAGGAGCATTGGTAAATTAGGCTCTCCTCTAGCCAGTTGCCAGGGGACAAAGGACAAGTGATGGATTAAATAAAATGCTGACACTCCCAGGGTGCTCCTGACCAAGCTGTTGAGTGAAGGTGAGGGCTGCAGGGACGTGACACAGAAAGCCTTTCTGAGAGCTGCTCTCCCGCCCTTCCCTTTGAAGCTGAGCCTGCTGCCTTCCACCCTGGGTTGTCTGTAAGCTCCGGACTTGGCCGTCCTCAGAGACACAGTACCTCTGCTGTGTGTTGCTCAGTGTGAACTCTGCTCCCCTCTCACCTGGGAAAGAGACGTCTGCACATGGAGCATGGACACAAAGAACTTGAGGAACCAACGTTGTCCCAGCCAAGCCTTTCCTAGCTCTGTATAAAGTTTCCTTCAAATGCATTGGAACCCTCTAGACAGATCACCCAGGATGAGTTTTGGGTCAGTCTTAGGGGTAGATGGAGCCACTTTTTTCCAGAGGGAAAGCACCAGACTTACAGCATCATCCCGGCAGGTCAACTTCCTGCTGACGGTCCAGTCCAGGGCAGCACCTCCTGTCCTCTGTGATTTGGCTTCCAGGTCCTGGCAGCACATTGCAATCCTGTCACGTGCTGGCTGTGTGGCCTTGGGTGAGTTATTTATCTTCGCTGAGTGTGTTTGTTGTGCGCTGAATGTTTGTGCCCCCCCCCCCAATTCAAATGTAGAAATCCTAATCCCCAAGGCGATGGTATTGGGAGAGGGGGCCTTTTTGGAAATGATTAGACCATGAAAGTGGAGCCCTGGTGAATAGGATTAATGCCCTTATAAAGAAGGCCTAAAGGAGGACACAGAAGACACCACCTAGGAACTAGAAAGTGGCCCTCACCAGACACTGAATCTGCTGGTGCCTTGATCTTGGACTTCCCATAACTGTGAGAGATAAGTTTCTATTATTTATAGGCTACCCAGTTTATATTATATTATAGCAGCCTAAATAGACTAAGACAGTGTTTTCCTGTAAACTGAGAATAACTATGCCTCCTGCGCAGATTTGTTGCTGGACTAGAATGAAAGAACATGTGTAACGCCATTGACACGGTACCTGACCTGTGGCTCACAGCGAATGATGTTGTCAATCATGGTTGCCAGTATTTGGAGAAAGGCAGAGGGTGAGCATTTGGGATGGATGGTTGTGTATCCTCACGTGTGTCTCCTCTGGCTCCTTCTCTCTGTTGCAGATTCCAGGGAGGTGTAGGTAGCACGGTGCACCAGCCTTCCATAGTCCTGCAATTACGTTAGGCAGTCAGGAAGTGCTCATAAACAAATGTGATCTCGGCTGGATTTATTTATGAATTTGCTGACTCTCACCCTTACTATCTAGAAAGCCATCTCACGTAGACAGGATTGTAAAGAGCTCACTGTTGATTGCTGACGATGCCTTCCTTACCTGAAGGGGACAGGCAAAGGAGGGTCACCTCCATGCTGCCCAACAGAGGCCGGGTCTGCTCTCTTGAGAAGGGGCAGGGGAATGACAGAGGCCCCGCAGGTTCTGGCCAGACTTTCATTCACGTGAGCATCTGTCTGCTTTGACCTGAGGAGGCCAGACTCTGCCAAGAGGAAAAGAGACTGGGACCACAGTTAGGTGACTTCACATGTAAAACACCGTTCAGTTATTTCTTGGTGGCAGACGATAGAAGACTGTGTGAGCCGCAAAAGTCCCAAAGCCATCTATCTTGATTATCACCCTGAGGAACAGCTACTTTTACTTCCCTGAGCTTTTGTTTCTTTATTTAATAGACTTGCTTGTTGTCAGTTGTTGCCGGGCCCCAAGATCTGTGTGGAGAAGTGGGATGCGGAGAAGGGAAACCCTTGCAGGAATGCTGCCTTGGAGAGATTATTTTACTTAATAGTTTTCTACTAAAAGTGAGTTTCATAAATCTTCCTGGACAAATGCTACTCTTATTAAAAAAAAATAATTATTTTCTAGTTTTGCCTGAACACTAGTGTGTTTGCCAGTTTAGAAAAGGGGGAAGGGAGTCAGAGGCAAGCCCTGACCTCTCTAAGGACTTTCTGCTTGCCAAGTATTTTGAATATGCATTTAGGCTAATGACTATAAAAATAGGTGGCTTTAAGTGAGTTTAGTGTATTTTGATTTTGCCTGTTTCAAGTTTGAGAAGTAAATACTTTCCATCCATCAATTTTCAGTACCTTGGTGAAGGGATGTATAGTGTTAGGGAATCCACATGCCCATACCCATCCTCCTAGGAGTTTTTTTTTTTCTAAAACAACTTTATTGAGATAAAATTATTATACATGGTCACGCATTTAAAGTGTACAATTAAATAGTTTTTAGTACATTCACAGAGTTTTACAAACATCACCACTATCTAATTTTAGAACATTTTTATCACCCCCCAAAGAAACCCTGTACCTATTAGCAGTCACTCCACATTTTCTCCCAACCTCCCCAGCTCCTGGCAACCCCTAATTTACTTAGTCTAAGTTTCCTTTTCTGGAAATTTCATATAAATGAAATCATACAATATGTGGTCTTCTATGACTGGCTTCTTCCACTTGGCATGTTTTCATCGTTCATCCATGTCATAGCATGTATCAATACTTCATTCCTTTTTATCATTGTAATACTCCAATGTATGGATATATACCATATTTTATTTATATATCCATTAGTTTGTGGCTATTTGGGCTGTTTCTGTGTTTTGTCTATTATAAATAATGCTGCTGTGAACATTCATGTGTAAGTTTTTATGTGGACATATGGTTTCTCTTGGGTTATATACCTGAGAATAGAATTACTGGGTTATATGGTAATTCCAGGTTTAACATTTCAAAGAACTGCTAAACTTTTCCAGAGTGGCTGTGCACTATTTTACATTTCTACCCAGCAATGCATGAGGGGTTCAGTTTTTCCACATTCTCATTGACATTTGTTATTATCTGTCTTTTTTTTTTTTTATTATAGCTATTCTAGTGGGTATGACGTGGTTTCTCATTGTGGTTTTGATTTGCGTTTCCCTGATGACTAATGATGAGCATCTTCTTATGTGCTTGTTGTTCATTTGTATATCTTCTTTGGAGAAACATCTGTTCCAATGCTTAGCCTATTTTTCACTTGGGTTCTCTGTTTATTATTGAGATGTTAGTTTGTATGCATATATTCTTGATACTATTCCCTTATCAGGTATGATTTGCAAATATTTTCACTCATCCTGTGGATTGCCTTTTTAAATTTTCTTTTTGATATCCTTTAAAAGCATAAAAGTTTTGTTTTTTTTTTTTTTTTTTTTGGAGACAGAGTCTCTTTCTGTCACCCTGGCTAGGTACAGTGGCATCATCATAGCTCACTGCAACCTCAAACTCCTAGGCTTGAGCTATCCTCCTGCCTCAGACTCCTAAGTAGCTGGGGCTACAGGCACACACCACCATACCCGGCTAATTTTTCTTTTACTAGTAGAGACGGGGTCTTGCTCTTGCTCAGGCTGGTCTTGGACTCCTAAGCTCAAGCAATCCTCCCACCTTGGCCTTCCAGAGTGCTAGAGTTACAGGCATGTGCCCCTGCACCCCGTCAAAAATTTTTAATTTTGATTAAGTCTCATTCATTATTTTCTCACTCATAGTTTTGGTTTCATATCAAAGAAGGCTTTGCATAGCCTAAGGTCATGAAGATTTAACCCTATATTTTCTTCTAAAAGTTTTATAGTTTTAGCTCTTATATTTAGTTCTGTGATCCATTTTGTGTTAACTTTCGTGTATGGTGTGAGGAAGGGTTCCAACTTCATTCCTCTGTGTGTGAATTTCCAGTTGTTCCAGCACCATTTGTGAAAAGGGTAGAAGAAAATACTTGAAAATCATATATCTGATAAGGGATTTGCATTCAGAAGAAAACCAAACAACTCTTACAACTCAAAAGCAAAAATGAAATATTATTATGTAATTTAGGGGTTTAAAAGAATAAGAAAGGAAAAGTCATTCCAAATTAGTAAAAAATATGCTTTTTTTAATATTTTAAAGCAATGTATTTATTTCAAATATGTGTTTTAATGAGCCAAAATACAAATCAAATCAGCAAAATGATAACCAATATGTCTTTATTGAGATATTTATTCAGTATTGAGTTGTGCCATTTCTTATAAACTTAATTATTAATAAGAACTTACTGCATCTATAAATTACAAATTGCTGAAGGTTAACTTAATGAAATCATCCACAAATGTTAAAAATCAAAGAAAAGTTTGTTTAATCAACATTCAATAAACAAACATGTAATGGGTGCTTGCTATGGGCAAGACTGGTCATGGTGGAAGCCAAGAAAATAAAATAGATCTTTGTCTTCCTAGGGTATTTTAAATGAACCAATGTTTGTAAACATGCCAATATATTGCCTGAGAAAACAATAAATATAGCTGTTATCGTAACCTAGTAGCTGAGATGTGGAAACTTGAGTCTAATGGGTTTAACACAAGGTAGTGGATGGTGAATGTTATTGGAAAGGTACAGATAAAGAATTCTGGGCACAATTATGCTGAGTAAGGCTGAGGTTATCATTAAGCATTAGAAGCAGCACATCTAAGAAGCTGCTTGTCTTTAGCAAGCCTTTATTGGGTTATAAAATTATGCAAGTGAGTCTGCTTTTACCTAAGGGAGTAAGTTTGTGCTTTGATCAGTGTCCCTTTCTCCTTTTTTTTAAATTGGTGAAGCAAAGCACACTTTTCCTACTACCTTGCATGTGTTCTAGTTTAAGCTGAAGTGCTTCAATAATCTCTTTTCCCCTTCTTCACCCCAAACCTGAGGATAGTGGGGGTGCTTCTCTTCCTTTTCAAACTAAGCCAGTTAATGGAATCTTCCTCCGTGTTCTTGGCCTTTATTTTTCTCCTCTGGGGTTGAGTTTGGTCTAACACTGGAAGATGTTTGCATTTTCCAATACAGCAGATGCCTAGTTAAATGACATTAAATACAACCTCATGCTGGCTCTCTGCGTATTCTTCTTGGTCAGAAACGCATCTTCTCAGGACAGAGTTATGCCTCCCTGCTGGGAAATTCTCCGAGGAAGAGTGGCTTTATTCAGGTATTGGGTGCCTTCTGATGATGTGGAGTTTCAGCAACACTGATACATAACATTTCATTTTGAAAGGCTTGGAACAACTCATGCAGAACCTGGAGGCCATGGTCCACCTGCTAGAAGTTGATAACCTTTGTCACTGGACTTTGGAAGTGTAGGGAAGGTTTCCTGTTGTTACCTATTATTGTCTTTCTTTGGTAGAGTTAAGCATCATTCCACTATCTTACATCATCTCCCACTGCCCGAGCCCTGCCAATTCTTAGCTAACTTCAGTGATTCTTGGTTTTCAAGTGTGTGTCCGTGTTACTAAGTGTGAAATTGAGGTCATTTTAACTGAGATACCACACAAGTAAAACATACATCATGTTACCAATGTCTAATTAGTTTGCTTTTATCAATGATTTGGGAAATTTATTAAAAGGCTACTTGTGATATCTAGAACAGAATGTTTAGACTTACTTTTCCACATTTGGATAGTCTGAGATCCAATAAGAATTAGATTAAATGTTATGTCTAAACTTTGAGGGTTTTACGAAGTACCTAAATCTGGGTAGAATGCTTGGTTAGCACAAGTGTCTAATCACATATAAAGAGAACTGAGAAAAAGAAAAAGGGGTTTATTTTGTTATACTAGTTGATTGTTTTGCTTGGGCTACCATATCAAAACAATAGACTGCTTGGTTTAAATAACAGACCTTTATTTTCTCACAGTTCTGGAGGCTGGGAAGTCCAAGATCAAAGTACCAGCAGGGTTGGTTTCTGGTAAGGGCTCTTTTTCTGGCTGGTAGAAAGAGAGAAAGCAAATCTTCTAGTGTCTCTTCTTATAAGGGTGTTAATCCCATTATAAGGGCCCCACCCTCATGACCTTATCTAAACCTGATTACATCCCAAAGGCCCCATCTCCAATACCATCACATTGGGGGTTAGGGCTTCGACATATGAATTTTGTGGGGACAGAGTCCATAGTATTACCCTTTGAGTTCTCCTTTAGAGTCACAGACAGCATAAGGGCTCTCGTCAGTACACCTACAACATTATTGTGCATTTCCTTCAAGAGACCCACTAAGGCCGGGCGTGGTGGCTCACGCCTATAATCCTAGCACTCTGGGAGGCTGAGGCGGGAGGGGATCACTCGAGGTCAGGAGTTCGAGACCAGCCTGAGCAAGAGCGAGACCCTGTCTCTACTAAAACAATAGAAAGAAATTAACCGGACAACTAAAAATATGTAGAAAAAAATTAGCCGGGCATGGTGGCGCATGCCTGTAGTCCCAGCTACTTGGGAAGCTGAGGCAGGAGGATTGCTTGAGCCCAAGAGTTTGAGGTTGCTGTGAGCTAGGCTGACGCCACGGCACTCTAGCCCGGGCAACAGAGTGAAACTCTGTCTCAAAAAAAAAAAAAAAAGAGACCCCCTAAAAGCTACATGGTATTGGAATATCAGGCTGAATTCATCTGCCCATTTCCAGTGAAGTAGAGTTGAGAGATAACACTGTGAAATATATTTTCTGTCTTTAATGTTTCATGCTATATGAATGAAGAAAATCTTGTTTTAATTGGATTTTATTATTTAATCCTTACCCCCCCTTCTAATTAAATGAAGGCATAAAGAAGGTGTCAGGTAAATACAATAGGGTAATATCTTTTTCGCTTTTAGAGATTATATGTTTAAGACACAGGAAGATATTCTATGTTTCCCTCTATTTTATTTTATTTTGGTTTGATCCTTATTTCTATTTGAAATCTAAGCAGAAATCAGAAATGGGAGTGTAAGAGCATTAATTTAGGGAGTAAGGACATGTGGTTTAAGATGCTTCTTGATATCAGTTTGAATTTTCTATGCTAATTAAGAAGAGAATAAGAACATTTTCTTTTACCATATATAGTGGAATATAATACCCATACATAAGCAAGAAGATCTACAGAAAGGTTTTTGGCCAATATAAATATACATGAAATAGTATATTTAGTATACTAATAAGATACAATTCAGTGTACTACTAATAGAGTGATGTACATGAAATACTCATGTCTAGCTCTAATATTTAATTGAATTCACATACATATTTAAAATCACATTTAAAATTTAAATGACATATTAATTTTGAATATTCCTTTTTCTACTCATATAGTTTATGAAGCAAATTTATTCAAACTCAGAGCCACATTTTGAGTCCTCTTAAGTCAGTTTTTCAGGGTATATTACCTTCCCTTCCATCTTTATTACATGAAAGCAATTTTTATATCCATGAATGGTGCTGTCATTGGACATTTTATCCAAGGCCACAAGTATCCGTTCACGTAACTCTGGTTATGTGAATGGTTCCCCCTTCCTTTCATTCTATACTTGAAAATAGTTTACATTTATGTACGAATTTGCTACGTGCCAAGCATTGTCATAGGTGCTTTATATGTATTAACTCATTTATTCTGAGCAACCTTGTGAGATACCTTTATTATCTCATTTTACCGAGAGAGAACTAAGGTCCAGAGAGGTCAAGTAACTTGCTTTAAGTCACATAGCTCATGAAAGGTGGAGCCAAGCTTCAAACCCAGCTTTGGAGCTTCAGAGTTTCTGCTTTGAACCACCACACTACTCTGCTACAGAAAATCCAGCACTTAAGACTGTGAGATCA
>CM052439.1:157643426-157664631 GCA_028533085.1 Varecia variegata | reverse complement strand
AGCGAGACCCCGTCTCTACTAAAAATAGAAAGAAATTATCTGGCCAACTAAAAATATATATAGAAAAAATTAGCCGGGCATGGTGGCGCATGCCTGTAGTCCCAGCTACTCAGGAGGCTGAGGCAGGAGGATCGCTTAAGCCCAGGAGTTTGAGGTTGCTGTGAGCTAGGCTGACGCCACGGCACTCACTCTAGCCCGGGCAACAGAGTGAGACTCTGTCTCAAAAAAAAAAAAAAAAAAAAGACTGTGAGATCATTTCCCCTAGGAATAATTGTTAAATTTAACATTAAAGTGACTTTCCCCCTTTATTTTAAACCAATTCTGTGTAAGCATCTAAAATTCCCATTGATTGAGTCTGAGGCAATAGTCTTCTCCAAACAGTGGTTTGTGATCCAAATTAAAGTAATTGAAAGAGAGGTTTATAATATAATTTGTACAGACTCAAATGTAAGACAACTTCTTCTTTCATGAGGTTGATGTTAGAGAAGAAAACTAGAACCTTATATTTTGGCATATATAGTGTGTAAGTCAAATCAGTTGGTGAGGATTGGACGGGATAGTTGTACTATTTCTGAAACAACTACTAGTCACCAGGCACTGTCCTAGGCTGTGTACATATATTAACTAGTTTTATTCTCTCTGCAACCCTATAAGG
Source organism: Varecia variegata (assembly GCA_028533085.1). Taxonomy (NCBI): domain Eukaryota; kingdom Metazoa; phylum Chordata; class Mammalia; order Primates; family Lemuridae; genus Varecia; species Varecia variegata. Next base: position 157,663,976 of record CM052439.1, on the reverse strand, counting down.
ACAGTGCCATTGTTCTTATTTTATAGATGAGTAAATTCAGGTTCAGAGGATGAGAAACTTGCCCAGCCCAATACATTCAGAACTTGGGCAGTAGAGTTGAGATTTCACCTTTGTGCAGCCACCTCTAAAGCCTGTGCCCTGTGGGTGACAGCATGTGGCCTCGCTGGGCATAAAGCACTGGGTTTAGGAGCCCCTGACTTGCAGCAGCTGGGCACTGCATTGCCATGGCAGCTGGCTCCAACAGCCCTTCCAGCTTCCTCTCATTTCTCTGCTTCCTTCTTTGCTGAGCCTGGCAGGGCTTTTGGCTGCAAACAACAAATTCCTGTAGCTAGTTGAAGCAGAAAAGGATGTATTAAAGGTTGTTAGTTAGATGGTTCACAGAATTTCTGGGAAGGACCAAGAATCAGGCTTGGATGTTATAGAGCCAGGAAAAGAGCCAAACCACACCGTGGGACTGTTCTAGCAGAAAAGCCGTGCTGCCTCCGCTCACTGTGCAGTCCCAGGACTTCCCAGAGGGAACACCAGAGCTGTTTCCCTCCTCTGCTGTGCTCATCGGAAAGCCTGGGTCACAGTGGGTGGCTCTTGCCTCCCAGTCACTCCTGTGTCCAGGTCACAGTGGGATGCATCTGGTGAAAATAGCTCATGTGCCTGCACCCTGGCTGCAAGGGAATATGGGAAATGCGGTTTTTGAAAGATTTTCTACTAACTAGGGATTGAGTGGACCAATTTACAGTGTCTGCCACACTTAACTCCCCCGCTACCACACTGTCCTAGGCCCTACCTTGGCCCGACTGTACAAAGATCAGGTGGTGTCTTAGTCCATTCAGGCTGCTGTAACAAATACTATAAACTGGGTGGTTTATAAATCACAGAAATTTACTTCTCAAAGTGTGGAAGCTGTGAAGTCCAAGATCAGTGCACCAGCAGACTCTGTGTCAGGTGAGGCTCTGCTTTCTGGTTCTAGATGGTGCCTTCTTGCTGTGTCCTCACGTAGTGCAAGGCACCAGGCAGCTCTCTGGGGCCTCTTTTAAAAGGTGTTAATCCCATTCATGAGGGCTCTGTCCCCAAAACCTAGTCATCTCCCAGAGGCCTCACCTCCTAATGCCATCACTTTGGGGTTTGGATTTCAATGTATGAATTTTGGGGGGACACAAACATTCAGACCATAACAGATGGGTAGCATTTGTGCCTCACTCAATATCTTGTGCCTTCGTGGATACAGACTGAACTGCTGAGTGACACTTACGTGCTCATCTGAGTGTAACCAAACCCCACAATTCACACACTGGAAAAGGTTCCCCTTATTCTGTTTCTTCTCCTGTAGCTGGTGTGGCCAACAGTGCCACTAACCCGGGGGTCCTGCGTGAGAAAATTACTCAAAGGAAGCTCACTCCATGGAAGCTTCTCTCTAGCATGATGATGTTTTCTGAAGTTACGTTTTGTTTTAATGGAGGAAGGCTGCCCCCCGAAGTCCGGTATACTAGCTGGAGTTCATACTGTGAGGAACATAACCTTCCATTCCCAGCTTTCTCTCTGAAGTTCAGACTTTATTCTTCTACGTCTCACATCCTGAGCATGAGGAGGATAACAAAAGTGACAACTGAGCAAAAGTTGAGCATCTTTGTACTTTTTTTTTTTTTAAGATAGGGTCTCACTTTGTTGCCCAGGCTAGAGTGCTGTGGAGTCATGATAGCTGACTGCAACCTCAAACTCCTGGGCTGAAGCGATCCTCCTCCTGCCTCAGCCTCCCAAGTAGCTGGGACTACAGGCGCATGCCACCATGCCTGGCTAATTTTTTTCCTGTTTTTGTAGAGGTGAAGTCTCACTCTTGCTTAGGCTGCTCTCCAATTCCTGGCCACAAGGGATCCTCTCACTTCAGCTTCCCAAAGCGCTAAGATTACAGGAGTGAGCTACTATGCCTAGCCAACATCTTTATTCTTTATGAGAAAAACATTATATCCTTCTTTGGGGCTACAACTTTTCAGTTGCTTTTGAGAAAAGCGTCATGTGTAGGCCCAAGTTCTGAAAATAATGGAGACTTGGAGAAAATATGTTGATTAGAAGAATGGTATAAAAGGGAAGGAACCTAAGATTTAGCCATGGTCTGCATGTCAACTGGGCAACTTCAGGAAAATTGAATTCATATCTCTGACTAGTTACCTAGTCTGTAAAATTGAAAAAAATACATAAATGCTAAGACCCTAATAGTTATTGTAAGAATTAAATGCTCAAACTCTGGACACAGTGTCTTGCACATAATTTTATAATGTTAACTTCTTGTCTGTTCTAGAAACCACAGTCCCACTGGGTAAGGCCACTCCACCTTGGCTCTTGCTGTCAATGTGGGTTTCTGACTTTCTTTGATGATTATGTGGGTAGTTTACATCATCAGGTGAATAAGCAGATCAAAGTTTAAGTAATTCAAAATGGGTGGGTCAGTGGGGGTGGGGGCAAACCAAATCTATTCCTTGAACACCCTTGCTCACTGTGACTAGGGTTTAAAACTTTTACACAGTATTACAAATAAAGTCATCATGAAGGATTTTAGTTTGCATTTTTCTAGTTATCTTGAAGTCTTGATTTTGCCAGGAGCTTGCAATACATGTATTAATTTTCCTTCAGGGTTCATTTAGCAGCAACAAGCGGAGGAACATTTGCATTTTAATTGGGTCATTCTCCATACTTTCTCCCACCCCCACCTCCAGGAATTCTCTCTCTGCTGCTGAGAGCTGGAGCCAGATGTCATTCCCTGTGTCTCTGAATGTCAATGTCTGTAACTCTTCAGTGGCTACCAGCCCAACCACAAAGTGTATGATGAACTTCTCAAGAGTTAAAAAGCTAAAAAGTAAAAACTTCTCAGTTCAGGTGGCATATGCCCTTGCAGCTCCAAAACATTAAAAATTTGGAGTATTTTTTAAATTAAAATGGCTAGTATTAAAATGACTAGTAACAAAAGTTCATTGTATTTGTCATTCCCAGTGATGTCAATTCTGATCCTAACACGAGGGGCTCGTTTTGAAAAGGAAAATTTTATGAGTAGATGGTGCATGTCTCAGGGGACAACTGTGAAATTTTTGGAGGACAAATGTAAATATGAGAATGGGTGAAATCTGGTGCCATTGCTAATCCTGTTTTCTTAGATGAAGAAATAGAGGCAATAGTTCAGTGGCACAGGTGGTTTTTGTTCCAGCAGGAGTTCCGTTGGAATTGAAGCTGCACTGTGTACAGGACTAGTTGTTAACACAGAATGGATGTGGAAATCTGGTGAAGCAGCCTCCGTCTAGCAGCCTCAGTAATTCTGACGTGTGCTTGTAGGAGAAAAGAGACACCATGAAATATTTACAGTGAGCCTGGCGGGGATTAGTGTATACAGAGGTTGAGTTCAGTAATGTAGGATGCAGAGAAAGCCTTAAGTAGTGAAAACGTGCCTCGTTACTATCAGAGAGGCAAAGTTTTGGAAGTGAATTTCTATTTCTTTTAGAAGCTCTAGGGGGCCTTCGCTGAATACCTTTACTTTCTTAAAAAAAAAAAAAAAGAATGATGTTGATGTTTCCACAACTGTGCAGTGATGCAATGAAACATTGGGAACAGAAGGCACCTACCCTCCTGTTGCTGACACTCTAACAGGGGAAACACCCTTCGCTTGAAATCACCGGATTTTATTAGATTGCTGTTACCAAGTCCAGGCAAAGAAAATGATGAGCCTGTGCCGTGCACACTTGGCCCTCACTGCGTCAGATTCAGCCTCGGGGCCTCCCCTGGTTTTGCTCAGACTCCTCAGTTAACCAGTTACAGACCTTCTGTGCTGGGGGGGTGGACGGTTCCCCATAGAGGCAATGAACCCCGAGGCCAGGGGTCTCCTGTATTAGCTCTGTATACAGGCCAGTGAGTTTCAAAGACTCAGGGGCAAGGCTGTGAGAGAAAGGCGATTATGATTGTGTGTGTGTTAATTTTTTTTCTTTCAACAGTTTATCCTTTGTAGAGACAAGTATTATTCTCAGACATGTTTTTGAAAAGTAGACCAGTAGTATGCAGACCGGTTAACAAGTATTGGCCTTTCCCTCTGAGCCTAGTCCTCATTCCATTCTGTCTGGGGAAAGTTTCCTTTTTACAGTGCACCTTTAGACCAGGGCTTTGTTCAGAAACCCTTTATTTGGAGCCCTTTGTTTTTAAGGAGAATTTATTGGAGGTTGATTTTGGCAGGGAGGCTGGTGTGCTGGGAGGGTGGTGGGAGAGACAATGTGGGGTATGAGGGAGGACTCATATGTGCTCCTGTTGGTTGCAAATGCTCATAAAGTCTAAAGACTGAATCCATGGAAGGTAATCAACGGTTTGGGCTTTTTTTTATGCTGGAATTAATTTTTCCATTTTGTTTTTTCTCCTAGACATTTTCTAGATTTAGAACACTGTGTTTACAAAAAGCCTTCATCATTAGTTCATCCTGAGCAGGGTGTTGGTGTCTGTGTTGGTGGCTTTGCTTGCCCTGCCCCTAGCAGGCCAGGCTCCCTGGGTGTCATTCAGAGACAGCTGGCTGCATCCAAGGGTTGGCTTCTCCACTCCAGTTGCAGTTGTGTGGAATGGGGTCACCCCAGGTAGAGTGCCTTTGTGTGCCCACAGTCAGGTGTAGAGGCCTGATTTCTGCTCCCACTGGGTTCCTGATTGCCTTTGAGCAAGAGGTGAATGAGTGTGCCTGTTCATCTCTGTGTTGCCTCATACCCGGGCCACCGGCTGTCCCAGCCCAGCGAGAGAGGCCATGTGAGCAAGGTGTGGTAGTGTTATGCCTTTCTGATCCCTCTGATGTCCTAATTCAGGTGCATCTATTTTTAGACTGGGCTTCCTCTGGTTCGTTTTTTTATTTTTATTTTTTTTTAATCTAAATATGGAACGCTTCACGAGTTTGCATGTCATCCTTGTGCAGGGGCCATGCTAATCTCTGTATCATTCCAATTTTAGTCTATGTGTTGGCAAAGTGAGCATGGCTTCCTCTGGTTTGAATGTCACTTTTGCAAGACTGTGACCTTGCACTTGTCCAGTTGTTTTAAGAATCCCTAGGTGTTCACCAATTCTAACTCTTTGGAGGCCTTGAAATCTTCGAAGTGCTAATGCAGAAACCACTTGCCTAGCTCCTGAGCAAGAGCATTTCATTCAACTAGAGATAAAACTTAGTGTCCAGATGTCTGGGGAAAGAAGGGGACTCTACAGGATTGATGGGGGAAGGTCACCCCCTCACTTGAGGGTGACATAGGATAGAGATGTGAGTCTTCTACCAACGTGTCGGTATTTACTGAGGGACCCTGTGCTGACTGTCTCCATGGCAGGCCCGGTTTGTGTGAGACTGTTTATAAGCTGCATAGCACCGTGTGCAAATGGGGGAAGCACACACTAGCATGCGTGGCAGGAGGCTGGTGAAGGCACTACCTCTTGAACAAGGGTGGTGACACACAGCAGTTTGCCATGAAAGATGGGGGGAACTGGGTGGAGCTGGCAAGGAAGATGGGGTCGGCCAGTTGTGAAGGGTTTGTTGGCCACGGTCAGGAGTTTGCATTGGATCCAGAAAACCCTGGAAGCCATAGGATTGGGACAATTATTGCATTTGACACCTGGCCTAGTAGAGAATATTGTAAATTTGTGGCCAAGGAAATAAAAAATAGGATCCCTTTCCACTGGAGGCTATATAGAAAGATAACAGAAATTCTGGGAGGGTTTCCCAAGAGCTCAGAGTAGAGGTGCCCATGAGGCTAAAGGCAAGGCCATGGGGAATGGAGAGGCATTGAGCTGGGTGGGTGGAAGGACTCTGGCACATTCATTTGGAAATGTCAACTCCCTACATGTAACATGGAACCAGCTAAGGTGAGTACAAAGGGCTCCCAGGATTGGGAAGTTAAGATGGAGAAAGAGCCATCTGGAAATGATTCATGGGCATCATTTTGGGTATTTTGGAATTCTTCCTTGAGGTATATTATAGTCAGAAAATGGAAAGGAAAGAAAAAGACACCCATGGTTCTCCTGAGTTTTGACTCTCCCAGAGATAACCTTTCTTTTTAAATAGTATAGTTAATCATGCTAGTTTGGGATTCTCCTCTGATTTTTAGGGTACCTTTAGGAATTACACTTCTTTTTTTCTCCCATTTCTTCATCAATTAAAAAAAAAAAAACAACTGGGCATGGTGGCTCACACCTGTAATACTAGCAATCTGGGAGGCCGAGGCAGGAGGATTACTTGAGGCCAGGAGTTCAAGACCAGCCTGAGCAGGAGTGAGACCCTGTCTCTACTAAAAATAGAAAAATTAGCCAGGTGTTGTGGTGTCTGCCTGTAGTCTCAGCTATTGGAGAGGCTGAGGCAGGAGGATAGCTTCGGCCCAGGAGTTTGAGGTTGCAGTGAGCTGTGATGATGCCACTGTACTCTGGCCGGGCCATAGAGCAAGACTGTGTCTCCAAAAAAAAAAAAAAAAAAGAACTGGCTCATCCCTAACCAGGAAATAATTTGCAAAATAAAAAAGATGAATCTCATGCCACTCCTAAGAAGAAAAGTGCCATTCCCTTCCAAGTGGAAGCCCCAGAACTGGTTGATGACACTTACCCGGAAAAATGACCAGAATGTTTTTCAGTGCAACTCCAAGTGGGTGTTTTGTGTATCTTTTCCAGGAAAATCCTGGGTGGCGTGTGGTTCCCTGCTTCCTTCTCTTGTCAAGTAACCAGTGGTCTGATTGAAGCTGGCAGCCCCTTTGGGAGCCACTGAGTGCTGACTGCTGACTGCTGAGTCTTTTAACACTGCCGTGCGCTGAGCGCTATGTTTTCGTTTCCCAGTTTCCCCTTTGTCACTTTCAATTAAGCCGGGAACTTTTGGAACCAGGACAAGCCATGTATAATTTGGTTAGGGATGTAAATAAGCCAAAACAGCACAGAGGAAACTGCAGTGTGAAGAACGGAAGGGGAGCAAGTAGGTTTTACTTGAGACTCACTGTAACCACAGTCTGCGGCTAGCACTGAGATGATCTAAAACATTCCCTATTTTAGTAAAAACTCTGCAAGTGCATTGCATGTTTTCAGATGAGGAAACTGAGACTTAGGAATATTTACTTATTCACATAGCTAGTGCGCCGGGAATGCTGCACTTAACCCTACGGTTGTCTCACAGAAGCTTGTGCATGCATGCGCGCTCTCAAGCAGTTTTAGATTCACAGCAAAATTGAGCAAAAGAGAGAGATTTCCCATATACCACCTTTCCCCACACATGCACAGCCTCCACTGTTACCAGCATCCCCCACCACAGTGGTGTGTTTGTTATAAGTGATGAACGTACAGTGACGTTTCCTAATAACCCAAAGTCCATAGTTAACATTAGGGTTCACTCTTGGTGTTGTACATTCTGTGGGTTTGGAAAGAAATATAATGGACATGTATCCATCAATAGTATCATACAGGATTGTTCCACTGTCCTAAGAATCTTCTGTGCTTGGCCTGTTCATCCCTCTCTCCTCCCAACATCTGGCAACCACTTATCTTTTTACTGTCTCCATAGTTTTGCCTTTTCCGGAATGTCATAAAGTTGGAATCATACAATATATAGGACCTTCAGATTGACTTCTTTCAACTTAGTATTAATAATAATGCATTTAAGTTTCTTCCATGTCTTTTTAATGAATTTTAAAATTAATTTATTTATTTGGAGATGAGGTCTCACTGTGTTGCCCGGGCTGGTCTCCAGCTCCTGGACTCGAGCAATCCTCCCACCTCAGCCTCCCAAGTAGCTGGGATGACAGGCATGCGCCTCCACTCCCAGCTGCCTACATGTCTTTGCATTACTTGATGGCTCATCTCTTTTTAGCATCGCATAATACCCTATTGTCTGCATATGCCACAGTTTGTTTATCCATTCGCTCACTAAAGTTTGGGTGATTATGGATAAAACTATAAACATCCACGCGCTCACTTTCTTTTCGCAAAGTATGCTGTCCCCTTCAGAGGTTTCATAGAGGACTCACTTAGATCCTCTGCGACAAGTGGGACACTTTAAAAGCCTGGTGCCAGAGAGGAAAGAACTTAGGGTTTGGAATCAGGCAGACCTGATTTGGTTGGGAATTTGAGTCCCAGCCCTCCTCCATCTGTGATTTGAAATTCTCGGTGTTCTCTGCTGTCAGCCTGCGGTGCTCTGAAGCGGTTAGCCCTCTGTCGGCACTCGGAAATCTGCGTGTGAACTGTGCACAAATGGTTGTAGCTAAAATAGTCTTTGAAGCTCTCGAACCCAGTTTATTTTCTTACTGAGTCTGACATTATTCTTGCTGCTTAGATGAGGAAGGCCCTTCACAAACTTCCTTTCGTAGGTTGTGAAAATTTAAGCTTTAACTGGTCAATGCTGGGAGGACCATGCATTCTTGGTGAAGTACAAACCAAAGAGGCTCTACCTAGCGAGCCCACGTGCCTCTAAGGTACTAGAAGTTTCACACCTTGAGGCTGTTCTTATAGCCAGAATTTGCACTGTTACAGACCAGCCAGGCACATTCTTGTGTCTTTTGTATTTAAACTGTTTCAGATAAAGTTTAAGACCTGGAAGTCACCACTGCCTGATTCCCATGGGAAATCTCCTCCAATTATTTAGAGAAATTCTTCTTGTGGGAAAAAGAGGAAAACAAATAACTGATTGTTTGGAGGCTCATAGAACGAAATTTCCATTTATGACCCAACTTCCTCGCCAGTGTTTCCGAAAGCTGTGGTTTTGTGAGTCAAGTTCCTACCACTGCAGAACTGTATGGGATTCCAAGAGGAGATTCTTCGTGGTAAAGATGAGAAATACCTTGCAAGTATAGCTCTGAGCCCAAACATGTCATTGAGAATAATGTGGTTTTTGATAGATTTCTTCCTCCAAGGGCCTGACTCCACCCTTCCCCACTTGAGTAAGAAAGACTCTAATAATGTTTAATCATAATGGAGACTTGGGAAGCTTGGGGGCCTGGGTTTTTTTGTTCTTTTTTTTTTTTTTAAGAGGGATTATTTTGAGATCTGGAAGTTACATTCTGGATTACCCTGGATGCAGTAAACTTTTAAAACTCTGGGAACTAAACGTTGCTACTGTTAAGCTTACAAAAGAGCAGAAGGAGACAAGGAGGGAAGTGGTTGACAAGCCCCAGAAACTTCTCTTAAAAACACTGAATTTCAGTTCACAGAAATTTCACCAGCCCTTCCAAAATGCGCTGGTAGCCGAGTCGCAGGGGTGTGGAATATTTGTTGAATGTAGACTTTGTACAGGTTCATGGAAAAGCAAAGCATCAGTGACTGCCCTGGGCCACTTGGCAAGGTCCAGACCCAAGATTCAGGCACATTCTCCTGCTGAATGAGAACAACATCTAGAACTTTCCTTGCTTCCCACCCATCTGTTGTGCACGTCTCCACTGTGTGCAGTGTACGAGACGCACCACGCTCAGTGGAATCGGTATGAGGCACAAACATTCACATCACCGTAAGTTTCTGAAAACCAAATGAATGACAACACTTCCACTACTTGACAGTATCGATATCAATGCAGTAAAAATAAAATATAAAGGACTGGAGCTTCCAAACTCTCCCCACAGTTTTTGTTTCCTTGGGTGGAGTCTTAGTGGAATTGTGACTGTGGCCTTTGTTCTGCTTGTCCAGTTTGTGCGCTCCAGGTAGCGTGGGCAGCAATCTGAACCCAAACCTGGCTGGCAGCAGTCCTTTCTGGAATGCCTGTTCAACACGCCTGCCACTTGGCATGTTCTGCTTGCTCTGCGGCGCCGAGTCAGGTGGGCTGAGCTAGAATACAATTGTCTCCAGGTGCAGCAACCGTGAGGAGTAGCTCGCTTTGCTTTTATCTGTGATGGGGAGAAGCTTGGAAGTGGGGCAGATGTCAAAGCCAAGTGACATCCTTTAAGGCTTCCGGGAAGTCCTACTTTTTCTGAAGTTGCTCCCAATTCTGTAGCCCATGGTGATGCCTCCCTATGGAAATCCTGGAGCCCTCACTGCCCGTATTAATTGCTTCACGTTTCTCGTGTGGTGTTGTACTGGGGGGTCTTTTCCCACATATAGTTTCTCATCTGCCCACCAGTCTGCACAGCACATGTGCTTAGAGGAGACTCTTGTTAATTTATTTTCTGATTCTGGTCTTGAGAGGTAGCCGATGTCGTGGACACCAGTGGGATCACACACTGAAGCTTTGGGGAAGCGTCTGTAGGAATGTTTACAAGCACTGATAGCTTAGAGCTCCCGCGGCCTTCAGAGGCATTAGTGAGAATTCTCAGGCTGAAATTGGCTGGTGACATTGGCTCAGGAAATTACTCGTTCCCCTGCCTAAGAAAGTGAGTTGCCACTGACTCTCAGAGTCTGTCCCTGGGGGTCCTCAGATCTGCAGCAGGATTCCTGGGAGTGAGTTCAAGTGCTGTGGGGCTGGACTGAGTTTGCAAAACCAAAACTGTTTCCATTTCTATGATAAAGGAAACTATCCCCAATTCAAAGGGTTGATTGGACTGACTGACAGGCTGGACTCCAGAGTGGGGCTGAGAGGTCATCTAGAGACTGAGATGGTGACTGGCCTGGGGCAGGGAGGGGGGACCCGGGAGGCGCCCACATCTTGAAGCGAGGATGTGGGCTGGCCCAGCTTCCTCCAGGAGGATGTGTCAGAGGTGCGTTTAGTGATGTAAGTCATAAAGACCTTTTGCCCCTCTGAAGTTGGACCTTCCTCACCCAAAAGTGATCGGTCCTTTTCTCCACCTATGTCCAGAAGAAATATATTTATTTTTTTGAATGAACTAACCCAATCGTCATTCATGGGCTTTGATTCTGAAAAGTTGGCCAGAAGTATCCAGTGGCTCCCTAAGAGACGTGTCCTTGCCCAGCACTCGGGTCCTTGGGGCACACCGGTGTGCACTTCCTGTTCAGTTATACCCCCTTCTGTCACGAGACCCTCCCTGCCTCCCTCCGTCTCACCCAGGGTGGCTCCTTCCTGAAGAAAACTTCTCCATTTCAACGTGACTCCATACGCCGAGGTGAGGACACAAGATACGGGGGCGAGAACATGTGAGGAGGAGAGAACAGGCCTCTGCCTCAGACGTGGGCTCTGAGTCGGGGGAGCTGGGACTTCTCTGCACGCAGGGAAGCCTGGACCAAGAGTGCCCTGTGCCAAAGGGAGCACGAGTCAGACGGCCAACGAGAAAGCTTGAGAAGGTGTTGCAAAGTCCTCAAAGCGCTAGTCATTTGTAGTAATAAATTACACTATAAAAAGGTGGGAGCGGGAACTGTTTGATAAAAATTTGGACACACCAGTTAAAGGAAGAGCTAGCAAACAACACTTCTCAAACTTACCTGACCATGGAGAACTTCTTCCATAGAGCATCTTCCCACAATATAGAATGTGTTGCTAGAAAAACTAGATTAAGGCCATTAGAAAAATTATAAAGAAAAGAAAATTCAAAACGACAGTGAAACTGTATTAAGGATCTGAGATGATGAGAGTTTTGTCTTATTTTTCCATTTGTTTGCTAGAACTTAGAAGTATGCTGGGCTCTGAAGGGAAATATAAGAGGAAACTTTTCGATAAATATTGATCCGGCACTTCCAGTGAAACAAGTGCCAGAGAGGAGAACAGCCTCCAACCTGCCCCAAGAGCCTGGTAGGAACTGAAACCTACCTTGCTGCAGGATTCAGCTCAGTGTTTTTGGAATTTTTTTTTTTAAGACAGGGTCTCACTCTGTCACCCGGGCTAGAGTGCAGGGGCATCATCATAGCTCACTATAACTACAAGCTCTTGGGCTCAAGCAATCCTCCTGCCTCAGCCTCCCGAGTAGCTGGGACTATAGGCGCATACTACCGTGCCCGACTAATTGTGCTATTTTTTGTAGCGACCAGGTCTCATTCTTGCTCAGGCTGGTTTCAAACTCCTAACCTCAAGCAGTCCTCCTGCCTCAGCCTCTCAAAGTGCTAGGATTACAGGCGTGAGCCACCACCCATTGCTCCTGGCCTGTGTTTGGAATTTTGAATCTGAATGCATTGGAGAGGGCATGCCGGCTCCTGTCCCAGCATCTCCTGTTGCTTTTGTCTAACCTGTTTCTCTCCTAATTATTTAATTTCCTGCATCCTGTCAACACTTATGGTTGCAGCCCCTAGAGCAGGAAGCAGTCACGGTCATAATAAATATATTATAACATTCTAAAACCCCAAGAGGCACATGTTGTAGATAATTCTTTGCTTGTGGGGAGCTTTCTCACATTCAGATGTTTATCCACATCTCTGGGCTCTACCACTAGATGCCAGTAGTAACGTCCCCACCCCTCCCAGTTGTGACAGCTGACAACACCTGCAGACATTGCTAAATGTCCCCTGTGGGGAAGAGTTCCTGGTTGAGAATCACTGGTGTACGTGAAAGCACGTCTGTGTGTGGGTTTCACGATCTGGGCATTGGGCTAGATCAAGAATAGTCTTAGTCACCGTACAAAAGTGTTCAGGCTTGATCCTTTGAGCTGTGAGAAACTTAGAGCATTTCAAGCAGATCTTGTGTGTTTGCCGTTGGATACTTCTGTGTGCAGGATTGATGGGAGGGATAGACAGCTCAGGAAGTGAGAACAGTTTGAAGTCAAGGCCCTGAAATGCGATTGCGGAGAGGGGACAGGTGAGAGAGGAGTCCAGGATGACTCATTTGTGGTGACTGGGGGTTGGCCTTAGTTGGAAGAGGAAACGCAGGAGGAGGAACCTGTTTGAGGGAGAGCATAATAATGGGTTTTATTTTAGGACATGCTGAGTTTGAGGTGCCTGCAGGACACCCCGCCAGAGCTGGGCGGGAGGTCTGAGGCTGAGCTCAGAAGACAGATTGAAGAGTTGGCGGCTCTTACTTGGTGGCTGTAGCTGTGGAAGTAGAGAGCCTAATCCAGGAAGCAGGAGACAAAGCGGGGAGACAGGGAGAAGCTGATGTCCCTCCAGATCCTGCCAACCGGCTGAGAAGAGCTGGTCAGAGAGCTGGAGGCAGCTCTGTCCACCAGAGGCTTACCATCTATTTGGGCGGTTTGACAGCTAAGAGACAGATCCATATACATTTAAGGACCCAAAAGCATAATGGCGTCAGCATATGCTGCCAGAGTTGAGTGAGGTGGAGAGGGCGTGAACTCCAGGAGCGCCTGATGGGAGGAGAGGCGTGGGCTTGCTCAGGGGGCATTTTGAGCCCTGTGCATGGATGGCAGAAGTCGGGAGGGAGCTGCAGGCCAGGGCTCTCCCTGCTTGCACAACCTGGCGGTGTCCCCGTCGGCATCAACATTATCCTCTCCCATCAAGGAACGGGGAAACAACCCGAGCACCTTGTTTGCTTCCGTAACTTTCTGTGAGTTATTTTTAACTGGGAGATGAGGAAAGGGGAGAAGGAAACTTTAGTACTTCTCGTTTTCAAGGGTCATTTATGAATTTTACTTTATGGCAAGTGATGGTCTTTTCATTTTGTGACCTCAGTAATAGGAAGTGTGACAGCCACAAAACTGGCCATTGGGAAATTATAAAGAAAATCTAGGTTCCATTGGCTTTTTAAAAAATATGCTTAATATAAAAGTTACCATTTTAACCATTTATGTACACAGTTCTGTGGCATTAAGTACATTCACACTGCTGTGCAGCCATCACCACTACCCATCTCCAGAGCTTTCTTCATCTTGCAAAGCTGAGACCCCATACCCGTTAAACAGTAACTTCCTGTTCCTCCTGCCCTGCCCCAGCCCCCGGCAACCACCATTCTCCTTTCTGTTTCTGTGACTTGGACCACTCTAAGTACCTCACATGAGTAAAGTCATGTAATATTTGTCCTTTTGTGACTTACTTCACTTAGCATTATGTCTTTTCAAGATTTGTCCATGTTGTAGTATGTGTCAGAATTTCCTTTTTATAGCCAAATAGTATTCCACTGTATGTATATACCGCATTTTGTTCATCCATTCATCGATCAATGGACACTTGAGTTGCTGCCACCTCTTGTCTATTGTGAATGGAGCTGCTATGAACATAGGTGTACAAATATCCTTTTGGGCTCTGCTTTCAGTTCTTTGGGGTATATACTCAGGCTGGCCTTGGGCGTTTGCGGTATTGTTGATCCCCTTCTCTGCTGGGGTGTGCTAGGATCACTCCCTGGCTACTTGCCCTTTTAATGTTCCCTTTGCTACCCTTCTGCTTTTGCTCTTGGGAGAGTCTTGGGTGTGTTCCTAGGCTGGGCTTTGTGACCAGCTGGAGAGCCGTTACTGAGCCCCTGCCTGGAGTTCTTGTCTATGAAGACAAGTGTCTTGTCATGGTGCCGCCCTAGAATTTGAATCAGGAAGATCCATGTTCTAACCTCAGTACTTCCACTGATGTGCCCTGTGACCTTGGCAAGTTGCCTCATCTCCCTCTGGGCCTGTGTTTCCACATCCACACAATGAGAAAGTAGAATTAAGTGATCTTTAGGGTCCCTCCCAGGTCATGGAGGGTGAGGGCATAGTGGTCTCCTAAGCCCAGGAACCAAAGTGGGCAAGAAGAAGGCAGAGCTCAAGACTTCTACCGTGGGCAATTTTACTCATCTTCCTGGAACCCTTGGATAGTTATGTGGCCTGTGTACTTGCTGACTTCTAGAACATGCTATGTGGCTAATTTTGTGAGGACATGTAGCAGCAATTCTCTTTAAAGCAAAGCTGTATCTTAGATATTATCCACCCTTTGTTGAGAAAATGGGGCAAAGAGAGGCGGACTAACTGGTTTTACCATAGGTTTTTGTGACAGATGTCACAAACTAATACTGGAGAGAATATTCTATAGGCAAATGCTACCTTGTTAGGACTGTACTGTTTGGTCATGGGCCAAGAAAATTTTAATCTCCTTTTTTTTTTTTTTTTCCAACCTCTTAAAAAAATTTAAAGAGCATACTTCTTTCTTCTTAGTTTTAACTCTGCTGAGCTAGGAAGGTGAGTCCAAGGAAATCGCCCACATGATCAACCTGGAGGCTTCAGTACTGCATATGAACACTTGGACTGGTCTGGGGTTCCCTGCTTGGGTTTGGAGACTAAGTACTGATCCTCCTGTCAACTGTCTGCACTGTCAGTGAAACACCATGTATACCAGTGGCTTTGTGTCTTCCCTGTCTCATCTATAAAAGGTAGATCACCTTTTTTGTTTCTTTCCAAGGATGTTGTGTTGGGCCCTTAAGATGACTAGAACCCATTTGGGGCATGTGTGAAAATGCATAGCATTTTCTTTTTAAGAGACATTTTAACCATCTAATAACACAAAAAACACTTAAGCTTAAGTCCAGACACTAAGCCATCAATTTTTTTATATGTGGAAAATTTTTTAAAAATTTCAAATTGAAGAATTTCCCATGGTGATTCGAACTGGTTATGACAATATGAAGATCATAGGGGAGAAATCCATATTGGTTAAATTCTATTCATAAAATAAATGAATAGACTAAAACGACAAACAAAAATCCTAAAACCTTAATGTCCTGTGGGCTTTCTGGAAGCATGATCTGAGAATGGCTGCAAATAAGCAGAATATGTTCTCCCCTCTTTTGTTCCTCACAAGTGTAGCTGATAAAGGACTTTGTCAGTATTGTAATAACAGTATGTCATTCCCATCTAAATCGTGCATGTAAATTTGTATACCTCCTGCAAAGACCAAAGGGTTTTCAAAACTTCTGTCCCTGGTTTTTGGATCATGAAAGACACTTTTTGCTTCAGCTGCAAAATAAGAGGAGTTTTATACATAGTAGAAGATATAAGTGTGTTGGTTTGGGGAAGCCTGTTTTTAAAAGTTCTATTTCCTGATAAAAATCTTAAAGAGAAAAATCAAATCATCTCTGTAGTTACTGATATTCTATCGAGATAAGTGCTCTGAAGGCTGACTGATAACTCCTGTTTTTGCTAGCACTGGTCTGCAGTGCACGATGGGAGCTTAGTTGGATTAGAAGAGTTGTGGATTTGGTGTCATCATGACAGGTGGCTTTTATATACCAACAAATTTCATTACAAAACAATTTGACTCTCGATTTTTGTACCCATTTGAATGCAATTAAAAAAAATCCCTGGCCCTTTAATAAATACAAAACATCCTTAATTCATTGTGAAGTGTTAGGTCACTAGGTGGAAAGTTTCTTGACTGATCATCCTGGGTTCACAATTTTAGTACATCTGAGATATACATGTTTTGATAGATTTTTGGTTGTCTCCTGCCTGAAATCTTGAGTCCACCTCAGCAGCCTGCAGTCTGTGTAATGACGCTGTTGCGACTCCATGGCCCGGGAGTGTGCCCTTTGCTGATGGAAGAGCTGATCTGCAGATACCTGCCAGAGGAAGCCATGGATGGCTTCTGCCAGGATCTGATTTCCCCCATCCTCCTGGAAAAGTAAAGCCGTTTTTAGCAGCCGGGTTTCCAGTACACTGGCAGAGCAAGGGTTGGCTCATTCTCTTACACACACAGTTTAGCTGGATGCACTCATAAATGAAAAATGATCTGAGTGCTGAGGGTGGGTGGGGCCCTGGAGCTCAGGAGGTGAAGCCAGGAGGAGAGAGAGAGAGAGAGAATCTGCTCCTCTGCTCAGCAGAGCATGGGGAGCTGGCAGGAAGTCGGAGCACACACTGGCGCAGCTCGAGTTTTTGTTGATCGTTAATAACCCGGGACTTTAAAGACCTGAATGGAGAAGGGAAATGAAGCACAGCAAACTTTGGAGTCTGGCCTGTGCAAGCGGCTGCTGAGGCCCAGAGGAGAACACTCACCTGATCAGCTCATGAAGCAGGTATGGGGGAGACCTGAGCACCGAAGAAAATCGTGTTTTCTCTCTGAACCCAGTTTACAGGTCTCCCAAAGGTTTATTTTTTTTTTTTTTTTAAAAAAAAGGATATGAGAAATGAGCAGATAATAGTAACATAAAGAAACAGACTTAGCCTGCATTGTGCTGATATCTTCTCAATCAAGAATTTTTAGCAGTTACTAGTTGAATGACCAAATGATAGTTTTTATTGTGAGAGTTGCTTTATAAAAAAAAGTCACACAAAATCATGCAGCATTTAAGTTAAAACCAACTTAAAAATTGGCAGATGTTAAAAGAACTGCAGACACTCTGTTTTAGAATACTTTGAAGAAAGTCAGGCAGAAACGGATTTGCAGGCTTGACTGTTGCTGTGTTTTCCTATTTCAGAGCCAACAAGGTGCTCGCTAATTTTTGCTGGCTTTTGTAAGAAAGGAGGGGACTGTGGAACAGCTGTGAAATAGTCAGAAATTGACTGGGATCCAGAGCAAAGCCTGAATGCACTAATGTTTTCTCCATTAAGGCGGCTGCCTCTGCTCGGCGTCTAAGTCAGGGAATTGGAAAGTAGTGTGAAAGTGAAGTGTGAATCCTGAATATTTGTCATGGATTGGGGGGAGTGCTGAGGGTTGGAAATTGTCACAGTGACGTTTCTCGCTCAGAAGTAGAAAGTAAATGGGTGGGACCACGGGTTGCAGCCACACGTGAGGCTAATTTAAAAACTGATTGTAGCTGAATCTCAGAGCATTCTCTTCTGTTTTCAAGGTTTGGGGCTTGTGATAAGAGAAGGAGAACAGAATAGAGACCATCTCAAGCCCCGGTTTCTCAATCACTTCCAGGCTTTGCCTCCCGTGGGCACAGGGATGATTTGACATGGGGTTCCCCGAATGAAGTGGGCAGAGTGTGGTGGAATTGGGCCAACATGGGGTGGGTCAGAAATGGTATGTGTGGTCAGCCTGAGAGGGGGAACGTCAGAGGTAGGTAGGGAACTTTGTTTCAGTAGAATTTTCCAGCCTAGATACTGGATCTCTTTGAGTTGAGCTTTGGGGAATGCCCTGTTAGCCACAGGGGTGTGTCAGAGAAGACAGACGTGGGAGCTGCTTCTGGTAATGCGTACTGGCTGGCTGTCACCCTCATGCTATGGTGGCCGGGTTTTGTGGCTTTGCACTTTAGTCCTGGAGGGCTAGGGGTTGGCTGTGTTCAGGCAAGCAAGCCATACCTTATTGCTAGTCTCTGTGATTTCTCAGCATTCCACAGGAGCCTTCCAGGGGAGCAGGCACAGCGCCTCCTGTGGTCTTTCAGGGAACTTCCCCATCCCCACTCAGTACCTTCCCCACCCCGACTCAGGCTCTTGCCTGCTCTTTCTTGCCTGCTCTCCACGTGTTGGGGTCCCCTTTGTCTCTTGTCCTTCAGGCTGGTCTGTCCCAGGTGCTCTCTGCAATGAATTAAGCTAAGCAGGGGGACAGGCTCCTTCCCAGGGTCCATTCTGAAGGCAGTCAGGGGTCAGCAAACTGTGGCCCACGGGCCAAATCCACCTGGCCCTGGCCTGTTCGTATGGCCCCGGAGCTAAGAATGTGTTTCACATTTTAAAGGGCTGAAGAAACAAACAAAGAAGATTAAAGGACAGAGACACATGTGACCCACAAGCCTAAAGTATTTTCTATCTGATCCTTTAGAAAGAACATTTGCTGGCCCACCCGTTGATTTTTAATATCATTTGTGAGCAGCGTGATCAGTGGGTTGATGCAGCTCATTAAGTCCTTTACAGTTTGAATGGGCTGTTGTTTGGGAAACTGATTTTAGTTTCTTAGTTTCTTTTTAGTTTCTTAAATGACACTGTTGCCTCCAGAAGGGTAGATTAAGGAGTAAGGAAGTTGAAGAATTTCTGCAGGGTCCAAATAATGTTAAAGAAATATCAGATGAACTATGAGCCTATGGTTGAATTTTCACCCCCTCCCCTGGTTTGTGAACCCGCTGGTGAAGATACTTGCAGCACCAGCCATGTGTTGACTGTGCCCTACTAAAAGGACCCAGTGGGGACCAAAACTCTACTAACTTACCCAAAGCACTCGCTTCCTCTTTTCTCTTCATTTGCGGACTGAATGCTGGCTAGACTTCCACAATCTGAAAGTGTTTGGTGCTGCCACTTTGAAAAAAGAGATATTATTTGTAATAATAAAAAAAAAGATAGTTTGCCGAATACCATGTTTTCTCATACGTAAAACAGTGTTTATTGCTAAGAGAGCTTACGGTAGGCCCGCCAGCCTCACCCCTGAACATGCAGTTCTCCTGTACCCAACACAGTATTTCATTGTTAATGTCACTTCTAATAAAAGAAGAGGAAAATCTGGTGACCTTGTTCATGTTTAACTTGTGTCAGAACTGCAGGCCTAGCTATGTGGCTGACTTCTGTAAGTAGCTTTTTGTCCATTGCAGAAACACAGGAAAGCTTCTTAGAGGAGAGTGTAGTTTACTAAGGAAAATAAAATGGCTGGTATAAAATTTTTTTGTCTAGGACATTTCAACCATCTATCCTCCTGTGTTTGGAAATTGAATGCTGTCAGTAGAGAAGAATGGGGGTGGGGCCTAGTTTGACAGATGAAAACAAGTGAGGAAGGATGAAAATATGAAGCAGCATATGGCACCCCATGGGAGGCAGGGCCTGGAAAACAAGATGGCGTCTGTACACGTGACAGCTCAGGTTGTCAGAACTTAGGAGGGTGGGTCCTTTAATCTACCATGGGAGCTTCGTATTTAGAAAAGGGGTTGGCTCTGAATTTAGAGATTAAGCAACCTGCTGTTCCTGTATGCACTAGAATTTCAGACACAGTCAGAAACCTGATTTGCGTAATTGCTGAAACTCAACTGGAAGCCAACCAGACTCCTCAGGCAAGGGGCAGTTAGGAATCACAGCACGTGAGGGAATTTATCAAGCTTGCCCAAGAAGGAGTGGCACTGTGTGGCCAGATTCAATGGGGCGGGCTCTGGGGTGAAGAATCAATCGGCTTTGGGTTCCCAGAAGGCCATGATTGGAGGCTGAGTAACCTCTTCCTGTGCATGAGTTGGCACTACGTGTCAGAATTCTAAAACTACCTGGTATCTCAAGGTAGCAGGAGGGACCTTTTCGCTTCTGAGCCATACAACCAAGCTCACCCATAAAGAGACAGAAACCACCGGGCAAAGTCCAGTCACTAAAATGGCATACAAGGCAAGAACAGCCCTCAATGGGCCAGCTCCTTCATACGGTGTTGGTGGGGCTGAGTGTTCAAAGCTGGAGCATCTGCCCCCTCCCTTTGGCTATCGAAACAGGGCCAGAATCTGACATCTGTTTATCAGCTTCTTCCTAGTGGTGAATAAGATAAAAGACTGAGCTAGATGTAGGGATATATCTACAAAAGTGTAAACCTAGAGAAGAGAAGCAGCCAGGCAAAACAGCGGTTATTCTGAATTAGAGAAAACTTGCACAGTGGCCAGCAGGGGATCCTTTGTGTGGCTTTGTATTTATATACCTGTCGTGTCTCTTGTAAGAACTTTGGTAAGCATACTCTCTCGCTTCCAAACATGATTTCTTTTTTTTTTTTTTTTTTTTTTTTTTTTTTTTTTTTTTTTTTTTTTTTTTTTTTTTTTTTTTGAGACAGAGTCTTGCTTTGTTGCCCGGGCTAGAGTGAGTGCCGTGGCGTCAGCCTAGCTCACAGCAACCTCAAACTCCTGGGCTCAAGCGATCCTACTGCCTCAGCCTCCCGGGTAGCTGGGACTACAGGCATGCGCCACCATGCCCGGCTAATTTTTTCTAT
>CM052439.1:157575950-157642926 GCA_028533085.1 Varecia variegata | reverse complement strand
CTACAGGCATGCGCCACCATGCCCGGCTAATTTTTTCTATATATATTTTAGTTGGCCAGATAATTTCTTTCTATTTTTAGTAGAGACGGGGTCTCGCTCTTGCTCAGGCTGGTCTCGAACTCCTGAGCTCAAACAATCCGCCCGCCTCGGCCTCCCAAGTGCTAGGATTACAGGCGTGAGCCACCGCGCCCGGCCCAAACATGATTTCTATACATTTCCTGCAGTGGGTTCCAGGGATGTAGCCCAAAATTCCTCATACTGTGGAGGTCCTGACTGGAGCTCTGCCTTCTCCTTAGTGGCCAGGGAACAAGATGACAATATCTTCCCTCCATTGACATGGCATCGGCTGCGTGTGGCAGAGGAGGAGGAGGAGGCAGAGTGTATTCCACTTTGAGCTCTTCTGTTGGCTTTGCCATCCCCTGCCAGCCCATCTGCTGCAAATCTCCTTCGTTTGTTAAATCCAGGTGTGCGTGGGCATGCAGCCACACTGGGACTCCACAGATGGCTTCAGTAGGGCACGTTGTGAACTCCCAGTCTCAGCTTAGATACAAGGTCCATGTGCCATGAGTCAGGCCATGACAGCCGTCTACCTGGGACTCTAGATCTGCATTTTCTTTCATGATCTCTCCCTGAAGAATCAATCCAACTATATTTTACACGCACCAGAGGAATGTAGCACTTAGAGGGACCAACAGTGACTTTTTTGGTAAAAGAGAAGGGTCAACCCATAGTCTATATTTTTGGTAATTTCAGGGTTGGAGGCTATCAGGTGGGCTTAAAGCAAGATATGCTGGTATTATCTCTTTGTCTCTCTAGTTTCAACACTGATTTTCTTTCCGAATTAGCAGATGGAAACCAAGTTGGAAATTGGCAGAGTAAGGTAAATCTGAGGGAGGCACAAAGTGGCCCTTGAGAATGAATTTGGTAAAAAGTCTCTGTTTCCGTGAGATTCCTCAGACTACGGAGGGGGCAGAACATGGGTGCAGGTTATGCCCTTTAAATAGTAGACAAGTGGTCTTCTGTTTATAGTGTCCCAAGACTTGCCCTTCTTAACAAAACTCATACATTCTTATAAACTCTCCTCCCCACCTGCACCTCCCAAAAAGTGATTCTGCAGTGAACCATTTAGAATTCATTCTACACAAATGGAAGCCCTTGTGCCATGAGGTGAGTGAGAGGCAATTCAGAGGTAGCATAGTTGACCTCCATTGGAAAGGCGTGAATCCCAGAATTCATCATGGTGCCCTCAGTGGACTAGCAACCATTTACTCTTGCCTTTTGCTCTCATTTCTGCCCCTTTGGCTAAAGTGTTCCTATTTTCTCCTGCTGGCTGGCTCCATCAGAAAGAGGAGGGTCTGTTTTCCAAGGAACCCTGTCTTTGACTTACCAAATTGCACCTTTGCTGTCAGCTTGCAACACTTTGACTTAAGTTTCCAGATGATGACTGCCTGTGGGGTAGAGGGTTGACTTTTGGCAGTAAGCTGCTGGCTTTAGAAAACATCACAGGTATTTTATTGTACCAGATACAAGATAGTTTTGGCAGGGGAGCAATAAAGACCTGGAGGGGAAACAGAAAATCACCTCTAAGTGCTGCAGGAAAGAAGGTGGCAGAAATAAAGGATGCAGTTTGGATTTGTAAAGCTAAGTCCTTTGCACAATCCTTTTTACAGGCTAGAACTTGCTTGTCTTTGGTTTATCCCTCA
Organism: Varecia variegata; assembly: GCA_028533085.1. NCBI lineage: Eukaryota > Metazoa > Chordata > Mammalia > Primates > Lemuridae > Varecia > Varecia variegata. Next base: position 157,641,223 of record CM052439.1, on the reverse strand, counting down.
AGTGAGTCAAAGAATGTTAAAAGAGAATGAAACACTGAAGCTGAGAAATGTACTTGGGGACATCTTGGTGCTTGAGGATTTTATTGGGGTCCTACTGGCCCTTCCAAACTTTGTGTGATGGGAACCCTGCTGTTTTCATAACGCAGAGACATTAGGCATTCTTATGCCTATGACTGCTTAGACTTTCTTACTGAGTTAATTAGGGTAACAGAAATTTTAACGTCTTAAAAGTGAGTGGAGTCAGCTATTACAATAGGAGAAACCATTAGTCATTTCTGTATTCTTCTAGTGGCTTAATTAATTACATTTGTTGCCACTGGAATTTCAGAATAGGGAGGGAATCTGCTATCAGTTTCAGTACTGTTTTTTTCTTCTGTGGATTCTTCATCTACTCCAGAAGCAACCTCTGGGTTATACTAAAACCTAACCAGTCTCAAAGCCAAGATATCAAACCTTGTAAATTAGTCATTATTCTTGGCCAAATCACTGAATAATACAGTGCTGGTTTTTTATTTTATTTTTTTAGACAGAGTCTCACTCTGTTGCCTAGGCTAGAGTACAGTGGCATCATCATAACTCACTACAACCTCAAAGTCCTGGGCCTAAGCGATCCTCCTGCCTCAGCCTCCCAAGCAGCTGGGACTATGGGTGTGCACCAACACACCTGGCTAATTTTTTAATTTCTTGTAGAGATAGGGTCTCACTATGTTGCTGAGACTGGTCTCAAACTTTGGCCTCAAGTTGCCTCGGCCTCTCAAAGTGCTAGGATTACAGGCATGAGCCACTGCGTGTGGCCATGGTGCTGATTTTTAAGGTCAATTTTACTCTGATATGATTTACTGTGATAGACTCTTGTTACTCACAACTTGACTTTCAAAACTGTGAAGTTTCCTCTGTTTCTAACCTATTTTCTTTCTTATGACAATATCTTAGGTTATTAGCCCCAGAACCAGGATAGGAGAAGACCTAAGTAAAGATAATGCAACTAACTAATCATAGGATGGTGGGACTGCAAGGTGTATAGATCTGTTTTTCAGGTGAGCAAGCCTAGGTAAAGAAAAGCTAAACGTGAGTGCTATTACCCTGTGTGTGCGCGTGTGTCGGGAGGGAGGAGGAGAGCTGCCAGCTGCAGTTACTTTGCGTCACTCACATGAACCTGGAAACATGGCTATTTTTGATCAGAACTCTTCGTATGAGACTGCGGCTCAATTTGTAGGTCTGTCTTCTCTCTTGTAAACACGTGATCCAAACACACTCACACGATTTGTTTTTGTTAGAGAAATGCCTCATGGTGTAGTAGCGACTTTTCCATGAGAGTTCAAACCGAGTGACAGATGAACTCCCCGAGGCTGATGTGTTCAGTTCCCTTTTGCTTTCATGGCACTTTGGCGAGTGTGAGGGGGAAATCGCCTGCAGAGTGGTCTAGATGCCTTAGATGTACAATTTTGAAATTCAGAGACAAATCGATGTTGGCTTTTCCTGAAAATGGATCTTATTTTGAGAACCACAGTTGACATGGCTGAGGCAAGTTTTGCTTATTTTTGGCAAGAAAACTACCCTGAAAAAGGTGCTTAGGATCCAAGAGACAGGGAGCCCGCTCCAGGCTCTCTGGCAGAGCAGGGGAAACAGTTAAGAACTCAGTGTCAGTGGTTTGCAGTAATACTGAGTTCATGTTTGTGTGGAAGTGCCTACGCAGATAAAGAAGGCAGCTTCCTGTGAAATGAGGTGACTTTCGTTACCCTGGGTAATGGTGTTCAGAATGTACTATGGCATATCTATTTCAGAAATACTTAGAATCCAACCTAAAGGGTTTGATCCAAAGTACTTATTAAACACTTAAGTATGTGGAAGCCATGGGACAGAAGCCAACAAAGCAAACATAGTCGCTATCAGAGAAGGGAGTGATTTGATCAGCTTGTGCTCAAACTAAAATCAGACAGACAGATCCAGGCGCAACATTCTCTTTATTCCTTTTGCTTAAGATCTTAAGCATCTCTTCATCTTCACCTGGATTCTATGAATATATTTCAGGGGGACTGTGAACCTGGAAGGGAAGAAAACAGAACTATAGCTCAAATTGAGTATTTCTTTCAGTAATACGTGTTGGCAACAAAGTACACTAGTATTAGCAGTCCTTATGCCTTTGTCACCAGTAGAAACGATACATACTGTCTTCCGGTGTCATCTATGCTCCTTACTACTTTGAGAATGTCAGCTAATAAACTTGTTGCTAGATCTTCAAATTTAATGTAACAAAAGAGCACATAACTTACTGTATTATACATTTTTAAATGTTTAGGGTATTGTATTCCAACATAATTGATTTTCTTTGTAATCCTATGTATTAGGTCATTAAATATGAAATGTCTGATTTCAAATCAAAAGTTTAGTTTATTGCGTCTCGAACAAGGAGCAGTGCAGTTAAAATATGTGCCTAAACTTATAGACACAGTTTTGCCATCTTAACCATAGCTTGCTTATGCCAGCAGTGAAGAAGCCTGAAGAGCTAGTGGTGATGAAATTGCAAAAGGTGTTTTCTACAGCTTGTTGAGAATTGAATACTTTTCCTTGCAAGAAGGGGTCCAAAGCCTGGAAGAAGTGGTTGTCAGTTGGTGCAAGATCTGGTTGAATATGGTGGATGACAGAGAGTTTCCAAGTCCAGCCTCTGTAGTTTGAGCAGCATTGTTTGTGCGACATATGGTCAAGTGTTGTCTTGCAAGAGGATTGGCTTGTCTCTATTGACCAATCTCAGTTGCCTCATCGCAAGCATCCTCATCATTTCAACCAATTGGTTGCAGCAGACATCAACTGTAATCATGAAGCTGTAGTGGATAATACCAGCACTAGACCACCCAACAGACACCATGAGCTTTTTTTTTTCATAAATATTCAGTTTTGGACTGTGTTTTGGTATTTCATCTGTATCCAACCATTGTGATAAATGCTTGTGATTGTCAAAAAGAATCCATTTTTCATAACCCGTAACAATATGGTGTAGAAATGGTTTGCTTTTATGTTGTGACAGCAAAGAAAGGCAAGCTTTGAGATGATTTTTCTTCCGATGCTCGTTTAATTCATGCGGAACCCATCTATCCAGCTTCTTTACCTTGCCCATTTGTTTCAAATGGTCCAATATTGTTGGAATAGTAACATCAAACCTTGCTGCTAATCTATGTGTAGTTTGAGATGGATTCACCTCCACTATGGTTTTCAGCTCATCATTATCCACCTTGGTCTCAGGTCGCCCATGTGGCTCATTTTCAAGACTAAAATCACCAAAACAGAGCTTCTCAACCATCAATATACTGTGCGTTCATTAGTGACATCCCTCCCAAACACTTCGTTAATATTTACAGCTGTCTGTGCTGCACTGGTTCCACAACGGGACTCATATTCGAAAATAACTCGAACTTTTGCTTTATCCGTGGTTTCAGAAAAATTGCTCTAAAAAAAATTTGAAAGATAATCACAAGCCAAACTGCATGTTTGAAAGAATGAGGATGTACTTTCACAATAAAAATAAAACAAGAAGTGTCGAAATGTCAGAGAGATAGCAACCGTCAAATTTAATGCTTAAGGAAATCGGACATTCATACTTAATATAACCTAATTTTTTATGCATTTAAAAATATTACTTTGAGACTCTACCAGATAGCCAGAGAAGTCTATGGCACAAAAACAGAAAGAGAGAGAAACCCTGTCTTAAAGGCTACCATTTGATATTTACTTAGGTCATCATTTACCAGGGAAAAAATATTGACCCAGGACAGCACAGTATGTTCTAGCCTGTGAATCACCTGGGGCTCTTGATAAAACGCAGCATGTCTGGGGTGGGGCCCGAGACCTCTGCTTTTCTAACAGATTGTAGCCTACAGCAATCCAAATGAAGGCCTGTGTTTTCCAAACTCACTTCCCACAATTTTGATAGATGCCAGTTGTAGGTAATAGCTTAACTATTGTAACAGTTCGTTGTGGGAAGAGATGTTCGAGGCGGGGAAATGTGGGAAAATCCCCAAAGTGTACACATTGCCTTGTTCGGAGCCCAGAGTAACTGCCAGGTTGGGAAGTTAATTGGGTGGAAGCTCAGGCCCTGGGAGAGACTGCTAAGGTGAAGGGTGCGGCAGCAGAGTGTACACGTGTCTCCCCAGGTGACGGCGTGGCATGTGCTCCCTGGGAGGCTGCTGCAGCTGTGGACGTGATGTGCACCAGGTGAGCTGTGAGCAGAGCGCAGCAGCCGCCTGCAGCCGATTCCCTCAAGCCCGGCCAGGCGCAGAAGGAAGCAGATCAACATCTGCTCCCCGATTGTGTGTGTGGACCAGATGCTGTGCGCTGAGGAGCGTCGTATATATGGCTTGCTTCTTTCCTGAAGGGTGATTTATTAAGTGCATCATTAGATGATGCAAGTTCTATGTCTTTGTAAGGTTTTCTTAGATACTTGCAAGTTAGAGAAAGGTCCTTTGGCAGAGGATGAGGGGGAACATGTCCCTGTACCTCGATGGTCCAAGCAGCTCTTTTTAATAAACAGCTGCAGAGCCCCAGTGCTGACCAGCTATCCCCTAACAGTGTGCTTTGGCCTTGCTCAAATCACTTATGTCATGTGGCCAGCTGGAGACTTCACAGGGTGGCCGCTGATGTCCAGAAATCCAATTTTGTCTGTTTGTCAGAGACTGTCAGCTGCCTGGAGACTGACTCGTGCTAACCAAACTCCTAGGAGACTGACATTGAGCCTTCCAAACCCAGCTTATTGACTCCTGGTGAAGGAAGGGCCCTTCTGGGGGACAGATGTGTTACTGCCCTCTTAGTCCTATCTTCTGAGGGGAGAGGTGGCTGGGTTTAAGGACTTTACATGGAATAAGTCTTAAAGACTGTCCCAGGAATCTAGACTCAGTGTCCTTGCTCATGTATGGGGCTGAAGAATTGCACCAGAATTCTCTCAGTCTTTAATAAATGGTGCGCCGTTTTCTTTTCCCTTGTTCTCTCCTCCATGTGGGAACCCCCAGGTGTTCTGCCGCAGCTTTCATATTTCCAGACCCTGCCTGAGACCACATCTCCTGCCCTGGCCTGGATCCAGGTGTTTCTGGGTCTCCTCACTCCCCCACCTGTTTGGATTGTCTGGAAGGAGATGTGCACACAGACGGGGGCAGGAGCACAGCCATTGTGGGGTGATCCTTACTATTTCTACTCTTCCTATTTTTTTTTTTAACTTTTTCTTACTATTTCTACCCTCAAGGCCAACTCCCTGTAAGAGGAGGCACAAGTGGCACCTCCTGGCTGGAAGGGTTCTTCCTGACACACGTGCTACTTTGTACCCGTCTCCACAGAAAGAACCCCTGTTAATTATCTACGTCCCTGGTTCCCAAAACCATCCTGTGAACAGGCTGCCTCACAAGAGGCAGTTTATGAAATACAGATTGCTGGACCCATCTTGCAGGTCTGGCCGGGGTCTAGAGTCTTATTTGTAAAACATTCCTCAGGAGGAGAGGCATCCCTTGGGTGGTAGCCAGCTCTTTTGGAATGTTTTTGTGGCACTGCTGGCTTGCCACCAATGGTGATGAGTGAATTGGAGGTCTCTTTTCTTATTTATGCTTTTCTTTTTTGCTTAAATTTTTAATGAACAAGTGTCATCTTACAAAGCAGTCTTTTTTTTTTTTCCTTCAAATGAAAGATTCTCCAGATTATTCTTTTAATCAGCCAAATTTGGGAACCACCACTGTAAACCTGTTATCCCAGACCCAGAGCCCGTGTTTTATGGAGGAAACAAAGGCTTCAAGAATGAACTGGCTGACTGGCGCTGGGGGCAGCAGGACTGAACGGTGTGGACACTACTGGGTTAATGTAGAAAGACCGTACCCAGTATATACTCTCTGCGTCTTGACTAGATCCACAATTCTAAGCCCCAGGGGCCTTGTTTCTGGGGTGTTGGTTAGAATGTCCATAATCAAATGCCCATATATACAGGTATGGGAACAAATTCAACCCAGGCATCCTCCCTCAGCTCTAGATTAAAATATGGGTGACATCAGCCATCCTGATGCTTACATATCTGACAGGCGGAGACCTCTGCAATGCCCAGTGTCCCCCACCTCTTCATTAGACCACTTCACCCTGCAATGCCTCAACTTCCGCATCTGTGAAATAAGCACTACCTCCCTTACCAAGTGGACGTGAAAATCAAATTATATGATATATGTGAAGGGCTTTGGGAAAGAAAGTACCAAGCATTACATAATTTTAAGGTGGTCTCATCACTATCAATATTATTATATTACCCCCAAAGACTTTACGTGTCTGCTAAGTGGCACCAAATAGAATCACTACAGGTGGGAGAAATACTTTATTCTATTATAACCCAATGAAAGCCTCCTTGGGTGGGTGTGGGAGGAATCAGGATTCCCATAGAAAGATATTACTTCTGAATTTCCTGATTAAAGTAGCTCTAATGGCCCATTAGCGAATCATTTCACACCCTCTGCCCTTTTCGTGGCTGCTTTCCAGCTACGCTCCAGAGCCAGGAATTGTTTGGGTGAGCGAGTTGGTACATGTAAGTCAGAGAATGTTTTTCCATCTGCTCAAAGGCAAGAGCATGTCTCTTTTGCTGCTCTGGGTGGTGAAAATGCTTCAAGATTTGTCATTTTGAGAATGGCAGGGTTTTTGACCTTGTGTTCCAGACTAGATTAAGAACCAGACAGATTTTAATATCTGTAAAAAGCTTCTGCAACTGTTCCAACAACTAGATATCCCTAGAAAGGATAAGGCTTTGTTTTTCTCCCAGGAAATGATACAGCTTGAGAATGGTGGGACTCACTCTGTGGTAATTAACCTTAATGATACAAAGCACCAACTGCATCTCCATAGAGTTGCTTAAAGGAAATGTATAGATTTGGAGAGACAAAGAATAAAAACAGAAACTTTATGTAAAACATCAGACATTAATTCTAATTAAAGGAGTATGTGATTTAATGACATGCTGTAAATGTGACGTGCTTCCTAGAGGGTGCTTCTGGCTCTGAGATACTATGATTCTGTGAGGGATCCTGGTTGGAGTGGTTTGGAAAGAGTTCATGAGAAAGGCTTTTCTTAAACTGAGCCTTGATGTATGAGTAGGATCTGTGTAGGTAGAGAGAATAGAAAGTACATCCCAGAGAGTGAAAGTACAGGGTAGAGGCCGGGGGATGCGGTGGTGCCCTCCGGGTTTGCTGCGTGCTAACAAGGAGAAGAGTAGGGGAGGAGATTCATCTTGTAGACACTTATAGGTTGGTCAGATTTGATCTGAAAGGAAAAAGAGGAGATTGAAAGGACTTTAATAATATAGACCAGTTGTATTAAATGGTTTTGGTCATTTTCCTTTGCTTAGAAAACCGTTTACCAAATGCCAGACTGCTGAGAGTCCACCTTAGAATTACCTGGACAACTTTTAAAAAAGAAAGTATTCTGGATTCTACTTACCTCTACTCCCAGGCTCATGACATCAGAATCTTGGAAGCAGTGGGAGGTAGGGAAAGAAGTAGAGTACCTCATTGTTTTTCAGAAATTCAAGTGCAAGCAACCTTAGGAACTATGCAATTTCCTAGGAATTTCATCCTCGTGTATGACCCAAGGACAATGTGAGATAGCACTTAAAACCCACTTCTCCGATCTGTGTAATCCTAACAAGCAACAGAAAACAATTCTGACACATTTAAAGCAGAAAGCAAATTTAGCAACAGAACATTGGGAAGCTCACAGAAGCCAATGGAAGTGTCAAGGTCTGGGCTTAAGAGAAAGGACAAAACCAGGGGGACTAGGTAGCCAAGGACATGTCCAAGGTCAAGGCATAGGAGAGCCATCTGCTGAGGACACCACAACTGCCACCACCACCATTACCTGACTCCTCTACTAGCCTTTATCTATCCTTGTGTCTTCACGTACCTTCCTCATGACCCAGAATGCCAGGCCAGGTCTTCCAGTGGGCAAATCTGAGTCACGCACCTGCAGACTAGTGCCCAGGAGTGGGGAGAGAACACAGATGTCGGGCGTGGTGGCTCGTGCCTGTAATCCCAGCACTTTGAGAGGCCTGGGCGGAGGATCGCTTGAGGCCAGGACTTGGAGAGAATAGATTTTTCTTCTCTACCATCCTTCACATGACAGGGGCTTCCCCCGACTCCAAAGGGTGATTCCAAAGGTGCTGCATAGCCACAAAAACGTTCATCTTCCCTACCGCACAGGTAAAACAGGTTGGAGAGGCTTGTCTCCTCTCTCTTCACCCTCTTTCTACGGGTCCATGTCTTTCTCTTTCAGTGTCTCTCCTTGACGCCCCACCCTCTCCGGCTTGGTGTGCTTGGCTGACTGTGGTCATTTCTCTTCGCGTTAGTCCTTTCACCCAGCCCCCTGCCAAGTTTAAAGCTTCCCTGGCGGCCTTCCTGCCTCAGAAGGCAGCCATTCCATTGAGGGACAGTGGTAGGTGTTCGGAAAGTTTTTGTTTTATGAAGCCAAGTATCTTCTGCCCTTCATCTTTTTCTCACTGGTGCTACTTCTGCAGCCTGTGGCACCCTGCAGTGATCCACCCGCTGCTTCGTGTAATCGCTTATAGATTTGTGTATAAAACTGTCACGTCCCTCCCACACACCATCCTCCCCCCATGGTGTCTCTTCCGAGCTAAGCATCCTTCGCTCTTCAGCTGCTCGTCCTAAGTGAGCATGGCCATCTTAAAATTGTGCTGCATCGAATCCTCCACACGTGATCTGACCCAGAACAGGATTATCACCTCCTCTGGTGACGTGCACAGTTTCCTCCTCTTAATGCAGTCAGAGATTGCAGTGCCTTTGCAGTTGGCTCTGTCACGGAATTAAGTTCACTGCCCACGAAAACCCACAGGTTTTGCCTGAAGCTACGTGGGACTCGTTTAAAATATCCTGTGGGATCGGAGTCTGATCCATGAGCCTGGGGCCACCGTCCTGGCACCAGCATTATACTCTGTTAACTTGATTCACTTGAGAGAATCTCCCCGCGGCTCTGTGGAAGGACTGAGAAAATGAGTTCTGTGCCACTGGCAAAATGAGGAGTCCTCACCAGTGAGGAAAATTCAGTTTTATATACTTTATTTCCATTAAGTGGATCACCATACATGAGAAAATAAATAATTGACTTGGTATTGATAGATGGAAGACAGGGTGAGGGTTTGGTTTGCAAGAGTATTTTTTAATATTATTTTTAAGTCAAGCTTATTAAGATATAATTTGCTTATGTTCTTTTTTTGATGTATGAAAAGTGTTGTAAGGTTAATTTATAAAGGAAATGTACAAGACAATGAGGAAAAGATAAACACTCCAATAGGCAAATGAGAATAAGAAATTAACAGAAGAGAAAAACAAATCATCAGTAAACATAAAAAAATGTTTGTGCTGGGTTTTTAAATTTTAATACATTTAGGGGGTATAAGTGTTTTGTTACATGGGTAAATTATATAATGTATAGTGCTGAACTTGGGGTTTTCAGTGTACCCATCTTCAGAACAGTGTACATTGTACCCGATAGGTAGATTTTTATCCCTTCCCCTGCCCCTTCTTGGTTTCCAATGCCCATTACACCGCTGTATGAACTTCTGTATTCCTCATTTAGCTCCCACTTATAAGTGAGAATGTGTGATATTTGTTTTTCCATTCCCGAGATACTTCACTTAGGATAATCATCTCCAGTTTCATCCAAGTTGCTGCAAAAGACATTATTTCATTCGTTTTTATAGCTGAATAGTACTCCATGGTGTATGTGTGTGTATGTGTATATATATACACATACACACACACACACACACACACCCCACATTTTCTTTATCTACTTCTCAATTGGTGAATGCTTAGTTTCATTCCATATCTTTGCAATTATGAATTGTGCTGTGATAAACATTCACAGAAATGGGATTGCTGGATCAAATGGTAGGTCTACTTTCAGTTCTTTGAGGAATCTCCATACTGTTTTCCATAGTGGGTGTACTAGTATACATTCCCACCAACAGTGTATAGCATTCCCTTTTCACTGCATCTGCACAAACATCTATTATTTTTTTACTTTTTAGTAGTGGCCATCCTGAGTGACCAAAGGTTTTGATTTGCATTTCCCTGATGATTAGTGATGTTGAGCATATTTTCATATGTTTTTTGACCATTTATCTATCTTCTTTTGAAAAAAATCTGTTTATGTCTTTCCTTCACTTTTTTTTTTTTTTGAGACACAGTCTCACTCTGTCACCCAGGCCATCATAGCTCACTGCAACCTCAAACTCCTGGGCTAAAGCAGTTCTGCCTCAGCCTCCCAAGTAACTGAGACCATAGGCGTGCACCACCATACCTGGCTAATTTTTGTATTTTTTGTAGAGATGGGGACTCACTCCTGCTCAGGCTGGTCTCGAACTTCTGACTTCAAGCAATTCTCCCGCCTTGGCCTCACAGAGTGCTAGGATTACAAGGCGTAAGCCACCGTGCCTGGCCTCACTCACTATTTATGGGGTTGTTTTTTTCTTGCTGATTTGAGTTTTTTGTAGATTATGTATATTAGTTCTTTGTCAGTTGTAGAGTTTGTGAATATTTTCTCTCATTCTGTAGCTTGTCTATTTATTCTGTTGATTATTTCCTTTGCTGTGCAGAAACTTTGTTATTAAGTCCCACATATTTATTTTTGTTGCTGTATTTGCTTTTGGGGTCACAGTCATAAATTCTTCACCTAGGCTAATGTCCAGAAGAGTTTTTCCTATGTTTTTTCTAGAATTATTATGGTTTCAGGTCTTACGTTTAAGTCTATAATTCATCTTGAGTTAATTTTTGTATATGGTGAGAGAGAGGGATCCAGTTTCATTCTTCTACATGTGGCTATCCAGTTTTCCCAGCACTATTTGTTGAATAGGGCATCCTTTCCTCCAGTGTATATTTTTGTCTGTTTTGTCAAAAATCACTTAGTTATAGCTATATGGCTTTATTTCTGAGTTCTCTATTCTGTTTCATTGGTCTATGTGTCTTCCTTTATACCAGTACCATGCTATTTTGGTTACTGTGACCTTGTATTAATAGTATAATTGGAAGTCAGGTAATGTGATGTCTCCAGATTTGTTCTTTTTCTTTAGGATTGCCTTGGCTATAGGGCTCTTTTTTGGTTCTGTATGAAGTATAGAATTATTTTTTCTAAATCTGTGAAAAATGATGTTGGTATTTTGATGGGAGTTGCATAGAATCTGTAAATCACTTTGGCAGTATGGACATTTTAACAGTGTTAATTCTTACAGTCCATGAGCATGGGATGTTTTTCCATTTGTTTATGTCATCTACAGTTTCTTTCATCATCAGTGTTTTGTAGTTCTCATTGTAGAGATCTTTCACCTCCTTGGTTAAGTGTATTCTTAGGTATTTTATTTTCTTTGCAGCTATTGTATATGGTATTGCATTCTCGATGTGACTCTTAGCTTGACTGTTATTAGCATATAGAAATGCTACTGATTTGTGTGTGTTGATTTTGTAACCTGAGACTTTATTGAATTTATTTATTCTTAGGAGTCTTTTGGTAGAGTCTTTAGGGTTTTCTAGATATAAGATCATATCATTGGTAAACAGGAATAGTTTGACCTCCTCCTTCCTGATTTGGATGCCCTTTATTTCTTCCTCTTGCCTGATTGTTCTGGCTAGGACTTCCAGTACTATGTTGAATAGAAGTGGTGACAGTGAGCACCCTTGTCTTATTCCAGTTCTTAGGGGGAATGCTTTCAACTTTTCCCCATTCGGTATGATGTTAGCTGTGGCTTTGTCATATATGGCTTTTATTATTTTGACATATGTTCCTTCTATGCCTAGTTTGTTGAGGGTTGTTATCATGAAGGAGTATTGGATTTTATCACATGCTTTTTCTGCACCTATTGAGATGATCGTATGGTCTTTGTTTTTAATTCTGTTTATGTGGTAGATCACATTTATTGATTTGCATTTGTTGAACCATCCTTGCATCCATAAGATGAAACCTACTTGATCATGATTAATTATCTTTTTGATGTGTTGTTGGGTTCAGTTTGCTAGTATTTTGTTGAAGATTTTTGCATCTATGTTCATGAGGGATATTGGTCTGTAGTTTTCTTTTTTTGTTGTGTGCTTTCCTGGCTTTGGTATCGGGGTGATAATGGCTCCATAGAATTGGTTAGGGAGGATTCCCTTCTTCTCAATATTATGGAACAGTTTCAGCAGAATAGGTGCCAGTTCATCTTTGTAGATCTGGTGGAATTCAGCTTTGAATCCATCTGGTCCTGGGCTTTATTTTGTTGGAAGATTTTTTTGTTATGGTTTCAATCTTGCTACTTGTTATTGATCTGTTCAGGATTTCTATTCCTTCTTGATTCAAGCTTGGGAGGTTGTGTGTTTCGAAAAATTTATCCATTTCCTCTAGGGTTTCTAGTTTGTGTGGGTAGATGTGTTCATAGTAGTCTCGAATGGTATTTTGTATTTCTGTGGTATAGGTTGTAATGTCTTCTTTTTTCATTTCTGATTGAGCTTGCTTGAATCCTTTCTCTTCTATTTCTGGTTAATCTAGCCTAGTGGTCATCAATTTTGTTTATTGTTTCAAAGAACCAACTTTTCATTTTGTTGATCGTTTGTATTGTTTTTTTCATTTCCATTTCATTTTCTTCTGCTCTGATATTTATTTCTTTTTTTCTGCTAGCTTTGGATTTGGTTTGTTCTATTTCTCGTTCCTTGAGGTTTGGCATTACGTTGTTAATTTGTAATCTTTCTGTCTTTTTGAGATAGGCATTTAAGGCTATGAACTTCCTTCTTAGCACTGCCTTTTCTCTATCCCTGAGATTTTGGAAGCTTGTGTCATCTTTGTAATTCAATTAAAAAAATTTTTTTATTTCCATCTTGATTTCATTAACCCAAGGATCATTCAGCAGCAGGTTGTTTAATTTCCATGCATTTGTGTAGTTTTGAGAGTTCCTCTTAGAATTGAGTTCTAGTTTTATTCCATCATGGGTCTGAGAAGATACATGGTATGATTTTGATTTTTCTAAATTTGTTGAGATCTGTTTTGTGGCCTAACATATGACCAGTCTTGGAAAATATCCCATGTGCTGAGAAGAATGTATTTTCTGCAGGTTTTGGGTAAAATGTTCTGTAAATGTCTGTTAGGTCCATTTGTTATACAGTCTCATTTAAGTCTGGTGTTTCTCTGTTGATTTTCTGCCTCAATGATCTGTCTAGTTTTGTCAGTGGAGTGTTGAAGTACCCAGTTATTATGATGTTGCCATTTATTTCTTTCCTTAAATCTAGTAGAATTTGATTTATGAATCTGGGAGCTCCTGTGTTAGGTACATATATATTTAGGATTGTCATATCTTCTTGTTGAATTGATCCCTTTATCATTTATAATGATTATCTTTTTCTTTTTTTTTGTATTTACCATTTTTGATTTAAAATCTATTTTATCTGATATAAGAATAGCTACTCCTGCTCACTTTTGGTTTCCATTTGCATGGAACATTTTTTTCTACCCCTTTACCTTGAGTTTATGAGAATCAAATCTTTGTGAGTTAAATGGGTTTCTTGGGGACAGCATATACTTGGATTGTGTGTTTTTATCCATTCAGCCAATCTATATCTTTTAAGTAGGGCATTAAGACCATTTATATTCAATGTTAGAATTGATATGTGAGATACTATTCTGGTGATCATGTTGATTGTTGCCTAGTTGTCTAGTTGCCTAGTTGATTGTTTTCTCCCTTGTTACTGTTTTATAAGAGCTATGAGTTTTAACATCGGGGTGTTTTTAGATGGGTAGATACTGATCTGTGCCATGTATAGAGTACTTTTAAGCATTTCTTGTAGGGCAGGTCTGGTGGAGACAAATTCTCCTAGAGTTTGCTTCTCTGGGAAAGACTTATTTCTCTTTCATTTATGAAACTTAGTTTGCAGGATGCAAAATTCTTGGTGAGCATTTATTCTGTTTAAGAAGACTAAAAATGGGATTGCAATCCCTTCTGGTTTGTAAGATTTCTGCTGAGAAGTCTGCTGTTAGTCTGATAGGTTTTCCTTTGTAAGTTACTTGATGCTTTTGTCTTGCAGCTTGTAGGATTTTTTCTCCTTCACTTTGACTTTGGCCAGACAGATGACGATGTGTCTTGGTGATATCCTATTGGCCTTGAATCTTCCAGGTGTTTGCTGACTTTCTTGTTTCTAGATGTCTATATCTGTACCAATACCAGGGAAGTTTTCTTCCAATATTCTCTCAAATAGGTTTTCCATGCTTTTTGCTGCTGCTTCTTCTCCCTCAGGGATACCTGTGATTCTTATATTTGTTCATCTCACATAATCCTTTATTTCTCAGAGAGTTTCTTCTTTTTTTTTTTTTTTTTTAATCTTTTTTTTTTTTTTGAGATAGAGTCTCGCTTTGTTGCCCGGGCTAGAGTGAGTGCCGTGGCATCAGCCTAGCTCACACCAACCTCAAACTCCTGGGCTTAAGCGATCCTACTGCCTCAGTCTCCCGAGTAGCTGGGACTACAGGCATGCGCCACCATGCCCGGCTAATTTTTTCTATATATATATTTTAGTTGGCCAGATAATTTCTTTCTACTTTTAGTAGAGACGGGGGTCTCACTCTTACTCAGGCTGGTCTCGAACTCCTGACCTTGAGCGATCCACCCGCCTCGGCCTCCCAGAGTGCTAGGATTACAGGCGTGAGCCACCACGCCCGGCCAAGAGTTTCTTCTTGATTCTTTTTCTTCATTTCTGGCTGACTGGGTTAATTTGAAACCTTTGTCTTCAAGCTCTGAAATTCTTTCTTCTGCTTGGTCCAGTCTGTTAAAACTTTCCACTGTATTTTGACACTCCCTAAATGACTCTTTCATTTCTGAAGTTCTGTTACATTTTGTCCTATATTACCTATCTCTTTAGTGAATTTTTCATTCCTATATTGAATTTTTTCCTTTTTTGTTGTTGTTTCTTTGTGTTAGTTTTCACCTTTCTCATCAATCCCATTGATCTTACTTGTGATCCATTCTCTGAATTCCAACAATTTTCTTTTGGGTGGAATCCACTGTTGGAGAGCTAATGTGATCCTTTGGGGGTGTCAAAGCAGCCTACTTTTTTCTTTTCTTTTTTTTACATTGCCAGAATTTCCTATGGTGGTTCCTTCTTATCTGAAACCTCTTCTCTCAACTCAAAACAGCTTTGCGGTACACTACTTCTCCTCTGGCTGGGAACTCTGTTGCTTAGTGAAGAGGGAGAAGACCCTGGATGGCGTGTTGAGTCCTACTGTGGGAGATTGATGAGGCAGGAGAGAGGCAGATGCACTATGAGCCATTAACACTGCTGCTCTCCTGTGTCTCCCCATTCCATGGGCATGTGGGGTATGGCAGCCATGCTGCAGGCAGTTGGTACATGGTGGGTGGTTGGCAGGCTTTTGGCAGGTGGTTGACAATAGCTGGCACATAGCGGCCTGGGCATTTGCTCTGCCTAGGTCTAGTGGCAGCAGTGGTAATGTGAACATTCATCCTGCTCAGGTTTTTGGTGGCAGTGCTATCCAGGTGGCATCAGTAGGAGCCAGGTGCCATGGCCACATGCTCTGCCCAGGTCCCATGGCAGGTGTGGTTGGACAAGGCCAGCCAAGGGGCAGCAACAGGTACCAAGTCTGTGGGTGTCTGCTCTGCCTGGGGTCTCTTGGCGGTGGGGTGTATGTGAGAGGGTCTGGCTTCCTTGCTTCTCTTTGGCCCAGCAGGTGCAGTGTGGAGAGGTGGCAGCAATGGATCTGATCCCTAGGTAGATGCAGTGTTCCGGGTCTTGGGCCTCAAAATGACACCAGCTGCAACACCCAGGGTTCAGGAACTGGCAGGACACCCATGTGCCTTCTCTCCAGAGCAATGCCACTGCATTGTTTCCAGTCAGCTCCCTGTATCATACCGGAGTCCTGCTGCAGTAGAGGGCTCCTCCCACAGCTCATATTGCTATGTCTGTAGGGGAAGTGTGGAGCCCCAAGGTTTTCTCCTCTATCCCTTCCCCACATGTGGGTGTCTTCTCCATGTACCTCCAATCCTGCCAAACGGGTTGCCCTACTTCACTCTCCTTCACTTTTAGGTACCTCCCATCACCTCCCTGTTGATTCCCAGTGCTCTCTCCTAGATGATCGATCTGAAGGTAAATATCTACTCACAACTTTTGATCATCTTCGTGAGAGCTGCATGTGCAGGCTGCTTCTCGCTCACCATCTTGGTCCCTCCTTAATTTGCTTATACTCTTTAGCATAATAAATTTTTCCCAATTCCAGAAATATTAAATGGAGTATACTTACAATACAAAATTGAGATACTATGCTAACATAAGTAAGAAACTAAAAAAACACTTTTCTAACTTTACCAGTCTATAAATTCTGACAAAGTCTATAAAGTCTTGTGAATTGCCACTACACTCAAGACAGAGAATCAGTCTATCACCCTTAAAGTGCCCACTGTAGTCAATCCCTCTCCTTACTCCCATCATTTGGCAACCACTGATATATGTACTCTGTTCCTATTATATTGCCTTTTCAGAATGTTATGTAAATGGAATCTGTCTTAGTCCATTTGGGCTGCTATAATAAAATATAAAATACCTTAGACTAGGTGATTTATAAATAACAAAAATTTATTGCTTACAGTTCTGGAGGCTGGCAAGTCCAAGATCAATACACCAGCAGATTCAGTGTCTGGTGAGGGCCCTATTCCTCATAGATGATGCCACTTTGCTGCATCCTCACATGGTGGAAGGGATAAACAGTCTCCCTCAGGCTTCTTATACAAGCGTACTAATCCCATTCACCAAGGATCCGCTCTCATAACCTAATCACTTGTCAAAGCCCCTGCCTCTTAATACTATCTCTAGTTGGGGATTTAGTTTCAGCATATGAATTTGGGGGAAGCACAAACATTCAGACAATAGCAGAATCATGTAGTACGTAGCCATGCGAATGTTCTTTCGCTTAGCATAATGCATTTGAGAGTGATTCATGTTATTGCATGTATCAATACATGCAATTTTCATTGCTGAGTTGTATTCCTTTGTATGGATGTGCCACCATTGCATCCTGGGCAACAGTGAGACCCTGTCTCTACAGAAAAAAATTAAAAATTAGCCAGGTGTGGTGGCACACACCTGTAGTCTCAGCCATTTGGGAGGCTGAAGCAGGAGGATTGCTTGAGCCCAGGAGTTTGAGGTTGCAGTGAGCTATGATCACTCCACTGTACTGTAGCCTGGGCAGCAGAGCAAGTCCTGTCTCAATAAAAAAAAAAAGTGTGCCACAGTTGGTTTATCCATTCTCTCCTGGAACATGCTGTTTCATCAGATAGAGGTCCGTGTAACATCTCATGAAAGAGAGGTTTTGCACCCCATCTCTTCTCAGACAAACATAGTCTGTCAGACAAAGAAATCTTTATTCTTACATGTGATCTCTACACTTCAGTCATGCTCAATTCTCCTCTTTGTAATACCTCCTGAAGCACTGGAAAAAATATAAAAAGCAGAGAATTTAGATGGAGTATGTATGTTTTCTTTTTTCTTTGCCCACAAGCATAAGCACTAGATTTTTGTCTATTTTGAATACAGATCTTATTTCTATCTCTTATTATACTTTGAAACAAGTTTAAACCCTTCTTAGTTTTTGTTTGTTCTTTTTAAAGAAAAATTTGGTCAATATCTCTAAAGAAAATCTGTCACTATTTTAATATTATGGATTCTTTATTAAATTGTGATTATTACATAAATAGGGATGCCAGAATTTACAGTCTCTTTTTAAGTACTGTTTTTAGTTTAAATTTGGACTTGTTCCACTAAGTGTCTGTGGTAATAATTTTGTGATATCCATGCCAGGAGATATAGTTATATCATAAACACTGTACTCTGAAATTCAGGTTAGAGTGGAAAAAGGGGTATTATAGAAGAGAATGATTTGAAATAATTATGTGATGGGAATGTCTGAATTTGTAACCTCTGTATACTTTTGATTTATGATCTGATAAAAATAACATTTAAGGGAAACCTTCTTGGATTTTATAACCTTAATTGAAAACTTGTGCGTGCTGATTACAGCATAGAGATTCACTCCGAGATTCAAAGCTGACCACTCGGGCTGGCTATGTGAATTAGTTTGCTTTATAATGGGGGCCACCTGAATTTACTGCATCCTTAACTAAAGAATAGTTGTTCAGATCATTTACCTATAACCAGAGTTCTTGTAACTAGTAAATGGACTCTGCAGGCATTGTTTTAAGAATACCGGATTCTGCTGTCTTCCTTTCCTATCTATAAATAAATGCAATTTCCTCTACAATATGAAAAGAAATCATTTGGAACTTGAATAGATGAACTTAAGTTTCATTTTGAAAGGGGAAAAGTGAATTAATAGCTAAGAAATTTTTGAAAAATAGCAACAATGGAAAGGAGTATGTTCTCACCAGACAGCAAACTGTACTTTAAAGCTCTAGTAGTTAAAACAGTGTGGCATAGAAACCGACACACAGACCCATGCAACAGAGTAGTGAATCCCAAATAGGCCCATATATGGCAGACAATTTCATGTATGGAAATGAGGTGTTTCAAAACTGGAGGATAAAAAAAAAAACCTGGAGGATAAAGGCCAATCTGTTTAGGAAATCTTATTGAAATAATTAACTAAAACTTTTAGACAAAAAAAGTATAAAGTTAGATCTTATCTTGAATCCTACACAAAAAGAAATTCCAGATGGGGTAAATAGCTTAAGCATAAAAAAGAAATCTGTGGAAGTATTTGAAGAAAATACAGTATTTTTTATCATCCAGGTAGAGCAGCCTCCTCAAATAAGGCTATCAATGCAGGAAGTCATAAAAGAGAAGACATACTAAACTTCTCTGTGACAGTATACCACAAAATGTTGAAAGTCAAGTTATTGGAATGGTTTGGGGGTGATGTGCAGGAGTGACTTTCACATTTTACTCTATGTACTTCGCCACCACCTGAATTGTGTGTACAGGAACGTCTTCATAAATTGCACAGTTTTCTGAAGGAGCTTTGCCAGAGCACATGGACTATGCTAAATACTCATATAAGTTATAGCCGCTATTATTATTTTTAAACCCCTTTCCTCACTTACAGTGATTCACATTTAGAAAACGTGGCTCCATATCTAAATGTATTTTTGTAAAATTCTCTCGTTTTGCAAAACATTGCTTTTTTGTTGTTGATACCCTGAATGCATTTTTCTACCATTCCTCATTATTGCTCAATGCAGGGGGTAAAATACTCAATTCTATTACCAAATATATTGTGGCTGTTGGCTTTGGGAGAGGCGGGAACATCAGGTTACAAAAGGGCCTTGAACCTGCTTCAAGGTGTGCACAGTCTTGTTGACTGACGTGATGTACACATAACCACTAGAGAGCAATTTGAGAAAGTTGTATGTTAAGTGCCAAGTTGAGGGTTATCAGACCAGGGTTGGGCACTGGAGGACCCTGAGCTCTGTGCCCTTAGAACTTCTAGAGATGACCTGTCTCTCCAGGAGCCAAGAAGAGGTGGACTAAGGAGCCCAAGAGTGATACACAGATGTTTCTGAGAACTTTCCCTGTTTTCTGTCTCCTTTGAAACAGGCTTCTTTCTAGCTGAACCCATGCTCTGACATTGGGGTGATTCACATGTGACCCTCTAGAATGCCACATTGGAAGGTTGGTTTTCTTGCAGAGAAGATGGCCTCTCCTGGGGCTGCAGTGGAATCAACTTCACCTGAGCGCACAGGCCAGGACCCTGTGGCTGGCACCCAGCTGCCGAGCATTTCTGTCTTCTCCATGTGGGTGTAGTTGACCTCTCTGCATGTATAGATCAGGGGGCTTGGATGCAGTCATTATGAACATTTTTTAAAATTTTTTTTATCAATACATAATAATTGTACATATTCATGGATTACATGTTACACGTCTTGATACAAGCACACAACATACAATGATCAAATCAGGGTAACTGGGACAAGATCATTGTGAACATTTTTTAAGTATTACAATTGTATGCCTCATGCTTTGCATCTAAGTATTATTTAATTCTCATAGCAACCCATTTTAGATGAGAAACAACTCTTTGTTTCATTGAAGTTCTATATGGTTTTTCTTGTCTTTTGTTTATTTCTGCTCTGATATTTATTATTTCCTTCCTTATAACTTTGGGTTTTATTCTTTTTCTAGTGCCTTGAGGTGTAAAATTAGGTCGTTTATTTGAGGTCTTTCTATTTTCTTAATGTAGGCATTTATTGCTTATAAACTTCCCTCTCAGAACTGCTTTTGCTGCATTTCAAAGTTTTGAGTATATTGTGTTTCCATTTTCATTTTTATCAAGATACTTTTTGATTTTAATTTTGAGTTTTTCTTTGACCCATTGATTGTTCAGGAGTGTGTTATTTAATTTCCACATATCTGTGTATTTTCCAGTTTTCTTTCTGTTAATTTCCAGTTCCATACCACGGTGATTGGAAAAGCTACTTGATACGATTTCGGTCTTCAAAATTTGTTAAGATTTGTTTTGTGGCCTACCATATCATCGTCCTGGAGAATGTTCCATGTCCACATGAAAAGGATGTGTATTCTGCTGTGGGATGGAATGTTCTGTATATGTGTCTGTTAGGTTTATTTGGTCTTGGTCTATAGTATTGTTCAAGTTCACTGTTTCCTTATTGATTTTCTGTCTGAATGATCTATCCATTGTTGAAAGTGGAGTATTAAAGTGTCCTATTATTGTATTGCTGTCTATTTCTCCCTTTCAGTGTTGTTAATATTTGCTTTATAATAATGTCTAGGTGCTCCGATGTTGGGTAGAAAACCTGGCAAATACAGGTAGGAGAAAAAACAAAGAGGAAACTGAGTTCATACCAAAGCTTAGGCAACTTTAGCAACCTGTGTGAAGCATGGATAGTGGACTTTGGAATCTTCATTGGGTGTGTTTGCCTTTTAAATAATCTGTGAGGTGTGTTTAGTGGGGAGAAAGGCTGAAATGACAGCACATTAATGCCTGTTGACTCTTTGACCCAGGAGGAACTCGCCAATCACACAGTGGTTCGGGCTCTAGGAAGCTTACTCCACCCCGAGATCCCACACTTGGCAGGGGGTTGCACATCCCAGTCCTGTCACTGGGATGTTATGGGATTCCTGACTTCTCAAGATATTCCTGAGATTCATGTTGTCAAAGGTGTGTTACTGAAAATCAGAAAATAAAATAATTGCTTATACAGTTTCCTTCTAAAATGGAAGGGTTTCAGAATCTCGAAGCAGGTCCTGAACGAGAAAACTGTTAATGTCCTGCTATTCAGATACCTAGTTCATCTCTCATATGGTCAACTCTAGCCTCCGTGGGGGTTTTGCCCATTATGTGGCCTTAAATGACTTCCCCCACTTGGCAATATCTTGGTTTACTATACCCATAAAGGGTAAGACAAGAGACATAAGGGCCACTGATGACTCAAATCGATGAGGAGCTAACTGTGGTGATTCTCTACGTTCTCAAGATGATCTTCACCAGACCTTTAAGTTGGGTTCGTCCCATCCAAATTTATATGTAACAGCTATCTCTTGTTCTGTCCAGCGTACTGCTGTTTATTGAAGTAAAAACTACTCACCACTACGATATATAGTTGGAAGAGAAGTAATTACAAATCACAGCTGGAAATCTTCTCTCTCATCTTGTTATCTAGATACCAAGTATCATAATTTTAAAAACAAACCAGGAAATTCAAATGCAGAAATTCCAAATATCTAAGAATCAAAACAGCAGGGTTTTTTCCCTATTATTCATGTCATAACACATAATTTTTATCTGATTTTAAAATGTATTTAATATATTTAAAGGATGTATATTATTTCAATTTTAGTAAATCATCTTTGGTCTTATGGGTGACACAACTAAATGAAGCAGTATACATCATTTGTGAAATAGGGAAAATTATCTTGATATTTTAAAAAATTGTATTAAAATAGGTTTTAAAGTACTTTAATAGAGTATCTAATATATTTTTATACTTAAGATGGCTGTTATATAACCATGCAAAACATGATAAAATTATTTTAAACCAATCTTAGGGGTTTTACAAGATTATGTCTTATTGTAAAAGTTCAAGAGTCCAACAAGGCAGGGAGAATCTAAGGAGAGGGAAAGAGGCTGTGTGAGTTTCCTAGGACTGCCACAGCAAAGTAGCACAAATTGGATGGCTTAAAACAACAGAAACTTACTTTCTCACAGTTCTGGAGACTAGAAGTTTGCAATCAAGTCGTGTCAGCAAGGTTGGTTCTTCCTGGAGGCTCTGAGGGAGAAACCATCCCATGCCTCTCTCTTAGCTTCTCATGGTTGTAGGCAATCCTTGGCGTTTCTTGACTTGTAGACACATCACTTCAATCTCTACCTCCCTCTTCACAGCGTCTTTTTTTCTGTCTCTGTGTGCCCTTTTCTCTCTTATGAGGGCACTCTCATTGGACTTTAGAGTCCGCTCTACTTCAGTGTGATGTCATCTCAATACTTAACTAATTATACCTGCAAAGACCCAATTTCCAAATAAGGTCACATTCTGAGGTTCCAGGTGGACATGAATTTGGGGGTGAGGGGCACGCTAGTCAACCCAGAAACTTTCCACTGCTACATGTCCAGTTTGAGACAGAGTTAGAATTCACAGTTCTGGCACCATGGCCTTGAACATGGCCTCAACCTCTGCCCGGACCACTCTCCTCTCGCCTCCATCGGGACCCTGTGCCTCCGCCACCTCCCAGCCTGCTAACTCCTCCTGGGCCTCACACCACCGCCGCTTCCTGAGGAAAACCTTGCTGCCACATCCACCACCCCGCCCAGAGCAGACCAGTCCCCCTTTTATAAGCTTCTGAAGTAACCTGTGCTTCTGTTGGAGCATTTTTCCTATAATTAATATAATTTTAAAATGTGTATGTTTATATATTTTCTTTACTTTTATCTAATATTTTCCTTAATGTTTATTATTTTATGCTGTATAGTATATTTATAAATTTTAATTTGATCAGTATGATTTATATAATTAGTAAATTGATTTTTTTAGCGAATTACATGTTGACTGTGAACTCTGAGGGTGCAGGGACGGACCTCCATTATTCACCGCATTGTACCGGCACTGAGCCCGATGCCTGCACTCAGTTTTTGAAACTCATTTCTCTTTATTTCACCTCTCTAACTCTCAGAGAAAATCTGTTCCTCAGCACAAGACTGGTTCCCTTCTGGGTGTGCTGTTGACTGTGCCTCCCCGGGAATTCCCTGCTGGGCCATTGTGTGTTTCCTCTGTGCAGCCTTCATGTCCAACGAAGCAGGGAGAAGATCTGTGGCTGGATTCCATCTTGTCTGAGGGGGGTCTGTGTCGTCTTGAAATCTGAGGTGTGGGGCGTTTAAAATACAGCTTCATTAATTGATCCTCTTGGGATTTAAGAAAAGAATGGAATCTAAAAGTTCAATTTTCTTATTCGTTCTTCATCCCAGTTGCTTTTTTGCCCTTCCATCCACCACCCTGGCCCCAGGTAAAGAAGAGAATGAGGTCATCTAAACTTTAAAAAACAGAAATTTGCTTTAGACAAGGTTGATGTTAATAGAATCTTTGATTTGGAACTTCAGGCATTGGAGAAGACCTTGTAAGAAGGCCCCTTTGGACTTAGTCACGTATTATGTTTTTTTGAAGATGTTTCCAATGAAACCGGGCCCTCTAAATTTTGTGCCTAACAATTGAAAGAAGTCTTCTTTCCAGTTCTTCTTTAAGAAACAATGCTAAAATTTTCCACAGATCTGCTTGCATATCTTAACTTTTCTTTCCTTAAGTCATGTCTGGGCTAATCTCCTGTTGCCCGAAGCCAAAGTATGTGGAAGTGGTCCCTTTTGAGAACAGGTGGTGCCAATATGTAAATCCTTTGGGGAAGTTGGACAGGGAGGGGAAATTAATAAATCTTATCTTGACACTCTCAGTAGGCCAAAAGAACGGATTTCAAAGGACTGCAGTAAGTCTCTAGGAGGAAATCTCTGAAGAGAAGTCAGGATGTGAAGTGTCAACAGCAGCAAAAACCCCAGTTGCTAAGTGCTGCCCTGTCCTTGGCACCACAGCGTCCCGGGGCTTCCCCACAGCCCACGTCAAACTCTCTAAGCATCTGGTGAACTGTGTGTCTCAACCCCTGAACCGAACCGCTGCCACCTTATAAAGGTCCCATGTGTAAGTGAGTGCAGTCGGCCCCCAACCTGGGAGCTGGAACGAGTTAAGATGCCCCTTTATCTGTGCAAAGCATTCGTGTGTCTAGATGGAACAGTGCCACAATGGAAAACTCTCGTTTTTTCCCCCTAGAGATTTGAGAAGGTCCTCTGGTCAAATGCTTTTGTTTCTCCCCGACTTCCAGATTCTTCCAGATCACACTCTTGCTGGTGTGCAGTTCAAGAAATAACTTTTCAGGGTGTTTGTTTTTCCAGGCAGCCCATGGCTTCAATTTTGTTTTTGGATGTTTTCTGTTTGCTCCAAATAGGAGGGTTCCAAGTCTAGTGTGTGCCGTCTGCCAGCTACTTCCTGCTGAGAACACTTGGTAACGAAGTGAGTTCCTAATATCCTAAAACATGTTTGTGACTCAAAAACCCACACCTGCTTGTACCTCTGAAGCCTGGCTGTACCAGAGCAGAGGGGCCAGCTGTTCGTGCTGGGGTGTTTCCTCCAAAGCTGGGATTGTATGTCTGTGGAGACCGCTAGACAATTAAAAAACATCATAATGTTGACTATGTGATAACATTGTAATATGTCAAAACACTTCATATTAAAACAACAAAGCTTTTGAAACTCTTGCCTCGGAAAAGTGGAAAAGGCCCTTTTAAAGGAAACAGATGAACCAAAAGGGAGGGTCGTTGTCCAAATATTTGTAATAAACGGAGGAAAAATAGGAGAACAGTCATTCCAACTGGTAGGTCAGAGCAGGGTGGGTGCCCAGAGACAGTCTCTCCTCGCACACATGTGCGTCTGATTTACTCATGGCAGTTGCGTCTGTCAGAGGCAGCAGCCCGAGATGTGGAAGCCTGGTCGGGGTGGGCAGCCCACAGACTCCACCTGGAGCCCTGGGGCAATTCCAGGACCTCTGGGACCACCTGGGAGGTCAGGTCAGGCCAGAGTTGGGAGTGAGACCCCGGCCAGATAGGTAGGGAAGCAAAATGGGAAGCCACCGTTGGTCTGTGTTTTGAGACATTTGTCTCACCTGTCTCTGGCAGAGAGTGTGGCCTGCAGTTACCTGTATTCTGCGCTTATTGTCTACACAAGTGTGATTCTCCCCAGCACACGTGTGCACACACAGACACATCCTTCTCAGCACAATGACTCAGGTCCACGTGGTCCTCAAAATACCTCTGCCTCAAGAGGCCAACAGCTGGGCTCCATCCCTAAGGCACATTGGCCCTACCTTTTCAGATCTTGAGTCATTTCTGACTCCCTGCTTGTCCCTGTGAAGCTGATTCTTGCAGAGAACCCTTTCCCCAGACTTGACTGTGGTTCCCTGCACCCCATTTCTACCAGAACATTGGTTTTGACCACTCCCCTTTGTGAGTTCACTTTTCAGGGCTTCCAACCTGGTCAGTCACAGTAGGCAAGTTTAACTTGTTGACCTATGATTGCCCAGCAAATGCCTGACAGGGAAAGAAACTAACATTTGCTGGCATTTACTCCATGCCAGGCGGGAACACAGCCATTCTAGCCCATTCTCCCCGTTAGTCCCCCAACAAGCCCACAGGTAGGTGAGCCAAGGGACTAGTCTCTCAAGTTACCTGTCTTGCCCAAGTGGCAGTGCCGAGACCTGACCCAAGGACAATCTTGCTCCAAATAATTGATATTCGGATGAATTTTGATAAAGCTTTAGGTATTAAGTAAAGAGAGTCCCAATCAGAAGGAGTCTTTTGTTGGTTTTTCCTGGTACCCGCCAACAGATTTAAAGGAAATCTTTGTGAATGCCATTCATCCAATTTGACTTCTCAAATATGCCTCTTCCAGTTTCTTTTATACCCTGATTAGCAGAGTCCTCCTATCCATTCCTGACTACTGTCATACTTCCATCATTTCCTTTTTGGGAGTTACCTTGTTATTCTCATAATGTTGCCCCTTTCACACTGGGCTCTCCAGGAAGCAGATGCTGAGTTGGAGCAAAGAGTGCAAACTGTTGGGGTAACACCTGTAGAAGGATCCGGGAGGAAGCAGGACTGGGCAGGGGGAGCAGCACCCTGAGATGCAGACCCTTAGGGGGAAATGGCCAGGCCTGGTGTCCCCACCTTCCTCAGGCTTTGGCCAGGAATCCCCCCGAGAAGAGCATGACCTCGACTTGAAAGCTGAGGTGGACCATGGTGATGCTCACAGCTGAAGTTTGTGGACTAACTACACCAGTCACCAACTGGGCAGCAAGTCCTTACTTGAAGGGGGATCTGAGTGGTGCTTCTCTGTCATGCATGACCCAGGGATTTGCCTGCCCCTCCCTTCTGATTCCTGTTGGCCCATCACCACCCGACAGCCCATTGTCTTCCACAAGAATCCACAGGAACAAGGAATGTGGTATTAAGATACTTCTTCCTTACAGGTGCTTGCAGACTAGAGCTACCCAGCTGGGGCTGATCATTGTAGAGGGAGAGGTCTCTGGTGCACGGCTATGCCTGAGAAGGGCTGGTCTGGAGTGGGATCACCATGGGGGGTGCAGGAAGGGGACAAGGTGACTGAGCACCAGGAGGGAAGAGGCCAGGATCAGAGGGACATGTCCTGTGTTTGCCCTTTTGCTTGGCCTCAACTGGGCTTGGGGCCAGGTTGGGTCCTCAGTTCTCCGATTCTAGGTAATCACAGCAGGTTATTTCTAGAATTCTTAGGAACTCACTCAAGCTTACAGCTAAGAGATGGAATGAGGTAGTTGGTCACTTCCACCCACACCCTGAGAAACCACTGCCATGTGAGCCTGCCTGAAAATACCTCCTATTTTCCCTAAAGCCCTTTTCTTATGGGTGTGAGACATATTTTGGGTGTTAACGTAACACTAAAGCAGAATCCCTGATGATGTTAATGTGGGGAGAGGCTGCTTGGGGCTGTTAGAAGTTACAGCCCTTTTCCCTTGTCATAATGAGCAACATTAGGATGGGCCTTTGCAGAAGTAGTTCCCAAGATCACTGTCAGGGTCTGTCTGGAATTGGACAGATGAAGAGTTGAATCCCAACACTACTCTTACCAGCTCTGTGACCTTGGGCAAGTTAATCTCTTTAAGCCTCAGTTTTCTCATCTCTAAGAGATAGGTCATACATTCTACCTTAATAGGGTTGTTTTAGATTAAAATGAGGTCATGTCTTTATATAGTCAACCCAGTACACAGTTACAACTTAATCAATATTAGTACCTATCCCCCATGTCTATTATAAAGCCCACATTGGTTTGTGGAACATCGAACGTAAACACATCATTAAAAGCAAGCTTTGCATTTTCAGTGGTTGTGTTTGTGTATATAGAAATTTAGGGTTTACTTAATGCTTCACTTATAGATATTTTTAAAATCCCCAGAGATAAATACAAACGCCTCTGCATTTTCCTTGTCTGAACACAACTGAGAACCAGGGTGTGCAGAGAGATTGAACCGTGTCACAGTTACAGCTGGTCAACAGACACGTGAAGACCGCGGTGATCAAAAGCCAAGATTTAAAAGTTGTTCTGTCCACATCTGTGAAGACAGGGCTTCTCTGTTCTTCTAGGCCAGGGTTCTGTTGATTTGGCTTTCTTATAATCTGAGTCCTCTAAATCAAGAAGGACCATGAAGATGGACGAACAACAGGGAAAATAGCCAACAAATCCGGCTCCTAAGGAGCACCCTTTGCCTGGGAAGGAAGGTCACAAAACTTACCAAGTCAGTCTGCGTGAACCTTAATAGATTATGAGACCTGCCAGCCCAGCCTGCCGGAGAGCCTCTGAGAAGAAAGAAAAATGAAAATCAGATCTTAAAAAATCCTTGGTACACTGTATAGGAGAGATTCGGGAGAAGGATAGGGTATGACGTTAGCCAGAACATGTTGATGGGGATAGTCATTTTGCAATTTCTTAAGTATCTCTTCTCTGCTGACTTCAAAACTGTGAAAGAAACTCGGAAAAGAAGCCCACTATTTTGATGAAAGCTGTTTTGACATAAGTGAAACCAGGCCTGGCGCGAGGTGGGGGCAGGCTCTGGCCAAGCCAATGGAATGGACCCTGGAAGGATGGAGGCGCGCTGGGGAAATTGTTTCAAGATGGAGCTGTATCCACTTGAAAGGGGAGGGGACGGAGGGTACAGACATGCCGTCAGTGTTCGAACTAGTGTGTGAGAAGCATCAAGGGTGTTCTGAGATGTGCGGACCCACGGGGATCTCCCTCCCTTCACAGTCACCTCTGAGGAAGGCAAGGAGGCAGCCACCTTTTGAAAGGTGGACTGAGTGAGCGTGAGGATTACTGGCCAGTTGTGATATGTCGGATTTGGCTGGTTTGGGGGAAGGGGGGGCAGAAAGGGGGAGAATGTGTCACTCTCATGGCTTCCAGCAGCTTTGACTAAGGAGGCACGTGGGGGATGTGGCAGGGGCAATGTGCACCTCAGCCCCTGGGTCATCTTTGACACATTTTTTAGGTGCAGTGGCCCTGAGGTTAGAAAATAAATCCAGCATCGCCTCTGAGACATGATCTTGCTTTAGCTATTCGTGAGTGTTGATAATAGCCTCTTCCAAGGCAAGGCCAAGGGCAACCCTGTGTGTAGGAAAGCACAAGAATTGCCATGGGCCTGGCGGGGCAGAGAGCTGCACATCAGGATGCCCTGGGTTTTCTATTTCTTATTCTTGGCCAATCTTCAGCTCTCAGGGACAAGTCATAGCAAAGTCCCCTGTGACATGAAATAAATGTTTTTGGCTGGTCCAGGAAACAGGGCAGGGCTGGGAGGGTGGGAAGCTTATTAGCCCCTGAGTCAGGCAAAGGAAGTACAGAAGAGATCCGGACACACATACATCGAGAGAATAAAAAATGAAATGCAGTTGGTGTGAATGCATAATAACATGAACATATTAGCATATTATACTGCTATAGACTATTCTGTCCACCCGACATTCATGTGTTAAAACCTAATCCCCAATGTGATAATATTTGGAGGGAGGGCCTTGGACCCACCAAGCCCAAGTGATTAGGTCATGAGGGTGAAGCCCTCATAAAAGGGATTAGCACCCTTATAAAAGAGACTCCAGAGAGCTCGTTGGCTCTTCCACCATGTAAGGAAGAAGAAGGCACCATCTGTTAAACAGGAAGCAGGCCCTCACCAGACATTGAATCTGCTGGTGCCTTGATCTTAGACTTCCAGCCTCCAGAATTGTGAGAAATAAATTTCTGTTGTTTATAAGCCACTTAGTTTCTGGTCATTTGTTATACCAGCCCAAATAAACTAGAAGAAATACATATAGTATACTATTATATTAGCATAGTGTTTGGAACTTTTGTTAATGAGAGATTTGGTTTTATGATGACAAAGTGGAGTTGGTTTATGGTGACAGTGGGACAGTGGGAAGAATGTAGGAGACCAGATGGGAGAGAGTGAATGCCTTCTCCACTGAAGCAGGGTCACATGAGCAAACTTGGAAGGTAGAAGGGGCTGCCCGGGGACCCACAGCCTGGACTGGATGGCATGGTGGGTATTTGCTGGACTAACATAAGGAGACACGATGGGTCAGATGCTAGTAGGGCAGTGAGGACCATCTCCTCAGAGTAATGGGGCATGATCTGAAGGAAAGTAAGATATCTTCAAAAGGGCATGCTTGCACAAATTGAGATTTTTGTGGGAGTAAATAGCAGAGAAGATGCAGAAGGGGTTAAAATCTGGTGACTAAGGAGTCACTTTAAAGCAAGAAGACACAGAAGACCACTTGCTGTATAATTCCCATTATATGAAACGTCTAGAAAAGGCAGATCTGCATACGCAGAGAGAGAGCAGTGGCTGGGATGGGAATGAGTATTAACTGCAAATGGACACAAGAGATCTTATTGGGGTGATGAAAATGTTAAAGCTGATTTATGGTGACGGTTGCACAACTTGGTAAACTTCCTAAAAATCACTGAATTAATTGTACATTTGAAATGGGTGAATTATATATGTAAGATATACCTCAATAGAGTCATTTTTAAGAGCCTTTTTTTCTTAAACAGCGATCTTCTCATTGACCAGCATTTTTTGTGGTGTCACTGTGCTGGTGCATGAGGGAATACAAATTAAAGATTTTTACAAAGGGAATAAATAGGCAATTCTCAAGGAAGACAAATGATTACTAAGAATTTTGACCTCAGTAGTCATCACTGACTTGTAAATTGAAGTGAAGTGAGGTAGTTTTTGACGATCAGACTGGCAGAGTTTGAAAAGAGCAACGATATTCAGGAACCAGGTGGGTTCTCTAAGACACCACTGGTGGGATTCTAAATCATTACCACCTTCCTAAAAGAAAGACTGACAGTACATATAGAAACACTGAGTGTGCTTATGATCCCGCAAGAACTTTGATCTAGGAAGTTCATCTAAAGGGCTTTATCTTCAGGAGACTTTACCATCAGTATGCTGACACCCTCCACATTTTTGCCTCCAGAGCAGTATCCAGCTGGCCACACAGCAACCACATGAACATCTCAAACTTAAGGTGCCCAGAACTTAACTACAGAATAGATCTGTGCATTCAGAATAGGTCAGATAGCCCCAACCCCAAAAAGCTCTTCTAAAGCCTCAGGTGATGGCATCTCCATTCTTACAGTTGCTCAAGTCAAACACCTGTCTTGGTCAATTTATGCTGCTGTAACAAAAATATCACAGATTGGGTGATTTATAAGAACATAAATTTATTTCTCATAGTTCTTGGGGCTGGGAAGTCCAATATCAAGGTGCCAGCAGTTTTGATGTCTAGTTAAGGGTATGGTCTCTGCCTCCAGGATAGCACCTTGTTACTGTATCCTCCAGTGGGGATGAATGCTGTGTCCCTATGATGGTGAGAGGGATGGAAGGGCAAAAAAAGGCCTGGCTAGTTCCTCCAGCCCTTTTTTAAGGTTGCTGATCCCATTCATGAGGATTCTGCTCTCATGAAATAACCACCTCTTATGGCCCACCACTTAATGCTGTTAAGTTGGGGTTTAAGTTCCGACATACGGATTTTGGAGGGATGCATACATTCAAACCATGGCACCTTCCTTGACTGCTCACATCCCATATCCAATCAAAAAGCTAAGGTTTTTGACTCTACCTTCAAAATTAATTATGATTATGGCCATTTCTTACCATTTCCACTGCTACTGTACAGTGAGCCACCTTCTCTCTCACTGGGATTTCTGTAGATGATCTTCTATCTGGTCTTCCTGCTTCTACCCTTCCCTACTCTGTGCAGTCTATTCTGCACATGGAAACAAAGGGGTCATTTTAAAACACAGTACCAATCACATTGCTCCTTTGCTCAAAATTCAACAGCTCCCCATTTTGCAGGAAAGTCTTTACAGCAACCTACAAGGTTTTGCATAAGTTGGTCTCCGTTACCTCTTCCACTTCATCTGCTATCACTCTCCTCCTTGCTCACTCCTTTGCCGCCATGAAGGCCTCCTTGCTGTTCCTCTAGCACACCAGATGTGCTTCCAATTTACCACGTTTTCATGGGCTGTTCTCTCTGTGTGGAACACTTTCCAGCCAGCTGCATGGCTAACTCTTTGAGCTCTTTAGGTCTTTGTTCAACATATTCTTCCCAATGGGTCTACCCTAACCACAGAATTTAAAATTTCAATCTGACTCTTCCAACCCCTGGCATATTTGAGCTTCTTTATCCTGCTAAGTGTTTTCTATTTTCCATAGCAGGTGTCACCTTGTAACATACTTGACAGTTGGACTCTTGCTGTAATAGGTGTGTTGTTTACTGTCTGCCTGCCCCCACTAGATTGTAAGCTCCACAGAGACAGGAGTCTTTGTTCACTTCTGTACCCTGAAATGCCTAGAAAAGTGCCTGGCAGATAGTAGGTATTCAATAAGTATTGGGTGAATGAGTGAATTTGTAATGAGCAAGTAGTAATTTTATAAATAGAAAAAAAAAACAGCATTGTGTCATGAAAAAGTGAAATGAGTTCCCACATACATCTTCTGATCCGCCTGGATTCCCTGGTGAGGTGAGATTGACTCATTCATGTGCAGCAGAGTCTGACTTTACCAGTACTCCCTGTTGTCCCCACCCACCCGGGAAAAATGGGACCAGCATCATCAGGATGAGTTGGCAACGCTGTGTGGCTGGAGTTCTAATTTGATTGTGTATGGTTTGCAGGCTGATTTTACATAGGTACAAGAAACCCTGACCCACTCACAGTAATTTCATAAAGAAATGTAATCACTTGCAAATAGAAGCCTAAAGATTCTCTTTTTAGGGCCAGTATCTGTGCAGTATGTTTTATAAGATCAGTTCTCTTTGTTCATCAAGTATTTTCTACTTCATTTAGCTTCTGAATTCCTATTTCCAACAGGCATGTGATTGCTTTAAAAAGCTTTTATTGATTCATACAGAAATGAGTTACATGAAAACCTTTGAGGGAGCTGAATCTTCATGTCAGCTTACCGCTCTAGGATAGAAAGGGCCTTGCCTCTATTTCCTTCATGTTAAGCTTTATTGGAGTTGAAATGTATAATGCATCCTAATGGAGAGATACTTTGCTGTAAGGGTTGTGGATTTAAGTTAATCTTGATAGTTTAAGATGTGAAAATGAGGGATACCTTGTTGCATGGAAATCAAAATATCTTTTCCATTGATCATATTATTTAGCTGCTTTTTATCCAGTGTTTTCTGTAGTTACCCCACTTCTACTCCTTTATATCTAGAAGCTCTTAGCAGGAAACAGAAGGGAGCCCGTTTTGTTTCAGCACAGAAGGGATATTGTAGCTGATGGTCCAATGGTTGCAAGAGATACAATTTAACCAGGGCAAGGGTGGAAAGGTGTACACTTAGTTCCGATGGACATAAATGTAGCCACTGCCTTAGAGGCTGACACCCGGAGTTTAATCGGGGTGTTGTGGAATCCTAGCGTGAAATATTTACCTTCTTGCTTACTCTTCTTAGGATAATTCTACCTCTATTTAATTCTGCCTTAAAATTTTATTTTCAATATTGATTTAAGATGCCTGTTGGTTCATATTTCTTAGTCATTGATGTCAAAAATAAAGTATCATTGAGCTTCTTTTAAAAGTTAATTGTTGGGGAACAAGACCAATTGCAAACTGAATTATTATTCTGTGTATTATCCTGCTATATATCAAGAACTAAGATTTTACTCTACTAGTAAGCTATCAAGTTAGCCTCATAGTTTTGTGGATATTGGCAGAAGGCATGAGACTCCTGGGTTAGAGACAAACAATGTCCATTACTCATAGAGATAATAGTAACCAGAGTATCAGCATGCTTACACTGGTCTCCTAAGCCCCAGTTCCCTCAGGGCAACATGAACTCTGTCCTGGTATATAATTAGGTATGATTTAAATTTCACTACTAAACCATGTGGTGGTAACTAGCTTTGGTCTTTGATCATTTGATTTGGGTTTGAATGGTTAATACTGTGTCGTAGGTCAGGGAAAATTTTTTCAAATATTTACCCTAATGAAATCTTTACTCTCAACGTATGTCTCCCAATCTAAAATGTATGATAAAGATAATTAAATGTATACACTTTATAATAGAACATATTCTTTTATCCATATTCCCTACTCTAGATGTCAGACAAGGGGGTGTTGGTGGGAGAGTTGCTGAGTCCTGGCCATTTATGCTGAGTAGAGGAGGTGAGGAGTAGCAGAAAGTGGCTTCCTCAGGCCGCTCCTTCATCTAGCAGCTGGAATGCACTGTTCTAGTCACATCTCCTCCTAAGTCCAGACGCATTTATTTTCAAAGCCTCATGTACCTGAACCTCATCTTCCTCCATTTCTCTCTGACTGTACTAGCAGAGAAGTAGATGGATTAACTTCAGAAAGGGTCTCATGAACACACCAAGAATTTTTCCCACACTTATTAGTACAGTATTCAGGCCCCAAAAATTCTACTTTCAGTGTCCCCCAAAGACAGTTTGACTCTTTCTAGGGAGGGCTGTGGAATCTGTGAGACGTGTGCCCCAAATTCAAGGTCACTGGGAGGCAACACCTGAGAGAGACTGCTCTTGGCAGTCTGGGCCCCTTGTCCCCTCATACGGAGCTGTCCAAACTTGTCTCCTTCTGTTTCCCAGCCAAGACTTCACTGGGAAATTAATCTGTATGTTTTAACACTTCCTCTCAACCAGTTGTGCTCTGGGAACCTATAGATTTACAGCTTCAGACAGCCCTCTGGGTTAATTAGGCTTTGCAGGTTTTTAAAAGACCACAAACAGCTTTTCGGCTTCCCATTACTACTTAGGGGAGAGAAAATTGTGGGCAAGAACAATTGATCTCCATTTGTCCTGTGTGTTAAACAAGGTGGCTGTTAGCAGCTGGTGCTTCTCCGTAAAATTCAGACCCTGTCATAATAACTCATCTATAAACAGCCTCTTGCAGTCAGTGTTTATTCTGCTGCGGTCCATACTGGGGACCTGACATACTCAGATGAAGTTGGAGTGTCTGCTTGGGTGAAAAGTCTGAGTTCCAGAATTCTCTGATGTGTTGAGCTACACGATGTTGTCATGGCATTGTAGTGCGCAGGCCAGTGCTCAGTGGTGGCGATCCAAGTTACTTTGAATTGCACACACGTGTACACCCAAGGCTCAGCTGGGCAGTACCCCCATGGGCTCCCACTGTGTACCAGGCATCAGTGATCAATGGCTGAATGCCCAAGATGATTTTCAGAGGCATCTTGAAATTGTTCCTTCCAAAGCTTTTGGCAAAACAGTCAAAATATCAAAATTGTACGGTTGCCTCAAGCCCTCTTTTGATAGAATTGGGACATAGATAAATTATATGTGCCTCTGGCTTCTGACATCTCCCTGTATTTGCCCCTTTCTTATCTGCTATTTTCCTGTCTTTACCAGTCTTCAAACTCCAGGCAGCTTTATCCCTCCTGCTTTTTTGCAAGCCCAGAGAGCCTGGACTCCAGAATTATGCAGAACATCAAAGAACAGAGGAGTTGCTCAAAACTCTCTTTTGGTTAAGACACCTTTTGCAGGGAAGGGAGGAAGAAGTGAAGTTTTCAGAAAAGGCCAAGTGAAGAACTCCCACAGATTTCAGTGGGAAAGTTCTAGGCTAGTACGCAGAGCCTCCTTTCTAGATATGCTGCTCTTTCGTCATTTTCCTTAAGGTCCTCCTGGGAAGGTCAAAGTCAAATTTTAATTGAAGTAATCATTTTATGTGCCAGAGGAAAATCTCAAATTTGCAGGAAAAATCAAAAAATGATGTGATGGAGAAGCTTCTGAAAGACTAATCACACCTGTTTCTGAAGAGAAAGGCTTCCGTTTTTCTAACTCAGTGATTGATTGTCTTCCATATCCTCTTTCTCAAATACTGACTTTGGAGTTTAGTGTAAAGATTCTAATGCTGGGTAAGAATCCTACTGAACAGAAAAAGGGACTTGGATGTATGAATTAGCCAGAAGGTGTTGGAAAAGCTAGGTAAATCGTTTAAACACAGATGGATAGGGGATGTGGGCGCACCACATTCAAGGTGATTTGAAGAATTGTAAGAAAATTACCCCCTACCTAAAGTCTCTCACCAGCTTGCTATAGTGTCCATAATTTATTCATTACACTTTGTCTTTGGGGTGACCTTAGAAAATTCAGTGTCCAGGAAGGAATAAAATAACCTGTCATACAGTTCCTTTAAGGTGTCAGGGTCTTATTTATTGCTAGGAAGCCAGGAGAGGACAGGGAGATAGTGCTGAACAAAGATAAACTCCTCTGGGCTTTGTCATTTTGCACAGTGTGGACCCTGCAGAAGTAGTAAAATACTCTCGGTCACAGGCCCCTTCCCAGCTTCTTGGAGCTTCTATGAGAGTGTGGAGGGGAAAGATATTTCAGATCTTGTACTCTGAATCAGTGGCCTAGCCTTTTTGGTACCAAAAAAATGGTCTGTACGTACAACCCATCAAGTTGCTCAGAGCTTTAGTATAAAAGGTGGATGCCCAAAAGAAATTTTAAATGAATTGCCTCTCCAGGCTAAATCTCTTTGGGGTTGATGGTAAACATCCAGGAGGTCTAGGACAACTTGGATGTAAAATGAATGTTTGTTTTTCCAGGTTCATGTTTTGTCTCTGCACTGGATTAATCCTGTTGGGATGGCTTGCTCTCTTATGCCCAGAACTCTTCCGGGGAAACAAGTGTTCACAATTATTAAAATGTGAAAGCGACTGAGAGATGATCCATTTTAACACCCTCCCTTTACAGATGAGGAAACTAAAGCATATTAGTTTATTAGTTTAATGATTGTAAGAGTAGGATTGCACAGTGGGCGCAGTATGAGCTTTGGAATCAGATAGACTTGGATCCACCACTTAGTAGCTATGTGAAACGTGGGCAAACTGATTAATATGTCTGAGCTGCCAGTTTCTGCTTCTGTTAAGACAGCTCTTAGGGAAATGGTGTCTATAGAGCACCTACTCAAAGAATGAACTCAAAACTTGCCCCGTATTATTATGTTTGCTATTTTTTTTAATTGAGATGTAATCCACGTAACATAAAACTCACCATTTTAACACATTGTCTGCCACACCAGAAAAAAAAAAACAAATTTCCTTGAGGCCACGGTGTTTCATTAAAAAAATAGATTAAAAACTTCGAAAACAAAACTGTCCTTTCTAATGTAATGAAAAAATTTTTTTCTTTATTTTCTGTGCATGAGTTATATGCAGCTTGAAAAATAGTGCACGCGGCTCGCAAGGTGAAGAGACATGTGAGTTACATACGCTTCACAAGGGCCGGGGCTCAAAACCAGCATAAATACAACTCACAGGCAGTTAATGTATTAAAGTGTACAATTCAGTGAGTTTTAGTAATTGCTCTGTATTGTGCAACTGTTAACTACTATCTAATTGCAGACCATTTCAATCATCACCTTAAAACCCTGCACCACTTAGCAGTTAGTCCCAATCCCCCTCGTCCCCAGCCCCTGACAACCACTAACCTTTCTGTCTCTATGGGTTTGCCTCTTCCGGACATGTCATATGAATGGAATCATATGTGGCCTTTGTGATCTGGCTTCTTTCACTTTGCATGATATTTCCAAGTTCACCCGTGTTGTAGCATGTAATACATTGCTTTTTATTGCCAAATAATATTGCATTATATGGATAAACAGCAGCAATTTATCCATTTATCAGTCTATGGAAATTTGGTATAATTGCCATTGTTTTACAGGGTTGTACCAAAGCCGGAAGGAGGACTTGGGTGTTCGGCTCTCAGTCTGGTCCTGTTTTTACTACCCTGTACTCAGATGGTTTTCATAACATCTGAACCTATGTATTATTTTCAAATAGTAAAGAAAACCTTACAAACTGCATACCCAGTCTTAGGATTTTATACCTTTACATGAATTTTTCCAGTATGGAAAAAAATGAAATCTAAACACTGTAGAAAAATTGTGCTGAAAGCCAAGTTTAATTTTCAT
The DNA here is from genome assembly GCA_028533085.1 of Varecia variegata. Taxonomy (NCBI): domain Eukaryota; kingdom Metazoa; phylum Chordata; class Mammalia; order Primates; family Lemuridae; genus Varecia; species Varecia variegata. Next base: position 157,603,643 of record CM052439.1, on the reverse strand, counting down.
TTTCTAGACTCCAGTAGATGGTCTTCAAGCCTTTTCATCCCTCTCCATGCACAGAATGGCCTGGGGTCTGTATGGTAGCTTTTATCTACCTGTTTTTATATGTGTAAGTTCACTACCATGATCAAAGAAAGGTTTTTTTTGGTTTTTTTTTTTGTTGTTGTTGTTGTTGTTTTTGAGACAGACTCTTAACTCTGTTGACCTGAGTAGAGTGCTGTGGCATCAGCCTCGCTCACAGCAACCTCAAACTCCTGGGCTCAAGTGATCCTCCTGCCTCAGCCTCCCAAGTAGCTGGGACTACAGGCACGTGCCACCATGCCCGGCTAATTTTTCTATTTTTTAGTAGAGATGGTCTTGCTCTTGCTCAGGCTGGTCTCGAACTCCTGAGCTCAAGTGATCCTCCGGTCTCAGCCTCCCAGAGTGCTAGGATTACAGACATGAGCCACTGTGCCCAGCCAAAAGAAAGTTTTTTATTATAAGCTTGGGTGATATTTGAGTACCCTTCTCTCTTGTTCACTTTGCTCCGTGGCAAAAATTTCAGAATTATTCTCTTTAGTTAGACATTCACTGTCATTGCATTTAACCTGACCATTAGGTATGGGAAATACATGCCTCTGAGTCAGAATTCAATGCACTTCAAACACCTGGTTCCCTCTCCTTCCCCTCCCACCGCCTGCTGTCTAAATGAAAGCTCATTATGAGATGAGAGGAGTTTTATGACATGGGCTCCTTCCCTCCTAATGACTGCCCCAGCTCTCAGGCCTGATTTCCCTGATGACAGGATCACGGAACAACAGCTTAATGTCTGTTTACCTGCAGTCCTCATTTCCTTAGAGGCAGCGTTGCATGTAGCCCCAGGCCTTCTCTTTATGGGGGAGAAGACCGGAAGCAGGTCTCATTTGTGGAGGATTTGCTTGTTGACACTCTCTGCTTGGGAACTAGTGACCTGTAGAATGTGGCAAGATTCCAGTGGTGAAGACATTTCCCTGGGTTCCTCAAGGATTTGTGCTCCTTTATCTCTGGTAGCCTGAGTGGAGGGTCCAGCCCAGGCTGGTTTCCTGACTTTGGGCAAGTGTTTTCTCTGCTAAAGCTTTGATGATCTGGTCCTGAATACCACTAATTACTCATTTCATTTGATGCTCTATTTTCTTCTTGTTCTTTAAGATCTGGAGTGGTTACTGTGTGTCGCCCTTCACATACGTTATCTCCTTTATATCATTTCCTACTTCTAAATATTTGCCAGCCACACATACATGAAAAGGCAACTGACCCTGGTCATGTCTTATTCCTCTGACTGCTCCTGGTTGACATGATTGACAAGGAAGCCATGTCAAACAGGAACCCAGCAGCCTTCTTGTCCTGGTCTCCCTATGTCTGTGTATTTTCCACTTTGTCAGTGTTCCTCTTAATGAGCTGCCCAGACGGGAAATGACACTCCATGTGTGCATGAACAGCCCAGGCTAGGACTGTTACCAAGAAGTGAGCCTGATGTTCATTCACTGCAGCGTGTGCTGGTTGCCAGCACCTGCTTAGCTGGCTACGTTTTAACACCAACAAACACCTCCCACCCCCACTAAGTATCTTTGTTCACTTTAACTGCTGTGAGGCAGAGGCTCCTGTTGTGCAGTTGACTGTTTGATCCTAAGAGCAGAACTTTACATTTCTCCCAATCCATTTTATCCATTCTTTGCCCTGGGGACGTGTAGTATTATTCCATCAGAAACGTGGATGGGAGTCTAGTATAATTCCAATGCAAGAAGTTGTTGAAGGCGTGGAGAAGAATTTTATTTTTTAATAATATGTTAGGATTGGCTCTGTTTCTAGAAAAAATCCTTCTCTTAACTCCTGATCCTTTGGTACTTAAATTAGTAATTCCTAGTTCATGGGAGTTTTTTTGTTTGTTTGGGGGACTTGGGGGTAATTTTTAGCATCGATAATTACATAGATTAAGAGAATGAATTCAGTGTTGAGCCTCTTCAGGAAGCTTTGGACCTCAGTCTGTCAGCCAGACGTTTGTTTAGTCACGTGGGTGCCATGTGGGCCTTTGAATGCCTCCCTCCCTGTGCTGTCCAGGAAGGCTGTCTGAGGTTCTAACTGGCACCTCTCTCTCTGTTGCAGTTACCTGGCTGAGCAGTGCTGGAATGGCGGCTTTATCTACCTGATCATGCTGCGTCGCTTTAAGCACAAAGCCCATTCTACTTATAATGGCAACAGTAGCAACAGCTCTGAACCAGGAGAGACACCTACCTTGGAACTGGGTGACCAAACTGCGAAAAAGGGGAAAAGAACGAGAAAGTTTGCGGTCATTTCCAGGCCTCCTACCAAGGCGCCTGAAGAATCCAAGGGCAACGCTGGCTGTGAGTTTGCCAGTGACCCCAGCACTGAGCTGGAGAACGGCCCAGACCCTGAACTTGGCAATGGGCATGCCTTTCAGCTAGAGAATGGACCCCATCTAGAGAGGTCAGAAGTGGCCAGAGGGACAGAGCATGGAATTCCAAAGACAGATGCTCCTCTGACCACAAGCAATGACAAACGCCGCTTCTCAAAAGGTGGGAAGACAGACTTCCAATCAAGTGACTGCCTGGCACGGGTAAGGTTTGGCTTGATTGTAGAACCTGAATTTTAAAAGAAATATTGTTTGAAGTTGCTTTTAAGGTTTAGAAAATACATCTAAGATGACCTTGCATTGTAGAAGCCAATAACTTCATTAAGATAAATGATCAGAAGACAGCAACAAAAAAACTCAAGTCATTTGATCTTACTTAAATAAAGAGCTAGTCAAGTGATCATAAGTGGAAAATTCAAGCCTTCTGTGCTAAAATTTGAGTCATATGAGGCCCAGATAAAGTACTTAGATGCATCATTATTTATCACTGCTGTCACCAGTGGAATTGCTACTTCAAGGCCAAGAATTCCTGATGGCAGTAGATAGCACAAACATCCAAGCCTCAATATGACACAGGAAGCATATCTTAACATTCAGGGAAGCATCTGCTTTTATTTTTAGCAGTTCAAAACAAGTGACATTTTCATGGGATCATATTATTACATTGTGAATTCCAGTGAAGTTTGGAAGTTTCACAGAAATCTCCGATACTGTGATACCCAGTCGTGATGGTCAAGGTTGGTCTTACCACATCTGCTTTCCCTTTAGGTATGTTCTGAATGGTAATAGATGAGCTTCTAGCCTCAAATTGTCTCCCCCTTTATAACTAACATTCTCTCATATGAGAGTTACATTTCTTTAGGGTAAACTTGTTCATTCCAAGAATCCTCTTGTTGGATATCCCTAGGGGCTCCCGATGAAGCAATAACATCCTGAGTGGGTGCTGATTGCTTTCCTCTCTGACTCAGGGGACACCCTCTAGGGATGATAGAGAAAGTTGGAAAGGTGGAAAATGGGTGTAGAAGTATCAGGTTCTGCTTTGTATGCTGAGAAATGGTACCCTGGGAGTCAATATAATTTCTGGTAAGGCTATTTCATGCATATTTCTGCAATTGCAGCCAATCTGTATAATGGGTTGAAAAGAATCAAAATAAATCCTCTCTTGAAGGGAGCATGTTTCTTCATTTGGGAAGCTGGGGGAGCTTCATAAAGCCTTACACAGAGGAGACATTATGTGTAAATGCAGTGTGTAAACAAGTGAGAAAAAATTTTGTTGTTTCTATCAATGATTTTCTTCCAGTTGTATGGGTCTCCCACAAAAAAGATTAAGGACAAAAAAAGATTATAATGTACCCTCCTTCCAAATTAAGGGCAATAAAATATTATAAGGTGTTCCTTATCAGTTAATAATACTTCTTGATACGATTTCTTCACTAGTGTTGAGATTATGAATACACAGAGAGCCTAAGGTGAAAAAAATTAGGTCAGGGATATTGGCTCCCTTAATCATTTTGATGGTTTAAGGCACCAAAGGAGGTTGAATTTCACATACAGGCCAAAGAACAGGCTTTTATTTGACCTAGGACACAGTGGAAACAATTTGGGATAATTTTAAAAGAAAAAAACCCCAAAGTTTTAAGAGTACTCATCCTCTGCTCATCTTAATTAAAAATAATACTTAAATTCAATTAATAAATTGAATTAATTAAAATTGAATTTCTGGATTAGTCTATCTAAAGAGTACCCATACCAGAGTTCCTTTATCTGTTTTTGTGCTCAAGGTCAAATGTCCAATAAGGTATAAATGAAAAAGTGAAAAATCAAACCATACTCTACTGCCTTTGGGGCATTGTTTTTTAAAGCCACACCTATACAAAGGAGAGACTTGCCATCTGGAATTAGCAGTCTACATAACTATTTATAATCCATATTCTGATTATTGGCCATGGGTCATACATTTTGTCTTGGTAAGTGAGAATGGACCACACACCTTCTCGGGCATGAATATTTTAGCACCTTTTTTAGCCCCAAAATTACCTTTATTAGATGCATTTGCCCAGGATTGATAGAGTTGGCAAGAAGCAGATCTGCATGGTGCCCTCTCACATCCTGGTGGCACCCAAATTGGAACCAATAGACCTTCCCACAAAGGTTGCTGAGGTTGTTGGACTAGAGTGGATTTTTATTTTTACTCCAGCATAGTTGGGCCCAGGGTCATGTTAAAATGGAATTTCCAGAAGAACAGAAATTAGCTATTTACCTCTTAAGCCTTTGGGGGAAAAATTCCATTTCATTGAATAATGGCAGATTAAACATGTCAGTGTTGTTCCGTTTCTGCTTTATTAATGATTTAATATATCTTCAAAGACCTAATAAATTACAGAAAAAGCTTATAATATGATCATTCAGACCATTTTTGTTTGTCAGGTACTTCTTTTTCATAGACTGTTATTTGTTCTAAGAAAATATTATGTTAAAATAAATCATCAGTCTTTGTTTTTCTATTCTGTTCTCCCTTAACGGAACAATAAGAAACAGATTCCCTTTTAACAAATATTTCTTTTAAAAAATGGAATGTTTCTATAAAATATTAAATAATGATACATATATACAAGCAGACTAATTTTTAAAAATATGAAAATTGGATTCATCCTCTAAAACATAAGACTCTCTTAGGACATAAATAAACTATTTTAGACGTGAGTTCAGAGTTCCTTATTACCTTTCTAGCAAAAGTCATTACTCATCCGAGGTTGACGGTTTTTGCAAGTCTTTTTATATAAAATGTATATTTTTGTAATGCCACATGTTGAAAATGAATACAACAAAACATAATGACTTAACAAAGAAGAAAAAGTCCTACCATTTGCCAGGCAGACAAGTTTATTCATGACTGGCATGTGTATTTCTATGGGTACATTTGTGGTCTTATCCTAGTAATTGGCATCTTCCCTGTACCGTACCAGACCTTTTCCCTAAGTCTTCTCTGTAAGCAGTTCAGCAGAGACCTCATGAAGGCTGTCCCAGACCTGAATCTGCAGGAAAGGATGGAAAACGTGGCAGGAGAGTCACATCCAGAACATCTCCTGGGTGGGTCCTGATGTTTGCATCAGAGGCAGCATAAAGAAATCCTCTTCTAGGATAATTCTCCTTCTAGGTAGCCCCCATGGTTACTGGGTGAACTTACATTATCCTACATCGTAACATCTCCTAAGTGCATGTGAGCTTTCACTTCTGTCACTTCTGTCCTGAGCCACCGAGCTTTATACCAAGTGCCTGCAGGATGTCTCCATCTGGGATAGTTCAGATGATGCCTAAAACTCAATGCATCCCTTTCCCACCACTCCAGTGTTCCAGGTCTCACCATCCACCAAGTTGCCCAAGCAAGAAGTTTGATGAGATTCAACTGCAGTAACCAACCATCCTGATTTGTCCAGAACTTTCCCTGGTTTCTCACTGAAAATCCTGGGAAACCCTTCGTCCCAGGCAAACCGAGACAATTGGTCATTGTGGAGTCAACTGAAATGCTGCCATCTTCCTGACTCCACATCCAGTCAATCACCAAGTCCTGTCAACTCCAGCTCCCTTTGAGATCTCACAGCTCAGCCACCTCTCTTTACTCCTACAGCTTCAGGTCAGGGCCGGGCTGCTTTTGCTTCTCTCCTAGGCTGTCACAGTACTTCCCTACCTATCTCACAGTGCCACTCCTGTCCCATTCATCCACTGTCCCCACTGCAAGCAGAGGACCTTTCTAAAGAGCAGATCTCATCACTCACGGGTGCACACGCACATTCACACACACCGTGTGCACACGCACACATACACATGCTTGCGCTGTAGCTTAAACCCTTTGGGTATGTCCACTATGCCTTCAGTGGAACATAAAAACACCTTGGTGTGTCATTTGAGGCCCTTCATTATCTGATCCCTGCTTAACTTTCTCCCTCTATCTCTCACTGTGTTCTTTTTTTTCTGTTTCTGCCTTTACCAGTGTATTCTATAACAAAGAATAAAGATGAAGGGGTTCATAGGGCAAGGTCCAGAAGGGTTGGGGGGGTGTGTCCCCCTCCTGGCATGTGGATGCATTCCCATACTTTAGGGATTTTTATGGAGACTTCATGCTTTATTCATGATTGATTATTAACTCAAACTCCAGCTCTTCTCTCTGCCATGCAGGATGGAGATGAGGCTAGAAGTTCCAAGCTGCGCATGGCTTGATCTTTCTGGCCACCAGCCCCTGTCCTGAAGCTATCCAGGATGACCAGTGTCTCATGGCTTTCTTTCTCTCCGATTTGGGCTGAACTTGCTGCAGGTTTTCTCAAAGGCCATGCTCATTCTTGCCTCTGAGACTTTGTGGTTGCTGCTGTCACCACACGGTTTCTTCTCCCCTTTCCTTTGTAGCTTAGCATCCACCCTTCCTAGAGGACTAAGCACCAAGACACTCTCCTCTAGGAGGCCTGTGTGACATTCCTGCCACCTGCTGCATTGTTAGATGTCTCCTCTCTGGGCTCCTGCAGTTCCTGATGCTTGTCTTCATCAGAGCTCAAACCCCACATGATCCAGTTACCATTTGGCCTGCTGTGTCCCCAGGAGACTTTAAGGGCAGGGCCTTTTTTGTCTTTCTGTCACCAGTCCTAGCTCAAACGTTGCACCTGTAGGTGCTCTGTAGATACTTACTAATGAAGGCACCCAAGAGTACCAGGCCTGGGAAAGGGGACACCAAGTTCCAGTCCCTGCTCTTCCATCCCCAGCCCTGTGGCCTTCAAGCTGCCATGGCCTTTCTCTGGGCTTCTGTTTTCTCATCTATAAACTGAGCATTTCGGTCTGATGACTAAGGGACTTTCAGCTCTGCCATTACAATCATACATTTCTTCATTTCACTAATTATTCTAAATAAGAAGGGGTAAGCAAACGGTCTTGGAATGGGTTTGCAACGGGAGCCAGAGCATTTACTGTGGTGAGATTCTAGTTGGATTACATGTCTTCCAACATTTGGGGCTAAGATGCTATTGTAAAATTTTATTTTCGGTTCCAGCAGAAATGAGATGCTTTAAATGCTGCAAGAGATCCCTTTAACGCACAGCCCCTGTTTTGGTGGATAAATCCAATCCCTTCATTGGCTTCGGTGAAGAGATGCACGTGTGAACTCACACAGTAATTGGCAGTTTACAGTTTAGGGTAACACTCTGACAACATTAGTACAGAAGTCCATGGCATCTAATGTTTCATGGTTTGGCTTTTTCTCAGTAGGCTGACAAAGTCCTGTTGCCCTTTAAGGCAATGTAAAAGGAAACAAATGCCCAAACCATCTGTCTAGACAGGGCTTGTTGCAGAACTCCGTCTCTACACCTGCACTGGGGGCCACACGTTGAACACTGGCAAACGTTCAGATCTCCCATCTGTGTGAGCCTCTTGCCATCAGTCTCAGTGATTGTCAAAGAACCATAAGATTAGTGGATAAACATTCTATATTTGTTAATTCAGTGGTACTTACGGTATATCATTATCATGTGCTAGGCACTGTTCTGGAGAACCTGTTGGTAAACAAGATAGACAAAGCTCCTGTCCCATGGCATGTATAGCATATAAGGGGCCACAAACAGTAGATAAGCAAATAAATGAGTCACAATATCACATGGTGAAAAGTGCTATAAATGAAATAAAACAGGGTGCAGTGAAAGATGGCTGGGCAGTGTCATGGGCAGGGGCCTAGCTGACATTGGGTGTCACAGAAGGAAGAGCTCATGAAGAGGCCGGGTGCGGTGGCTCACACCTGTAATCCTAGCACTTGGGAGGCCGAGGCGGGCGGATTGTTTGAGCTCAGGAGTTCAGGACCAGCCTGAGCAAGAGTGAGACCCCCGTCTCTGCTAAAATACAAAGAAATTATATGGACAGCTAAAAATATATGTAGAAAAAATTAGCCGGGCATGGTGGCGCATGCCTGTAGTCTCAGCTACTCAGGAGGCTGAGGCAGGAGGATTGCTTGAGCCCAGGACTTGGAGGTTGCTGTGAGCTAGGCTGATGCCACGGCACTCTAGCCAGGGTGACAGAGTGAGACTTTGCCTCAAAAAAAAAAAAAAAAAAAAAAAAAATGCTCATGAAGAGGCAGTGTTTGAGCTGAGGACTGCGTGTCAGGAAAGGGCAGCCCTGCATCAGGATCTGGGGGCTGAATGTTCCCAGGGAAGAACCAGCAAAAGTGGTGGCCCTAAAGCAGGAGCGATAGCGTTCCAGGAGCAGAGACCAAACACTAGCAGGTGATTCAGCAGATGTGGGCAGGGTGGATTACAGAGGTTCATGGCCATCACAGAGTTGGGACCTTATTCTCAGGCCAGTGGGGAGCCATTGGAGGGCTTAAGCTGAGTTCATCATGACGTATGTTCCTTAAATGTTTGCCCTGTATATCTAATGGAGAATAATGGATTGTAGGAGATAAGGAATATAAAAGGAGACCTGACAGGAGGCTATTGTGGTTACCCAAGCTAAAGATGTTGGTGCCTTAGAGGAAGAGGTCGTGGATGAGCAGAAGTTGATGGATGTGGGGTTATTTTGGATGTAGAGTCTACAGACCTTGCCCATGCTCTGGATGTGGAAGATGAAATAGGAATCAAAGATAATCATGGGTTTTTGGATTTCGAATCATCTTTCGATGGGAAAACTAGGAGTGGGAGGCGGGAGGAGTCCAGTTTGGACCTTACTGAGGTGTATCAGATACCCAGGTGGAATTGTGTGGCGGCGGTTGGAAAATATCCTTAATATTGTTGCATTTAAGTTGGCCTGTTGGGTTTTGGCCTAATACGTGGTAGACACTGATTTTATTTCTGACTGAGTATTGCTTTAGCTGTAGGTAGCTCAATTTAGTACTGACAGTTGTACAATTGAAACTGATAACATTTGCCTCTTGCTGCTCATGTCTTCCTTTATATTCGTCTGAACTCCTTCATTAGCTGATCAAGAAACTCCAAGCCAAGGAAACTTCCATCAATTTCTTTTAATACTCCCCTTATAGTTCCTACTTTCAGTTAGAAAAAAATCATGTTATCGGATAAAAGGGAAAGAAAAGATCTGTTTCTTGACTAGTGTAGTTGAGGGGCTATATTACAGATTGGTCATTTCTACCCTCTGAAGACATTTTTATTAGATACATGTTTTGTCTGTTTTTAACTAACTGTGTCTATTGGGCAGGGCAGGTGTGTGGAATGGGTGTGCGAGTGCTCCTGGTGAAAACTGTCTCCACCTCTCCTGTCAGAGTATACATGCAGGCCATTATTCCATTCCCATGAGCATAGTTTTCCATGTGTCTTGTCACAAGTCCTACTTCTAAAAGCATTTGAAATTAGAAAGGTATGTATCTACTATTGTCAGACCCTCTGTTAACCATACTTACGTGTTCTGTTCAACAAAGAGGAGGGGGAAAGGGGGAAAAGAACGATAGTGTAAACTATAATGGGGGTGGATAGGTTTCTACCAGTTTGGGCTGGAACCAATAATAATGGTGTGTTGCTCTTGGAAAGAGGTCCACAGCTTGTCTGTGCTAGGGGAGGGAGAAACACTATCTCTCCTCTTCTAGACTCTGGGAGCCATGGCATATTTTCCATGGAAAAAAACAAGCCACCATCCTGCCCTCGATTGCATGGGGAGGCGCGGGGAGGCAGCCACAGGGCTGTCCTGGTGCTGGTGTGGGGGGCCCAGCAAGCCAGGACAACAGCTGATGGCACATTCCTGAATTTGTTCTTTCTGATGGTATCTGTTAGGGTCTCATGTAGTGGAAGCATTGAAAGCTGCCACCTTGGCAGTCATGCTGATTCTCAAGGATGGCTTTTTGGAAGTGGTAGAGCAATGAGAGACTTGGAAGGCCAGGGAGGATGTTTCTGAATGGGGAAGAGAAAGGTGTTCCAGAGGTCAGAGGCAGCAAACCAAAAACTGTGGAGTCCAAAGTGAGATGATTGGATGAAATAGGGATCGCTGACAAGTTCATGAACTACTGTGGTAAGCCAGTGACTTCTGAAGTTACATTTGGCCAGACAGGCTCCATTTGTCTGTGGTCAGCGGATGGAGGAGACGGTTGGCACCACCTCATGGAATGGTGGTGCCCCACCAAGCAGCGCTACACTAAAGAAAGTATGGGATCCAACAGGTCTCTGTCTGGTAATAATTTCCCCAGACATTCCTATTGCTGCACATCAGTGACTGTTCAACATCTGGTTTTTTTACTATTACATAAAGTTTCATTTTAGTTTCTGACAGTGTGTAATTCAGATTTTCTAAATGCTTCACATTCTTCCTCCTTTGCAAGCAGCTGGAATGGGCAGGTTGCCTATTTCTAGGGGGTTAATGGCTTTGTCCATGTTGGACCTTAATGGTTCCATTGGACTTTCATGATGGATGTTAAAAGCAGATGGATTTTGTTTTATATGTTGAGGAATGTATTATGACCCATGCCTATATATCTAGGGCTAAAAAGAAAGAACTACAAGGGTGAGCCTAAAGTAAGATTCCAAAATAAATCACTTTTGAAGGTTTTGCTTTCATTTCTCTGAACAGCTAAGTAACTGAGAGAGCTCAACAATTTTGCAGTGAGCATATGTTTGTGTCCTTGGAGGGAAACAGGGAGACGAGTAGAGGATGAACCAAAGCAGAAAGGCTACCAGCAATCAGATGGCTTAGAGACATTTATTAGATTTTTTTTAAAAGAGTAGGTTTTGATAGCATTAGAAGCATTTTTTAACATATTTAAAGAGCATTTGTCTGTAGCAATCGATATCAAATTTATCAATTTTCTGTTTTGATTTCTCCTACCAAAGGTCTCATTTGTATGTTTTAAGGAAGTTTGAGATTCAATTCAATATGATGTTGTGTTAACATTTATGTGCATATATATGTATATATAAGTAGTATATGGTTACTATCATCAACATTTATTATGTATGTACTAGTTGTTATCTTGCTACTGCTTGCTTCCATAAATACCTCATTTAATCTTAACAACAAACCTGGAAGTCTTAATAATTTTTCCCACTTCAGAGGCAAGGAAGCTGAGATTTTAGGGCGTTAGGTGAAGTGACTTTCGTAAGTTATAAATGGCAGACCTGGGTTCAAACTAGGTTGAAGTCTCCTGGCGCCAAGACCTGAGCTGTCGTCCTTTCATCTTCCTTTATTAATTGCTACTTGTGCAGAAGTAAAAGGAACCCAGACACGGCCAGTGTTTACATGCACAGTGACATCTGAGTTTCAGGCTGAATAAGCTTCACCTACTAGGACCCCGGTCAGGAACTTCAGTAATCACGCTTGCTGTGCTGCCCAGACGGCTATTTGAATTTCATTAGATTTCAATGAAATTAAAAATTCAGTTCCCCCGTTGCCACTAGCCACATTTCAAGCACTCAACAGCCACCTGTGGCCAGTGGCTCTATATTGGATGGCGCAAATGTAGGACATTGCTGTTATCACAGAAGGTTCTATCGGACAGCATGGCCAGCCAGAGACTTTGTTCCAATCCATCGAATTTTTTTTCTTCTGTGATGTCTGTTGACAAGTGATGGATATTCGGCCTGACATGACAGCTCCGCTCTCCCGTGTTAGTGCCGCGTGTCTGTCAGTATCCTTCACGGTGTGCTCACTTTTTCTTCCAAGGAGGAAGTTGGCCGGATATGGAAGATGGAGCTGCTCAAAGAATCGGATGGGCTGGGAATTCAGGTTAGTGGAGGCCGAGGATCAAAGCGCTCACCTCACGCTATCGTTGTCACTCAAGTGAAGGAAGGAGGTGCCGCTCACAGGTGACTAGATAACTCTCCCCGTCTCTCTGCCTCCTGTCCTCCCCTCCCCTTCCCTGGGTGCTAGTATCCTTCCACTTGGCCAAAGTCCTGGTAATTGAAGTTCATAACGATTATGGTGGAGCCCAGAAGGAAACCAGGTGGGGGCGGTTCTAATTAAACACATCTCTGAGCACAGGAAGTGGCTAATTGCAGAAGATATTCCAGGATCTTCCAAACCATGAAAGAGAGATTGGATCTCTTTCTAGTCTAGTTTTAATTTCAAGTGACTGTAATGTATTCTACCTTTTGGGATGCTGGCACTAAGGCAACACGGAGTTACTAAGAATATGCTACTGAATAGAACACCACATTCCTGACATCTTAACTGCCATTAAGACTTGACTGAGAACTGGGGAAAGTGATGGGTTTTAAGTGTGACCACAGTTCATGCACTGGAGCTTCACTTGCCAGGTCTATCAGGGTTTCACACACACTTGGAGACATGTCATGCAGATATGGAAGGGAAAGAAAGTGAATGTGGATTTTTCTCCTTGTGATCTGAAAACAATTCATACTTCAAAACTTTAATTTGCATAATGGTCTGAAGTAGGAAGAGGGAGAGTGTTTAGCTAGATTATGTGTAAAAATCATTGTTTATTTTGAGTATGAAGGATGTAACTATCCCAAAATGTCAGGCATGCTCTTGCCTGCTAGCTAATTGCTTCCACGTACATACGGTGTCTACTATTTGCAAGGCACGGTGAGGCGTGTACGTATGCTGCATACACACACACATATAGTAGGTGTACAAAGAGAGAGTTTCACTGATGGAAGGAGGTGATCATCTTTTTTCTAGTCCGGAATTTGGTGTTCAGTCCGGGTACCCTGATTCTAAGGAGGATATGGCAAACCAGAGCAGTATTGGCCAAGATTGACAGGAGATTGAAACGCATGTCTTACGAGGTATAGTTGAAGCAGCTGGAGGTGATTAGTCTGAAGAAGGGAAAACCAAGAGGACCAGGGCACAAGCTCCGGAAGTCTTTAGGATGCTGATAACTACAGTAGAGATAGGATTAACTGCAATTGTCAGTTATCTGGATGGCGATAATTATTGAAGGATTAAGACCTTAGGTGGTTTTTACTTAGAAGAGCATTATTAAACTTCTCAAATGATACATGCTTTAAGGAATTCCTGTCAGGTAGCTATTTTCCCATTAATCATAGGTCTCGGGTTCTAGTCTGTGTGTGGCAAGTTGGCAATTAGGAAGTTCCTGTGCCCAGAGACAAGCTTATGTAGAACTGTTCTTGTCTGTTTTCCATCTGAGTCATTTCTAGTGGGTGTCATCACTTTGTTTGTCATTCTCAGCCTGGAATTGTGTGTGTGTCTCTTGGCCCCTGGGGTGTATGAGTCACAAGAGGGGGCATTCTAGTTAATAGAGAGATGAGAGAAATGGAATTACAGAGGGATATAGGAAGAGGGATGGGGATCGTTTTGATGGTGTTGTGGAGAGGTAAACCCAGGGACACTGGCCAGAACCATTGGATTCTTTATTCCTGAATGCCTCTCCTCCCATGAGGAACATCTCCCTTCTCTCACCATTCCAAGCAATTAGTGGGGTCCTTAGCATTTTTCTGTTTCAGAGATTTTCGAAGGACAGAAAGCAGAGGCTTTCAGAAGTCTCTGGTGTCTCTGTTATCGGTTAAAACCTAAATTCATTCTGAGAAACCTGTGGTAGAATTTTAAAAAAAGAAAAAGAAAACCTAAATTCATAGAAAAGATTATGATCTATGCCCTAGAGGAAAGAGAGAATAAGAGAGAAGCTGTTGAAGGTAGGAAGCGGGAGATAAGGATGGAAGGAGAGAAGGGAGTTGATTCATTGGAAGAAGGTAAGGGAAAGAGTCGACAGAGTTGGTGAAGCGCAGCATGTTGGAGATAGGCATGGGTTCCATGGCAGCACTCTGGGTGCCAATACGAAGCCCTTACAAGGTATGATGGAACCCTAGGATCCAGGGTCCCTCCACCTCCCCAGATTCCTATCCCATATTTAGCAATCGCTGGCTCCTTTGGGATTATGGGAGAGCAGACCACTGGAGGCTCTGTTGGAACCCACAGGACTGTTGACCCGCCATAATTGAAGGGGCCCAGTGCTCTGGCACAGGTACCACCCAGAGCCCTCACCCACCCTAGTGGGGACAGTCCCACTGTGGCTGACTCTCCCGCCAGCCCAGTGGGAAGGAAGCTCAGAATCAGCCAGAATTGAATTGAAGAGAAATGAAGAAACAGAAAATGTTTGTGCAGCCATGTTTGTAGCCCAGGTCTGGTACCTACAGCAGTAGCAAATTAGGTAGTTTAATTGTTCTTTTTTTTTTTTTTTTAATTTATCAGTCTGCTTACAAAGCTTGGCTGTAGGGACCCAAGGATGCAAAAGGTACCAAGAGACTTTATCCTCAAGGTCCTGTAAACTCTGTTGGGGGTACATACACATGCAGGGTAGCATGAATCACAGGTGCCCGAGAGGAGATCTGGTCAGGGTCATGTCACCTGGGAAGGGGGCAGTGGGTTAGTAAGGATTGCTCGTGGGCTCAGGATGCCTTTGCTCTATCTGAGCTTAGCTCATGGCTCGGCCTTGTGCTGATGACCCGGTCATCAGGCAGGATGGCAGGTAGGATTAATAAAATAATGACTTGACTCTCCAAAAACCTGGGGGCCTTGGTTTCTCTGTCACCACCTCCATCTGGATGGGAGTTTCACTGACACCGATGCTGAATATGGTGGTAACATAAGAACGTGCTTGTTACTAAGCCACCACCTGAAATCGTGAGCCTTTCACTCCTGTACTGGGAGTCTGGACACAAAGGATAAAGCAGTCCTGTCCCAAACTGTCTCTAGTCATCACTGTTTCCTCTTTAGCCCTATTTTATCTGTCCCTTCTCATGACCTCCCTAGCTCCAGGAAAATGTCCCTTCTCGGGCCCGGAATGTCTTGACAAGGGATTTTTTTCCCATCTCCATTTCCTCAGGGATGGCAGATTGTCCTTAGGAGATGAGCTGCTGGTGATCAATGGTCACTTACTGGTCGGGCTCTCCCACGAGGAAGCTGTGGCCATTCTGCGCTCAGCTACTGGGATGGTGCAGCTGGTGGTGGCCAGCAAGGTAGGTCGTTTTTTGTTTTGTGTTTTGATATTCGTAAAGGTGGTGGTGAATTTGGATTTGAGGCCTCCACCCCCATGCCACACACAGATGTGTGTGCACTTGCACACTTACCTTGGGCCATTTAAACAGCCTCAATTCTACAGGGCAAGGCCACATGGAGGCCCTTAGCCAAAGTGCATTTAAATTGCTTTCCTTTAAGAGTTTTTTTTTTTTTTTTTAAGAGACAGGGTCTCACTCTGTTGCGTAGGCTAGTGTGCGGTGGTGCTATCATAACTGACTGCAGCCTTGAACTCCTGGGCTCAAGCAGTCCTTCCGCCTCCGCCTCCCATGTAGCTAGGACTACAGGTGTGCACCACCACGCCCAGCTACTTTTTAAATTTTTTGTAGAGACAGGTCTCCCTGTGTTGCCCGGACTGGTCTTGGACTCTTGGCCTCAAGCAATCCTCCCTCCTTGGCCTCCCAAATTGCTGGGATTACAGGTGTGAGCCACCTTGCCTGGCCCCTTTAAGAGTCTTTATAGATATATGTTAGGGGTTAGAGAAGAAATAATAGGACTAAGGAGAAGTAAGGATGGTAGGGTGGAAGAGAGGACAATGGTGGAGAGAGCAGCAGCGGTCCCAGGAGGAAAGTGAGAGGAGATGTGGAAGTCTAGACAGCAGGACAGGTGGGGAGAGGGGCTCAGGGCTGCACGGGTAGGCCACGGGTCCTGAGTGCTGGGCCTGGAGGGAGCCTGGTGAGTCCTGCCTGTCCAGCCACCATCCTGCCTGTCCAGCCATCACCCTGCCTGTCCAGCCACCACCCTGCCTGTCCAGCTACCATCCTGCCTGTCCAGCCACCACCCTGCCTGTCCAGCTACCAATCCTGCCTTTCTTCCTCCCCAGTTTTACAAATGAGACAGTGAGGCAAAGCCTCCATGTCCAGCTACTCTCTGTCAGAGGCCACCGTGCCGTCAGTAGTGCCAGGACCCGGGCCCTGAGCACCCAGCCCCATGTCCGTCCCGTCTCGCGGCTGCCTCTTCTTCACGGTTCTCCCTTCACAAGGTCCAAAGGCTCCAGGCGGGGGTTTCTTTCACCCACACCCCCAGAGTGTGTGAACACAGAGCCTGTGTTCTGGGCCCCGGCATCTGCTTTCTTAAAGGACAGCTGTGGAGAGGAGGAGGCGTGGTGTCCTCTCTTGTGTCTGAGCTTGTCTTGCGCTGTTGAGGACACTAGGAAAGAGTCCGTGTGACCGAGGGGCTAGTGAAGACTTCGTTCCAATCCTGGCCTCGAAGGCTCAGGGTGAGGCCACGCCAGTCTTAGCCTTTCGCAGTGTGACACTCTCGCCGGTGTGGGGGATTCTTTGTCATTATCCCTGCTGCTTTGAACCCGACATGTGTAGGTTTTTATATATTTTCCCTCTTAGATTACAGGAACTATGGCCAGTTTTCGGAGTGTTTAACAAACAGATTAGAAGAACATTTTGAGCTATCTGAAAAATCTGCTTTCCTCTCTTTGTACCTTTTACCCTAAACCCTTGACCTAGACGCTCAGGCCTCCAGAAAGAATATTATTACTCATGCCGAGTCAGCAGGAGGAGTGGCCGTCTGAGTCCCTGGAGGCAGGCGTTGAGCCATTTTCCGTTCATTGGTCCTTTCCACCCCTCCCAGCGATACCAAGGGGCTCCCTGGGGACTTCTCTTAGTCCCGTGAGCGCCATACCCATCATCACCCAGAGTGTCTGCCTGTGAGCCATCTGCGTCCCCTCACGGGGCATGGGGAGGAGAGCAAACCCCGGGATTTTCTCTGTCAGCTGGTGAATTCCGCAAGGAGGGGATGCTGCAAAAGGAGGAGAAACAAACGCCTGTGTTTGCCAGAGGTACCAGGATCATCGGGTCCTACACACACAGGCACGTGCTGGCAGAGCACGCTCATTTTGTGTGCACAGCCCACCGCCCCAGTCTGTGGCTGAAGAATGCGGGTTTCTGCACAGGAATGACACTGTGTGCCACCAAACCTTCCTTTCTATGCTGACTTCTTTCTCCTGCTAGTTTGGAAGATGGTGAAGGGGACAGGTTTTCTATGTCAAGCCATTATCCACAAACATACACACAAAAAAACACAAGATAAAAACAAAAAAAGCGAATGATTGAGGGGCATACACAGGACTTGGAAAACCAGTCCCTGGATGGTGGCTGCTTTCTGGTCTCACACTGACTTAATGGAAGAAAGGACATGACATGTACCAATCAGGTGCCCACCACGTGCTTTTTTTAACCCATTACCTCATTTAATTCTTTAAAAATCCCCTGAAACAGGTATTATTTTTTTATTCAAAGAGTGGAATTAAAATGCGAGTGGTTACTTACCTGTCCCGAGGTCACCCAGCAGTAGGCATCAGAAGCTGGTTTCATCCTGAGTCCACTGGACTCCACAGGTCGTGCGTCTGCACCTGCACCAGGCTGCCCTTTATGCAAATGAGATGTGAAGGACACCAGCACCAGCGGTATTAGAAAAAGATAATGTGTTTCTGCCAGAGGCTTTGACTTTTTGGGACACTCGCTGGGGTCCTTGTGGGACTAGCAGCATCCTGGAACCAAAGAATGGGTGTCCGTTCAAGTTCTCAGTCCACTGACTCTTGGGCATCCGTGCTGAGTTGCGGTCCTGAAGCTGACCCGGACCTCAGAGCAGTGACAGCTTTCACTTCGCCCACCATGCTCCATTTACAGCCAGGCAGGAAGCTGCTACAGCACTGTGGTTTTTCCTGAACTAAATCTATACCATCCGGGGTGCTCATCCATGTAGCGTAAAAAAAAAGCATCAGTCTTTAGGCGTGTGACATCTTTTCCTCTTCTTTATCCAACAAAGCAAATAGTCCACAGATTTTGTTGCTGCCTTCATATTTGGAAGGGTGGAGGGAGCTTCTGAGTTGCTGAATATGAAGAATGATAAAAATGTAAATTTTGTTATCATAGATAATAGTCACCTTGTCACAAACTTGAAGGCATTGTTTTGGAACTAGAGCCGTTACTTTCTTGCAGAGAGATGTCCCATGTTTCCACACAAGTATGTTGTTTACTTATGTAGTAGGAGCTTTGAAAGTTTTTGTTGAATGAATGAACTCAGAATATCCAAGTTAGTTTTTCTATTCCTAGAAGCAAGACAGAGCTTCTTGCTTCCTATTTTTTTTTTTCCATTCTTGGTTTTTATTAACAAGTAGTATGTATTTGTTATATCTAATGTAGACAACCCCCCAAAAACACAGGGGGTTGAAAAAGAAGATGACATTTTTGTAATACCACCAATAGTACTATCCATTAACTGTGCAACGTGCACACGTTTTCTTTTAAATGGAATCAAACACAAGGAGAATAGAGTATACTCCTGGAGGTGGTCCCTGAGTGCCAGCACAGCCCTTTAAAAGTTGTGTGTCCTCGGCAACCTGTTACATCTCCCTGAATCTTAGTTTTCGTATCTGTACAATGACAATCAGCAACTAACTCACGAGGATGTTAGGGAGATTGCACGAGATTATAAAGGTCCCAAGCAGTGCCTCCAGTCCTAGCGCGAATTGGAGCAATGCCTGCCTTCATGGTTATCACACAGCATTACATCTAGTTTATTGTTACATACGTTATTAATATCATGGTTAATATATACTATTTTAACCTGCTTTTTCACTGAGTAGCAAGCATACTGTAAGAATCTTTCCACATCAGGAAGTCCATTGCTACAGCACCATTTGTAATGACCATGGAGTAGTCTATACCGTAGCTGCTGTGCAATTTACTCACCAGTTGAACTCTTTGGGGTTTTTTCCCAACTCTTTTCTATTAATAGTCTAGCAGAGGTGACATCACAGAAGAGGACCGAACTCACTTTTTGTTTAATAACCCTTTCTTCCTTTCCTTAGGTAAGGACTAACAGTATACTATTCACGATTACTGGCCTAAAATGAGTTATCTTTCAGGTACCTTGAAGGTGAAACCAGCGTCCAACTAGTAACAAACGTCACTGTCATTGGATGCCAACCCACTCATATTTAGTAACATGTGTTGTTTAAGATGGGTCATTTTTTTTTTTGGTCCACTTTTCTATCCTCAAGCAACATGATGATTAAAACTTTCTCTGTGTTTCCCTCCTTGTAGAGGTGGCTGGTGTGGGAGAATGAAGAGAGAACAGATTACTCTTTTTGCTGACCGTGGATCAGCTCTGCAGCCCTGACCCACTCCCTGGCCCCTGGCCCCTGGCCCCTGGCCTCATGCGCTGTGGCATTTCCCAGTTGGGACTGTCAGGAGGTCTAAATGGTCTCACCTGCACCCCACAACCTCCTCTGGCCTTAACTGTACTTAAGAACAGAGGGCTGTGCTAATGAAGCCCCCTTTACAGTCTAATCTAAATGGAGTCTGACTGCATGTATTTTTGTTGACCTTTAAAAGTTGATCAAGGGCCATTTTCATTGAAAAGACATTATCAGTCTCCACTTTGGCATTTTGATTCAACAAACAACCTAATCTGTTTCTAATAAGCATATGCTAGTGGGAGGGGGAAGATACAAGGATATTTGGACTAGGCCTGGGGACACAGTAGGGAGTAGAAATGGTGTTAAGTTGGAGGAACTTTCAGACAAGCAGGGGAGATAGACAAGTCACTGCAAGGAGATAAAAGCAATGGTCAAGGGCATTAGAGAAGAAAAGGAAGGCAAATGGAATGCCTCCTGAGATGACCCAGGAGGGCCTTCAGAAGGACAGGATGCTTAAGCTTTGCCCAGCTGGGCCGCAGTCATGAAAAGAAGGATGATCTCGGCAGAGGGAGCTGCTGCTGGTGGATAGGGCAGTGGGCAAAGGAGAGCCCAGAGGGTTTGGACGGCAACAGGACTTGAATGGTGGGCATAGGCTGGAGAGGAGTGGGTTCGGAGAGCTGTACAAAGGCCAGATCTCTAAGATGCTGGCCTGCCAATGAGGGAGTTTAAATTGTATCCTGAAAGCAAGACAGGGGAGGCCACTGAAGGATCTTAAGTTTGGGGAGCTTGGATTGCCCAAAGAAACAGTGACCTAAGAAACGCACATTCTTAAGGGGAAAAAATGGTTTGTGTTTACATCGGGCCCACACCTGTGACATTTGAAGTAACCTTGCCAATGCAGAGCATATACGGTCCGTACGGTGTTTGGACTGGGAGCACGTAGCTTGACGCTGCCAGGTTGGCTTCAAGAACTGGTTGGTGCCATGGCATACATCATGATGGGCCTTTAATTGTGTCCCCACAGGAAAGCTCTGCAGAGGACCTCCTCAGGTTAACATCTAAGAGTTTGCCTGAGCTGACCAGCTCCATAGAGGACGTGTCCTCTTGGACCGACAACGAGGACCAGGAGCCAGACGGAGAAGAGGACGTAGGAACCGGCTCGTCCTCCCTCCAGGGAGCAGTAAGTGTGCCTTAGGGCTCCCAGGCTGTCTGCTGGAATTATGTTTACTTGAAGACGTGAGTGCCAAGATCAGAGGATAAATGCTCGAGATAGTATGTTAGAGACCAGGATGGGAGAGGACCACAGCACATTCTATTTATGTTTTTCTCAGAATCTTCTGGAAAAAAATCTGTGATGGTGATGCTTTTAAGAAAAAAAATTGAAACTGTAAACAAGATAAGAAAGCAACTGGGTATTGAGTTCTGAGTGTATATCAATTTCCAGGATGCCTTATAATATATACGAGGATTTTGTTGGTACATCTTGATAGTGTGTTTAAAAAATACTATTAGTGACTTTAAACTTAGACTCAGAGATTTCTAGTTGAAAATGAAACGTTAAAATAACACAAACACCACTCAGGCAAAGTTGTGTGGACTATGTCTTCCCAGGTGCATCAAACCAGGACTCCCGCATGGCTCATGGCTCTTCCTGAAACAGGAACCTCGTGGTCTGCCCTCATGCTGCCCGGCACACACTCAGCCAGAGGGCTTTTGGTTAACTGGTTGCAGTGTGGCTCTGTGGTACCCTCTTTGTGTCCCAGATCTGAAAGATGTGTCATTTTTAGTGTACTATTGCTAGCTCTTGTTCCCTATCCAAACAGCTATGGAGAGGGCACCTTCTTTCTGCCATCTGGAACCCCTTAGTCTTTCCCACCAACACTGAACCTCCAGGCAGCAGTGGGTGAGTGCTGGAAAAATAGTTTTGCTTATAATAAGGCCTTAGAAGACAAAAAATGCATGTCATATATACCATAATATGCTACATTACTTTGAGAAAAAAACGTTGCTTTTCTTTTTTTTTTTCTATTTTATTCTTCCATCCTGTGTTCAGAAAAATGTTGCTTTTCCTCTTTCCTTCCGTTTCCTAGAGATCCAGAGCTGCCAAGTACAGTTGTGCAGGTTGTGTAGGCTTTAATATTTATCATAACAATTTTCTGAAAGATGGCTGTTAAAGAACTCTGTGCTCCGTGTTGGCACAGCAGTTACTCTCTGCCCCTTGTTTTCCCTGGGACGAGAAGGAGAATGATGCGGCTGTCAAGACGTCTCAGCTCCAGCTCCTCTCCAGCACTCTGATCTTTTCTAACCAGACGTCTTTTGCTAGCAGCTACCCAGCCCGACTCCAGCCTGTGGAGTTCCCTATGCTCTGTCCCCTCCCACGCGCATAGTCTGCAAGGCCCTGCTGTGAACAGGATCCTGCTGCTCAGCAGTTGTGACCCAGGACATCTCAGCCAGCTTTCAGTGGAAACCCAGAGGAAGCTCAGGGTCTTACAGAGAGGAAAACTCTTGGCACATCTGCACCCCCTCTGATAAAGCCCCTAAGCTGTGGATGTAGCACAACAGTTCTTTGTGCAGAGGTGACAGTCACATACTTTAAAAAAAACTAAGTCATATTCTGTTGCAAAAAACTCCAAGGAATCTTTTAATTGCCTGGGAACTTTTTATACTAAATACTGCTCTATTAAGTGACCTGTTACTTACATTAAATATATTACATGTTATATATTATGAATTTTTTTAAGTTATAACTTAAACTTATTTTTATAAATTATCACATAATTGAAATAATTCAAATTATGTAATTTGACTTGTTAATGCATAATTTAAATGAGTTTTCTGATTACAAAAGTGACATTTCACTATATAAATGTTTTTGAGCAAAAAAAGTCCCAAAGACAATATAAATCACCCACAGTCCTACTATTCAAAGATAGCCATCTTTAACATTTTGCCATGGCTTTCTAATTGAATTTTTTTCCTGTAAGCCCATGTGTTTTTAATTGACCTTATATTCACATACTTATGGAACTTGCTATGGTCCCAATGATACAATCATGAAACACGTCCCTATTAAAGGGTCTTCTGAAACATGATTTATAATGGGTAATATCCCATAACATGAAAGTGCCATAATTTGTTTCACCAATTTACTACCATAAATTCTATTTACATCAATCACATATATATCCACATTTTTTTCAAAATGATAATTCTGTACAGAACATCTTTGCCCATATATCTCTGTTCATTATTTTTTATGATATTTCCTTAAATAGCTCCTAACAGTAGAACTACTTAGGCAAAGGTTCTCTCCAGAGAGGTTATGCTAACTTACACTTGCAGCAGCGGCCAGTTCCCAGCCTCACTGAAAACATCATCTAAGTTTATTGATTAATCACACACTGTTGTAGGAGTTTATTTTGGTAGTTTTTCCAAAGGAATTTCAGTGCATTCTGTCATAACACACTTTATTTGAGAAACTTTATATTGCCTTTAAGGAGAAGCTTATGACTCAGCTTTATTTTGCCACAAGTATACGTGTTGTCTGTGCTGTATTTCTGGGTTTCTCCTCATGTCACCCCCAGCTCTTACACACAGATCCTAAACCCACTGTCATCCATGGAGAAACCAGAACAGATCCTACTTTGACAGTTCTCCTTTCTCGGTGCCTGGGACACCACCTCCACTGGCCTCCCTTGCTGCCCGCCCGCTCTCAAAGCACTCACAGAGGAGGGGACAGGGCTTCTTGCCTGGCCCACCACGGGCCTGAACACTCTCCCTTTCTTAGCCATTCTCCTGAGCTCTCCTTGGGGCCCAGGAGGACCAGGACGTGTGGGCAGCCAGTACCATCCACCCGGTCTGCCCTGCTGTGCCTAATAAAGGTGCTGAACTACTGAAAAAAATGGTTTTTCTTTTTTTAGTTAATACCTTCACAATCCAAGATTCTTTGTTTTGTAGTTTTTAAAAATGAAAGAACCATTTAAATGAAAGAAACCTGGTACTGTTTTAATCAACTAAATCACAAAGCCTCTTATTTCACAGATGATAATGATTAAACCTGCCGCCAGATTCCACTCAGACATTGACTGTTTTTGCACCTGTAAGTCATGGTGTGCTCCGAGCACTTAGGCTGAGCAAAAGTAATACAAATGCTAAGGATATGCCACGAGGATCCTTATGATTTATTTTTCATGGCTACAATAAATAGCAAGGAGAGTTTCCTTTCAAAAAGCACCATCCATGCTTAGAATAAAACCATATGGTGAACATCAAGTCTGAGGAGTACAGGCAGGGAAAAGAGAGAACGGGTGACAGTCTGCAGTCACTTGCATAACTGCCATCCATCTCAGTGGGGTCTGGCTTGGGCTCGCTCCACCGCCCACCGCCACTTTGGAAGTCTAGCCCCTCCCCCACACCGCCCGTGGCCTTGCTCCACCTGGGTGGCCTTCAGCTCTCTTCACTTGCCTTCTGCTCTGCAGTGACTATATTTTAAAGAAGAATCTGGCCATGTCACTTAAGTGTTTAAAATAATTCAGTGGCTCACAATCACCCTGAGGTTAAAACCAGCTCCTCAGTGTGGAATAGTCAGCCCCGGCCTGGTGGCGCCACCTTTTCTCCTATACTTGCGCCCAGGGGCTCCGCGCATGCGCACACGCACGCCCCTGCTGGCGCTGAGTCCATGTTCCTGCTCGCCGCTTTGTGCCTTTGCACCTGCTGTTGCTCCTGCCTGGAATAGCTTCTTTTTCTCCTGGCAAGATGTTTGGCGACCCAGCCTAGAGGTCACTCTTCCCCTTAAGTAAGCCTTTCCCTGATCCCCAGCGTGATCTGAGCTGTGCTCTGCACTTGCATAGCACTGTGTGTGTATTTCTGTCATGGCACTTGTCATCTTGTCTTCATAATTTATCTTTGTCCTGCTGTCTTCCTCATTAGACATTCACATTTCAAGGGCAGGAACCACGATGCCTTAAGCATCCCTCCATCCCTAGGACCCAGTGCAATGCCTGGGATAAGAGAGGGGGTGGAGGGAGGGACAGATTCTCCCGTGATCTGTCACTCCTTGACCTCTTCCAGCCCTCCCCTTGAAGCTTACCTGGTTCTCTTATGTCCTTAAGGCACAAGCCTGGGTCCCTGAGCCTCTGACTCTTCTGATTCACAACTCCTGCCCCCAACATGTGCCCTCCCTGGGCCCTCTCCATGTGCTCTTCAAAGGGATCTGTCCTCTGCTTCCTCCACCAATTAAGGTGTCAGCAGTCGGGGGCGCTGCAACACTTCAGGATCTGGCCTTGCCTCCCATTGGAGGACGAGGAAGAGCAATTCTCTTCTGGTCCCGTGGCCAGTTGAGAGGGACCCTTCTGGGTGGTGCAGCTGAGTCCTTAGCCCCGGGAAGATGGTGAGCCATAATTCCTCCCTGCTTGCTAAGACCCCCACAGAAGGGAGAGCAGATGTTGAAAGCAGTAGGGATGGCTTTGCTTTGAGGCACTGCACGTGTGCCATCCTCTTTGGTTATCTAAGTGCTGCCTTCCTCTCAAGGACCAGAGAAGTGCTAAGCTATCTGTGAAGCCACCTCCTGCTTGAAGCATCTGGTCATCTCTCGCTCTCCCAAAGCTGCTAAGCCCTCCTCCTCTGGGCACTTAGCATCTGCTGTTCTCCATTTAATGCTGCTCCACTCTTTGGGGAAGAAAAGGAAATACTGAAAGATTTTAAACTTTTGCAGTCAGGTGTCCCTCTTTGGGCTGCCTGTATCCAATGAAGTACGTTGTAGTCAACACATACTCTACATTATTTCCTGATTACAAAGCTATCTGTAGAGCAGTGGTTCTCAAAGTGTGGTCCCTGGACCAGCAACGTGATCATCACCTTGGAACTTGTTAGAAATACAGGTCCTCAGGTCCCCTCCCAGACCTGTTGAATCAAAAACTCTTAGGGTGGCATCCAGCAATGTGTTTTTAATAAGCTTCCAGGTGACTTGGACTCAGGCTGAGGCTTGAGACCCCCTGTTGTAGAGTCCTGCAATAAAACCAGTGGCACATGTGTTGTTGTTACTGGCTATCCAAGAAAGTGTGTGTCCTTTCTCAAGTGTAAACAATTAGAGTTCCTCTGAAAAAGAAAAAACAGGACTTTTCAGGAGAAAAAAATCCATGTTCTAGCCTGCTGAGAGAGTAAGTCTTTTTAAAATGAAGAGAAGAGGAATAGTTTCAGTGTAACAGGGTGTGAAATGGGTGATGCCTCTTAATAAGTGATTGGGAACCTGTCTCCCTTTTCCTATTTTTAACAACAACAACAAAATGGAAGTAATGCTTGTCTTTGCCAAATCTGCGATTGTCAAAGCTCAGCTAGGAAGAGCTTGTTTAGCACATGAATCAGGAGACCTGTATCCGGCTTCCTTTGGCATCAAGGGAATCAGTTCTAATGTTTTTGGAATCGTAAGTTTGGGAAACTCTTGGAGAACTTGTGAGCAAATTAGGGTTTTAGAAGGAAGAAAGGATCTTATCTCTCTAAAGGAAAGAAGAACAAAGCTGGACCTTACGATTCTGTAAGTCTGATATAGGTGATTGATTCTCTGCTGGTGGAACTGCCATGGGGTTTGAGAACCTGAAAGTCCATACCCTCGAGGGCAGATGTTAATCCTATGGAAAGGAAGGAGAGGGCCTCTTGTGTTTTATTTGGATTGAATAAGTGATAAAATGTCCACTCTAACTGTTTCCAGAAGTGTCTGGGCATTGAAGACTTTTATTGCAGCATCTGAAAGTATCATTTCTGGTTGATTCAAGCTGTCCTGAATGTGAAACTATCTCTTGTTTGGGGCCTGAACTAGATTTTTCTGGTGAATTAAATTTAGAGTCTAATACAAAGAACTATGAGCACCAAGTGAGTAAACCTGATTAGTATTAAAACAGAAAGACACGGTGTCTGCCTGGAAATCAGATCTGCACAGAGTAAAACTATTAATGCAGGGACACCGGCCCTGGGCTTCCTGAGCCTTTTGTAAGGGGAGCGATGTTCTTTCCCTAAAGCCTTGAGGGTGGAGGGTTACAACGTGGGCTGTTTCTGTGGGGGGCCGTGGGCTGGGCTGCTGAGCCAGAGTCCCGGGGCAGTCGCAGCCTCTGCGTGTAGATTCTGTGCCCGGTTCAGGAGCAGTCTGCCCTTCTCTCTGGGCCTCCACTGCCTGCTTATCTAACTTCGAGATTCTCCTCTTCCCGGAATTCTGCCCACATGCACACATCCTACCTGCCTGGGCCCCTAGCGTGCACTATGCCCTATATTGTCTGTCCTTCATGGCTCTTAACCCAGATTGTAGTGACATGGTTATTCGTGTGACAGCATACTGAATGTCATCTTCCCCCATTAGTAAAGGATCCATGGGGGCAGGGACCATGTCAGGTTTGCTCATTTGTACGTCCCAGTGCTCACTGAAGACTCAGTATTGATGTAAGAGACGGATGGACGGTCGATGTGCCATCTCACGTTCCTGTAATGTCCTCTGCATACCTCTCATCGTAAGGTTTGGTCATCTTCCACTGGCCTGCCAGTATTCCCCAGCATACCGTGAATCGAAAATGGACATAGTGCTTAGTAAGTGTTCGCTGTTTCTGTCCCCAAACTAGAAAGTCTATCTGCTTCTCCCTTCTGAGATTATCTGTCTGGGATAAGAGTTTCAGTGATACAGAAATTGTTTTTCCTTGTACAGCATTGTGAGAACACAGCTTCCCTTCTCTTAGAATAGGATATTTGTGATAGGACCTCATTAACAAATAAGTAGATTTTTTCTTTTTTTGTTTGGTTAAGGTTAGAAACCTGCAGGTGGCTAGAAGGAATTTAGGTCTCGATTTTTAACAAATCAACAGCAATGGCAAAGGATTAAACATGCCAAGGGGAGTTGGCAAAGTAACAAGTGAAATGTAGGTGAAATGACCAGCCAAAAAGGCACTGGGGAAAGAGCCAAGAACTGCAAGTGTCAAAGATGTGGGTTCTAGTAAATAGAACCATAAAGTGTCGGAGCCACAAGGAACCTTGGGGATTAGCTGGCCCGAGCCTTGCATTTTATAGGCTGGAAACAATATGTTGAGAGAGAAGACTGAGGAGCTCCACTGGTAGCAAACTTGTTCCCCTGGAAAAGTCAGGTGATCGCTTGAAGCAGCTGTGAGGGAAAAACAAAGAGCCAGGAAGCATTAAGAGTTCATAGACTTCA
>CM052439.1:157559708-157575850 GCA_028533085.1 Varecia variegata | reverse complement strand
GTGTGTGCAGACATGTGAATGTGCGCAGGGAGCTTCCGCACTCCTGTCTACCTAACATGCAGTGGGCGCGGGGGGGGGGGGGCGGTAGGGGAGTGCAGGTTTGGTCAGTCCTCAGGTCCCCAGATGCCAGTCTGGAAAGGCCCATTCCACAGATCTGAGTTGGGGGCGGGGGGCGGGAGTCTGTGTTTTCTGACGCTTCCCACGTGATTCCAGTGCCCACCAGACTTCAAAAAGCGAAAGGGGCAGGGCCCCTGGCTAGGGGCTGGATGAAGCCCAGGTACCTCTCTGTATGGGTTTGAGACAAGGGGAGGGTTTAGGCCCCCAAGTGCCTCCCTCCTTTCTGCAGTTTGGGGACAGAGGGAGCGAGGCCAAGGTGCCTGTGGTGCGCATGGGAAACCTGGAAGCACAGTTCCCGCAGCCTGTGCCGGATCCCTCGTGAGCTCAGACTTGCTTTGCACATCATTGTTTGCGGGGCCTTCCCAGACACCAGTTCCTGGTACATCGCCTGGTGCTGTGGATGCAGAAACTATTATTCCTGGCACCAGCCTGAAGCAGGCGGCAGCACATGCTGATCCGCAGCCACACCCCGTCCCTCCACGGCCCCAAACTATGCACTTCTCTCTCTCCTCTCGGTCCTGTACTTCTCCAAGTAGGTCTCAGTTCACTTCGATGTTCCTTAAGCAACACTTCAACTGGCGCAGGACATAAAAAAAGGTTGCATGAAACTCTTTGCCATATGTAGAGTTGCCAGAGCAAGGTAAGAAAGAAAAGCCTGCAAATTAGTACTGGTCTAAGGAAAGGAGATTTAAATTTGGGGGTGGTTTTTGTTTGGTCTGGTTTCATACTTAAGGAGATGTAGTGATTATTGAAAATGGGTAGGGGAAGAAAGGAGATAAGAATAATTATTTGGCCAGGATAAATTGCCTGGAAAACTGCTGCTGTTTGAATTAGGCTTATTCCCGTGGCACATTTTCAGGGGCCTGTTCCAACTGGCTACCTGGCTCTGCACTACATTTTTATCCAGGCAATTTGCAGTTCTCAAGGAAGTAAACAGCTCATGTCATTTGCGTAGAAAAGCAAATATCGTGTTCCACATGGAGCCTCATGGAGCAGTGGTCCCCAGAGCAAAGTGGGCGCTCCCAGAGGGGAGGCCAGATGATCCCTTGGGGTGTGGGAGGAAAATATTAGAACATGTATAGATCTTATCTGATTTCAGATTCTGTGTTTTATAGTGCGTGTAGACATTAATACAGTATTTATAATTTCTGAATCTACCTTGGAAATGCTTGATGGGCTTCACAATCTAAAAAGACTGACATAGCATGGAGCATTAGAAATACAGTCAAAGAAATTTCCTTTGTATGCAATCAACTTCATCATCATCCATTAGATTTGAAAAATTCCTTCACATTTCAGTGAAAATAAAATATGAACTACTAGAGTATATGATAAAGTTTCTTTGCCTCCAGGTTAATTTCTTTTATGAACATAATACTGTAGAAGTCCTGTAGTGACTTTATCACTTGAGGTAAGTGGCTTCCTGTCTTTGCATATTCCATTACCGCAGTCCAAGATGCTTTTTAACCCTGTCCCCTCTTATAAATTTTTCTCTTATTCATACCACCCCTACTTTCTTAATTTAGGTTTGCATGTCCTTTGGGAGTTTAAATCTGTGGTCCATTGAAATGTAAAGTAGAATATATAAGACATAAAGGAAGGTGGCAGTTCAGAAATGAAGCTGAAATAAAAATTTCTTTGGCTGTAGACAAAATGATGGCAGTAATTACAAGAGAAAAAAAGCAGAATAACGTGACTCATCTCAGAATAACATTGTTGATGAGCTTCGCTAAGCCTTTAAGGTAATAAAAATCCTTGAGATGTATGTGTCTTCTGAGACTGTAAACGGAGTTAATACTGATGTACAATCGGAATCTTACTCTAAGAGAAACAGGAGATCCCTACTTAGTTTCAATTCCAATTACTGTGCTGGTTTTTAGGCAGATGACAAAATTACCTTTGACAGTGCATGAATGAGTTAGATAAATGGGCATCGAGTGCTGGGCGGGGGGCCGGGGCACGGAACACACCTCACTTAAAGACTTCATGAGCATTGGAAGATTGGGAGTTTTTGACATTAGAAACGTTTTAGCCACATCTTATGCAACATGGTAGCGCAGAGCCTGGGAAATAAAAACAAAGCAAAATACAAGAGGTCAGAAGTTCCCCTGTGGAATCTAGGACAGAAATTTCACAAAGAAATAGGCTATTTAAGACAAAAAGAATTCTCCTCGCCCCACTCCCTACTGTGGCTGTTTGCTTGCCTGGCTTTTTGTTTGCTGTTTGTTTGCTTGTTTTTGCTTGCCTAGCTTTTTACATAAGTACTGATTTAGCTCAGTAAGTTGACATTTGCAGAAAAAGAAAACCATGCCTCTCCCTTCTGGTTCTTGCTTTTATTCCTTTACTTGAAATAACCTTCCTTTACACTCCTTGACTATCAAGATTCTAAAGCTCTTCATTCCTCAAAGAGACTTTTCTAACTACTCCAGCCTTTGGTCATCTCTTCTTTCTCTGTTTGCCCATTTTGCCTATTTCTCACATTTTACCACTTACAATCAGAAAGCTCCTTGTTTATAAATAGATGTTTTTAAAAGTTTGTTGGTAAATCTCTTGTTTAGATACTCCATTTTATTTCTCCTTGAAACAAATATGTTTACTTAGTAAATATTTGTGGAATCATCTTTTAAGCTATGAGTAGCAAATAGGGAGCCCGTGTGTCACCTACCCACCACCCTTCGTCTTTACATCCCAGGGCAGACATCTCTAATTCTTCCTAACATTCTTCCTGCTGGTGCCAGATACAACCACAGGAGTTTATAACCTGGCCCCACAGGTGTCCACACCCAGGTCATCATATGAGTGAACCCTGGACGGCGGCCAGCTCAACATCTCTGTCCACATGCTGAGCATGGTGCTGGGTGCTTTGGGGGACACAAAGAGATGACAGGCACAGCCTTTCTTCTTCTCTTACAGCATTTATTACTATATATTCCATGATGAATTATTGTTATTTGTCTACTTTTCATATTTCCCTCTTCTGTATAATAAATCCTCAGGAGCCATGTGTGGTATGGACCTAGAAGAGAGAGATCTGATTCCTTCTAGGACATTTGACTATTCCATAGGATTTCCACAGGGACACCCAGAAATGGGTGACATTCTGGAGCAGAAAAATAACACGTACAATCGTCCACAAACAGGAAACATTAAGGCCTGTACAGAGATCAACAGTAAGTCTGTGAAAGGCAAATGTTCAGCCCATGCTTTTAGTTCCAGACTAAAGAATTATGACTTCTTTTCCATGGAAAGTGACTCCTTGTTGGTTTTTCAGTTGAGTGACAGGGTCAAAGGTTTTGTTTTAAGATTACTCAAGCAGCAGGGCAGAAGAAGGTGGGATTGAAGAAAGGAGGTTGGAGGTGGAGCGGTGGATTTGGAGGCCTTTGTCACAGCCACACTGAGGAGGAAGCAGAGCCTGTGCTGGAGGAGGGGTGGTGGGAAGGTGGGAAGGTGGGAAGCGATGTGAGTGACCGGTCAGTAGAAGCGAGGGACAGAGACAGGCTGCCAGCTGAGGTGGGTTCCGGGAGCAAGGGCTCCATGCCGGTGGAAGAGGAGGATGAAGTTTCCTTCCCTTTTCTCCTGAAGGCACAGTTGACCTTAAGCGATATTTTGAAGGGGGTTCTATTTGCCTTTGAACCCTCCCACCTCCTGCCGTCCCCTCCACCCATTTGCTGGCTGCCCGTCTTCACCGGCCCGGAGCCCAGTGCCCTCCTCCTGGTCTCAACTCACTGCCAAGTTCCCCGCCCACTGCCTAGAAGGTTCCAGGCTCCCAGGCGGCCTTTCCTTCCTTCTTCTCCAAGACATACTCCCTCCTTTCACCACCAGACCAAAAACAAACCAACCCTTTTCATTTCTTCCAAGCAGTATGTTTGTTAGTAAAGCAGAAGGATTTAAAACCAGTGTAAATGGTGGCTGGTAAACCTGTGACCCTTCACAAAGTCATGCATTTTGCAAAGAGAATCGTTGTTATTTCAAATGAATTTCTTTTTTTTTTTTTGAGACAGAGTGTTGCTTTGTTGCCCGGGCTAGAGTGAGTGCCATGGCGTCAGCCTAGCTCACAGCAACCTCAAACTCCTGGGCTTAAGCGATCCTACTGCCTCAGCCTCCCGGGTAGCTGGGACTACAGGCATGCGCCACCATGCCCGGCTAATTTTTTCTATATATATTTTAGTTGGCCAGATAATTTCTTTCTATTTTTTTAGTAGAGACGGGGTCTCACTCTTGCTCAGGCTGGTCTCGAACTCCTGACCTCGAGCAATCCGCCCACCTCGACCTCCCAGAGTGCTAGGATTACAGGCGTGAGCCACCGCGCCCGGCCTCAAATGAATTTCTTATTGGTATCATTTTACTTATTTTTTTTTTTTTAAATCAGTGTCATTTTAAAATGAAATATGAAGATACAATCACGCAACCTGGATGACAAGGATATTTTTAGAGGAATCACCGTGGTGGACCAGTGAACCTTGCCCTCTGGTAGCCACTTCCTCAAGATGTCCCCACTTGTCAGTTCTTTCCCTTCAATTTACTAAGTTATATTTTCTAAAAATTCTCAAGCTTTTTCACAGTGGCCTTAGGTAGGGATGGAGGTGGGGAGGGCTAGAGTAGGAACTACTATACAGTAGGCGCCCCCCTCCCCCGTCCACAATTTTGCTTTCTGCAGTTTCAGTGACCCAAGGTTGGTGGTAGTCAGAAAATATTAAATAGAAAGTTCCAGAAATAAATTATAAGTTTTAAATTGTACACCATTCTGAGCAGCATGATGAAATATCACACTATCCAGCCCAGGACGTGACTCATCCCTTCGTCCAGCATATCCACGCAGTTATCAGACAACTGTCATGATATCACAGCGCTTACGTTCAAGTCACCCTTATTTCACTTCACAATGGCCCCAAAGCGCAAGAGTAGTCATGTTGGCAATGCGGATGTGCCAAAGAGAAGCCATAAAGTGCTTCCTTTAAGTGAAAAGGACTTAATAAGGAAAGAAAAAAAATTGTATTTTGATGTTGCTAAGATGCATGGTAAGAACAAATCTTCTATGCATGAAACTGAAGAAAGGAAAAGAAATATTAGACAGTTTTGCTGTCACACCTCAAGGTGCAGAAGTTATGGCCACGGTGCATGATAGGTGCTTAGTTAAGATGGAGAAGGTATTAAATTCGTGGGTGAAAGACATTGAACAGAAACGTGTTCCGACTGACAGCAGTCAAGTTTGGTACTGTCCGAGGTTTCAGACATCCCCTGGGCGTCTTGGAACATCTCCCGGAGAAGGGGCGACTGCTATAGATGAGGCGTCAGCGACTGCAAGGCCAGATAGTAACATTACAGGCTTTGCTGGCCAGTCTCTGTTGCAACTGCTTCATTCTGCCTTTTGCAGTTCGAAAGCAACCATAGGCAATACATAAACTAATGGGCATGACTGTGTTCCAATAAAACTTTACAGAAACAGGTGATGGGCCAGATTTGGCCCCCAGGCTGCAGTTTGCCGAGCCCCACTGTAGGTGATCGTTCGTGAGCCTGGGACAGCCTCTCTTATTGCTCCTTCCTGTGGGGCCCCACATAGCACATTTCCCCTTTCCTGGCAGATTCTTAAAGAAGTACATGTCCTTAGAAATATATATCAGCACATCAGCATGAACCACTCCTGCGAAGAAAGAATTCAGAAGGCAGCTCATGTTGATCTGGAAAAGACAGCAAAAGACCTTAGGGAGCTTAAGAGTGAGCCAAGATTTTATCACGACATCTTGCTTTTCATCTAAAACCTGCCTAAATGGCATGCCCAGTTAAAATAATATCTTCTGTTCTAATAAGCTATGTAAGAGTATGAAATGTCCTCTAAGAGGTTTGTCTAGAAAAATGTCCTGGAAGAGTCGGGTGTGTTTGCCGTCACTGCTGAATTGGACTAGACTTGGTGGCTGTGTCAGGGCACCTCTGACAGTTCATCCCTTGCTTGCTTTCCTGCCAATCCTCCTCTGCACTTCTTTGGGCTCTTTTACATACCTTTGTTTTTTCAACAGCTCTCCCACCTCTACTTTTTGTATGTCTTGAGATTTTCCTGTACACACACACACGATTTTATCACTTGGGAGTTTAGGGTAAAGCGTATCATAGTTCTGCTCCCAGAGATATGTCCAGTGCGATGGGACCATGGCAAGAGTGAGAGAGTCCTACTTCATGCTGCACCTCAATTCCAAATCTCTACCAAGGTGCAGATTCTCCTTGACATCCCCTGGGGAAGAGATTTTCGAAGAACTAAGCGTCACTAGAGGACACCATCCTTTCTTGGGAAGGTGACGCATACCCATTACAAGAAGATCAAACGTGAGCTAATGACCAATTATGTTCCTGTACCCTTAAAGGTGATTTCTTTACCTCAACTTTCTAAGGAACCAAGAGATCTATTTAATTTGTTCGCATGAAAATCATGCAAATAATCATCCGCAAAGTGTGTTAAGCCCATTCAAATGGTTTGGGGATGATGAATGGGAAGAAACTGGCAATGGGCTGAGAGAGAACAAGGGCAATATTATTTCATTTGCAGAGCCACAGCCTGAGCGTCTCAGTGGACATCAGCTGCAGCTTCCCCCCACCTGCATCTGACGACCTCTGATCCGTGCACACATGCCCTGCACGGACCAGAGTGTGCTGTGGGTTGGCGAGTTTTACTTTTTAATTTTACCATTTTCCTCTTCAGTTCTAAGCCGCTCTCTCTGTTGGAAAGCAGTGAGTCTAGTGTAGATTTGTGTTTGAATTTCTGCATGCAATTTGCAGGCTTCTTGCTACTCTGTGCTGATTTATTGTCGTTCTGATTCCCTTTTTCTGAATGGTTATTCATTCCCAGCCCAGGCCTCTCTGATGGCCATCTGGTTCTCCTTCGGTCACTCAAACATCTGCCCCAGAGATTTGGAAAATGAGTTTCCTTTGGCAACCTAAAAATAATCTCAGTGTGACTGAAGCCCGAAAGGGAAATCACCACGCTCCACTGTCCTGTGGATACCGGGCAGGGGAGGGAGCCAGCAGAGCTTCCTGGGGATTTGCAGCTTGGATGTCTTCTGTCACATCTGCAGATTATTTTTTTTTCTAGTGCTGGGAACCATAAAAACATGGCGTGAACTGGGTGCAACCAGTCCTGAAGTTTTCTTTGGGACCAGATATGCTTGCGCAATGGAAATGGTTGGAGATAAAAGCCGTGCTTTGCACGGTTTGTTTGTAAGGCTTCTAGAGCTATCTGAAAAAGACAGA
Source organism: Varecia variegata (assembly GCA_028533085.1). Lineage (NCBI taxonomy): Eukaryota > Metazoa > Chordata > Mammalia > Primates > Lemuridae > Varecia > Varecia variegata. The sequence continues at coordinate 157,568,494 of CM052439.1, read as the reverse complement.
TGATGCTCAGGAGTTAAACATCGTATTAGTCACAGTGTGTTCCAGGAGATCTCATAAACGCTTTGAACAGCAGTTACAGGACATTGCTAAGAACTAGACTTTTAGCTTGGACCCAAAGGCCCTGTCTCATGGGTAATGAAGGTTTGGTCCCCACCCCTTGAAGACTAAAATTTGCCAGAAGCCAAAACTTAATCCCTATGGTGTTTCTCATCCAAAATTATTTCTAGCCACATTGTTCAGTGCAATTTTTCAGAAGTTCTGCCGCGAGATAAAATGTCAACATAATGATGGTATTCAAATAACTAAAATGCCAACAAATTTATTTATTTATTTTTTCCTAGCTCTCAGAACCTGTGAGAATGCCAACAAATTTAAATCCCCTTGTAAGTCATAATCCAAAAATGTTAAAATCAAAAGTAACATCTAAACTTAAATTTCCTTGATTTTTTTGAGTTAAAAAACCAAAGCACTTAATTTCCACCTTTGATGTCTCCTATTTCTTAATTTGCCTCATCTTATCTAATGAGATCTCTGATGCTGGGTGCTGGAAAGAGGTTGTGTTTGTCAGCATATGCAGCCTGGGTTGTTTGCCACTGGAACAAAGATGGTTCCTTCAACTTTAAGAAGGTTGGATTCGTTCAACAGCAAGTCTTTCCTGTGATTTACTTTTTAGTGACATGCAAATAGAGTAAATGGACCCACAGTGGTATCAAAACACTGGCTTCACATCCTTGACATTTAGAAAAATTAGCCAAACCCCAGCTCTTAGACAGTCGTCCTAGGCAAAATTTTGTTCTTGAGACCTTAATTTAATTTTACTAAAGACGATTTCAAGAACCGTAAGAAGTCTAAGATTTTGCACTGTAGTTTCATGGATGCTGGTAGAAGACATGAGATTCCTGGGTCAGAGACAAATGACATTATTACTCATGGCACAGAAACTAGCTTTTGGCTTTCTCTAATAATCCGAGTTGAGGATTCAATCTCAGTTTAGAGCTTCACGTGTTCACATCATTTCCCTTCCCTCCAGTCCTGTGGCAGTTACGCAGAGGGGCTCAGGTAAATGCACATGCAGTGTGGATGTGCATAACATCTGAGGAACCCTGAGCATAGGCAACTTCAATCTTTTGTTATGGGCTGCAAGCAAGCGTTTCATGATGCTCCAGGGGAAGACATTATTTTACTGGACCGTAAATAAACTTGTCCCTTCCTCCTGAGACACTATCTCTAACTTTCTAGGCTGTTCCCTCTAAACATTCTTGGAGAAATAGATAATCTAGGGTAAAAACAGCCTATGCCTCTGTTCACAAACCATACAGAAGTGCAAGAGATCCATGGAGGATTGTCTCCTGACATGCTATAACAGAGAGACAGTAATATCAAGTAAAGGAAGGTTGATAAGATTCTTGGTTTCTCTTAAAGATGCCAGTCAGTCTGATACTTGTCTGGAGTTCATGACCTTAAACTTAAAGTCAACTAGCAGGAATCTTCCTCCCAGTTGGGGTTGGGGGAGATCAACCTGGTCTCACTTAAAGTGCTTTTTGTGCATATTCAAAAGCTTCTTGATTTGCATTTACGCTTTGAGATAAAAGTATAGGACTTCCTGGTGTACTGCATTATTTTAAGTCCTGGGCGGGATTTTCCATTTCCACTGCCTCTTGGCATAGAAGTGCTTAGACTGCAGAAAGCCGCACCTCCTTCCCCATTTGTTCAGCTGGAAAACACCCTCTACAGATTCACAAACCAGACTTGCAGTTGATGATTCTAGAGCTTATGCTCCTAATGAGCTGGTAAGGGCTAATACCTCTGCCACCTGCTCCTTGAGAGATTCATTTTTTCCTCAGGTTTCGAATGTTCCAGGGGTTTGAATAGCATTGCTTTCTGCTATATATATCTGGGCAGTAATTGGAGATGCCGCGAGTGATTCATATCCTTCTCCTTTGGGGAAAATTCATTTGAGTTTCTTTTTAACCTGCTGCTTAAATTGGTTCCTTTTCTTCTTTTATAGTCCTGCTTGCTGAATTTGGGTGCTTTTTTTATATTTCTTCTGTTCCTTTGCTTTCTGACTCAGACTTTTTTTTCCTAAAATACTAATCTAGATTCTATCATATGGGGTCCATCATTGTGAAAGAGAAGGAATCAGTGAGTCCTCTATTTAATAAAGTGTCCATTGTTCAAACGTATCTTGACCACCACGTCTGAGTCAGCTAATTCCATCCTCGGAAATGTTCTCCCATCAGACCAACATCAAGTCTGGCCTGTTACCGTCCTGCCTGGATCCCCTTTGGTATTTCTCATGTTTACTTCCTCTGGAGTCCTTAATGTCATGCATTTCTCAGGCCACTTCTGTCAGGACAACAACAATAACTGTGTCCCTGTAAAATTGACCCAGGATTTTTTGACTCTTCCTGGTTGTCCTTACTGCTCCCCTTTCAATCTGTCCATACTTGCTGATCTCTCTTGGTGTGGCTGTCCCAAGTCCTCTTTTTTAAGCTCTTCATGTGCAGTTTTAAAATCACACACATCTCTCTTTGTTTTTTGGGCCTGAGATCCCACTCTCTTCTCTGGGGTTCTGCCCCTGTTCCTCAGGTAGACTTCTTTAGGTCCCAGTCACACCACGCCCAATCTAGGAGTAACTGGGACGTCTGCCCACTTTTGTATGACACCAGCTTGAAGGCACTTGGGAACTAGCACATCTCTTTTCCTCACACATCCCTGGATGTCACGGTCCCAGATCCCCGTCAGATCCATAGGGATGGTTGTCTGAGATCTCATCTTTTCTTTTAAGGAAATAATCTCTTTTCCTCCAGCTAATCACCATATATTTCTTTACTTTCTCTTTTCCACTGCTCTTATTCTGATCGTAGGACCACAGCATGTTTTCAAATCTTCCTTGCTGTTACGTGAAAACCTGATTTCTAAAAACTAAGTGCTCCAAGCACATGCCTTGAAAACTGCCTTCTTAGCTGTTAGGTTTGCAATCATTTTATGGAACTTTTTTCCCCCATCTTCAGTCCAAGAAGATGGCCTATCTCTGTGGGTTCCCATTGGTTTTACTTTGTTCATAAGCTAAATCTCCCTTCCTGTAGGTATGAAGTTGAAATGTATATCTCTGAAGTATAGAGCTACATTTATCGATGTAGTTGTCAAATACGGAAGCACCCTGAGGCCTGTGGGGAGAACACTTCAGCTTTTTTTTTTTTTTTTAATTTCAACTAAACCTTTCCTATATCCTTACGATATACATGAGGTACTCTGCTGGTTCTCCCACGTCCATTCTTATTTAATCCTCATAGGAGCCCTATAAGATAATTGCCAGGTAATCTTAACCCTTTAAAAGTAAATACGGTTGTTCCTTTTTTACATAATGAAAGAACTGCCTCGGACATCAATGATCTATTAATATATTATGGGCACGACATGTCCTGCTACCTATGGTGCGTGTCAGTTGTATTATACTCTGCATATACTTCATGTGCTTGTGGTTTGTACATCAAGTGGAACAGGTTTCCGTAAATGCTGGGTAAAATACGTATATTCTGAATAGGTAGTAGCATGATGATGGCAACCCTTCCCTCATTTTTAGGCAGCTGGGAAGCATCCATTCTAGCACTCTTCATCTCTGGAGTAAACTCAGGGCAGGGCCAGGAAGAAGTAGGGAAGTTTCAGCTCAGTCCTGCATCTCCTTTGAAGCCTGGTTCCATTCAGCCCAGGGCAGTGGTGAGTCACAGGGGCCCAGGCCTGGGTCTCTGTGCTTTGTTAGCTCTCTGGGAGGTTGCCATGCACACCTAAGTTTCTCCCAGTCATTCCCCACCCCTGGGGACCCCCCTCAGAATCAGACCACTGTGAATACCTGCATCGATCACTTTCAACTCTCGGCCATTCCTTGTGCCACTGTTTCAGCCTGGCCTTCGTGTCCACTCCCAGAGGGCCTCTGTTGGCAACCGCTGAGCTTTTGGGAAGTTCTCTCTGCAAACTGTTCAGCTTTCTTCAATCCCCACTTAGGATTCAGCTTTCTTGAGTCAGATCCATTATCACATGTTTACTTACTGGCTTCTAGAATTTTGTTGCTGTTGTGTTCTGTTCTCTTTGCTCTCATGGGATTGTGTCTGTCTTTTTTTGTTGTTTCCCCCTTCCCTTTCCTGTTAGTGTGGTATCAAAGTGGAAATCAGAAATCTGCCACCTTGGCCGAGTGCAGCACTCTGGGAGGCCCAGGCAGGAGAATCGCTTGAGGTCAGGAGTTCGAGACCAGCCTGAGCAAGAGCGAGACCCCGTCTCTACTAAAAAATAGAAACAAATTATCTGGCCAACTAAAAACATATAGAAAAAATTAGCCGGGCATGGTGGCGCATGCCTGTAGTCCCAGCTACTCAGGAGGCTGAGGCAGAAGGATCACTTGAGCCCAAGAGTTTGAGGTTGCTGTGAGCTAGGCTGATGCCACAGCACTCTAGCCCAGGCAACAGAGTGAGACTCTGTCTCAAAAAAAAAAAAAAAAAAAAAAAAAACAGAAAAGAAATCTGCCACCTTTTGTCAGAAACCTGTATCATGTAATTCTTAAATCCAGCCCCATTTTTCAGATGAGGACATTGACACTCAAAGAGGTTGACTAATGTAACTAAATGCCAATAAAATGGTACAACAAGGGTCTGTGCCCAGGCAGCTTACACACCCTGCCCCACCACCTCACTACAAAACTAGAAGCTAAAGATGCTTCTTCATCGAGAGTGAGTTTTGTACCTTACAGGTGTGGAAAATGATGCAAACACAAAGACTCTAACATGGAAATTAAATTGGCAAATTCTATTAGATTCCATGAATATAATGGCATTGTTTTATAACACATGAATTAGAAACTGCTCATGAATAACAGGTTCTATCAACTGTTTTGCTGAACCAAAGGCCTTTCAGAACGTTTTGCAAATCTCATTTTGGAACAACTAAAATGACATCATTTCCAGAACAGGTTGATTTGTTCTGTGCATGGGGAAAAAAATACACACAGCAAAGGGACTCTATTAGAGTGTGGACATTTTCAGATAATAGTCATAAGACTATGGAAAGGCTCATTGTGATCAAAATTGTACTTTGTGTCGCTACTTCCTGATATAATCTGAAACTAATGTGTCTAAGCAACTCATTTCCCATTCATTGCGGTACAAGCCACTTAACATCATGACAAATCAGTTTTCTGTTACATTCAGAACCCAAGTGCCTGTAGTCCCAGCTACTTGGGAGGCTGAGGCAGAAGGATCACTTAAGCCCAGGAGTTTGAAGTTATCGTGAGCTATGATCGTGCCACTGCCCTCTAGCCTGGGAGACAGAGCGAGACCCTGTCTCTAAGGAGAAAAAGAAACAATTCAGAACCTGTTGCTAACACTTTCAGTGGGTTCTGAAATAAAATGTCACTCTGCCTTGAGCTCAACAGTGTACCCTTAGCAACACTTGAGATATCTCTAGGTTCATCCTTACTGGCTCTAGCTATGGGCATTAGGGAATAACATATATCATCTTTAGCATAATATTTCTTTGGCAAAGGAAGTCTTACTGGCATTTGTAGATCATAGAAATTAAATAAATCTCATTTCGTTCTTTGGTGCATCGGGGGATTGGGAAGAAAAGAAAACACTGTTCTTTAAGGCTGTGACTCTCTTTTAAAGCACCTCCCTCAGATTCTGAAAATAATAGAGTTTACAGTATCTTTATTTGCATCATAAGGACTTCAGATTTGGCATAGTAGAGGTATGGTCTCATACTACTCAGCACCACTCATCTGTACTCACTTTTTTCACACACAATCTATCATAGATTGCAGGTATATGTTATACATAAAAGAATGTTACTTAAGGGTCTCAGTTTTATTTCCTCTTCTGTCAAATGGAGATAATATTTACTTTAGGATATATGTTTGCTGTGAAAATGAGATGAAAAAATTGAGGTGAATGAACTAAACACTTGTACGGTATTGACTATCCAAATTATTAATTTAATTGCAAAGCATCTTCAGAAGGAGAGGGGAAATACCCCAGGAATACTTGAGGCTGGCAGTCCTCAGATGGAGAATCAAGTTGCAGCCTTGCCTGTCGTAACTTGAGAGGCCCTGGGCAGGCTACCTTCCTTCTCGGGTGCTCACGGGAGTGCCTACGTCATCTCCGGGAGTTTTCCGATCCTGTGCAAACCTGGGGCTGTGCCGGGGAGTAGCGGGGAAGACAGAAGGAGGAAACTTCCTAAGTCCAGCAACAGTGGCTGGGATGGTTTTCCTTCCTTGACATGAGTGTCTCAGACAGGCTTCCTATGGGTTGAGCCTCGGCCACTGTGTAATAAGCGACCCATTGAATGGGCACCGGAGCAGACCATAACTTGCCGGCCCGGGAATCCCTTTCTCTGTAGGCTGATGGCTTGGGTCAGGTGGTCAAACCAGAAAGAACCGGGAACTTAACTCACTCTCTGGCAATTGCTGTTGACAGTCTGGACACAGGTTCTTTCCGTGAGGTTTTTAAGCCAAGCAAAGGGGAGACCCTGAGGCTTCTCTCTGGGTTATTCCATTTGCATGTGGTCCAGATCCCTGGCATGTCACTGTGTGTGCTGTGATGTCAGGATTTGGGACTGCAAAAGACCTCCCTTCAGCGAAGCTTGAAAATCATCCTCAGGTTTCCGTTCTTGCCTTTTCTTCCTAATTTAAACCTGGACACCTGCCAGTCCCCGACATCGGAGTATGTGAATGCACCAGATTCGTCATCTTTGTTTTCTACATCAGGATTGCTCTCCTGATGCCGCTCCTCAACTTCGCCTGCATCTGCTTGTTCTCAGACCTTTTTATTCCTCTTCCTTGTCCAGAGAGATACTGGAACTTGAGGAGGAAGAGGGAACCTTCCAAATTTTTTATATTAATACATGATTTATACATAAATAATTACCTCTTAAAAGGGATTACCTGGGGAATTCCTTTAGCTGCTTACTTCATACATTTTTATATACTGGATTTTATGTACAGTGTTGTCTTAGTCCACTTTGTGTTGCTGTAAAGGAATACCTGAGGCTGGGTAATTTATGAAGAAAAGAGGTGTATTTGGCTCACAGTCCTGCAGGCTGTGCATAAAGCACAGCATCTGCCCGGCTTCTGGGGAGGCCTCAGGCTGCCTGCACCCACGGCAAAACAGAGGAGAACGCACCCATGAAGGAAGGCGTTGATCTACTCACGAGGGATCCACCCCTGTGACCCAAACTCCCCCCATTAGGCCCCGCCTCCAACATGGGGGATGAAATTCCAACAGCAAACCATATACAAACCATAGCAAATGTATAATTTTTTTTAACCTGTTAAAATCCAGGAAGGATTTTTTTTTTGCATTATAATTGCATGACTCTTCAATGATTGCTAAGTGTCAAAGGATATTTTCTATGTCTTTTTAAAGTATGTATATGTTCCTTAGCAAGAATCTGGTCTGGTTTTTTTTTGTTTTTTTGAGACAGAGTCTCACTCTGTTGCCTGGGCTAGAGTGAGTGCCGTGGCGTCAGCCTAGCTCACAGCAACCTCAAACTCCTGGGCTCAAGCAATCCTACTGCCTCAGCTTCCTGAGTAACTGGGACTACAGGCATGTGCCACCATGCCCGGCTAGTTTTTTTTCTATATATTTTTAGTTGTCCAGTTAACTTCTTTCTATTTTTTAGTAGAGATGGGGTCTCGCTCTTGCTCAGGCTAGTCTCGAACGCCTGACCTCGAGCGATCCTCCCGCCTCGGCCTCCCAGAGTGCTAGGATTACAGGCGTGAGCCACCGCGCCCGGCCTGATCTATTTTAATATAAGACTTTTTTCCTCCTTTTTTCCCCCTAGAACCTTAAAGGAAAATAAAATTGCAAATGGGAAGATTTATAGTTTTGATATATCTCATAAGTTTTGTACATGTAAATTCCACTCTCTCCAGATTTTTTTTATAAACACTCTCAAATGCATGAATCTCCTTTTCCCCTAATAAGCATAGGTTTTTTTTTCTTAGCACGTTTGACTTTTCTAGGATGGAGAACCCGATGAGCTTTGGGAGTGTCCTTTCTGCATCACCTCTCGGGTTCGGGTACCGTAGATATACAACTTCCCAGATGTGTGAGCTGACACATCTGACAGAGCCCGGGCGGTGCTTGATTCTGGAGGTGTTTAATCAGTACTCAGGAGTGTAGCCCACAGAACATCTGGTTGTCTGAGGGATAGAGTTATTTGTCACAAAATCAACATTTAACTGTATTTTAAGGACCTTACATTTGGATTTAAACTTCTGGTTTCACATTTGTTGCAATTTGCATTCTAGTGAAAAGCCCTGGCCCACAAGTTAGAGGTCTGGCTCTAGTTGAGGCTTTACCGTTGACCACGATGTGACCACCTGGGGAACCTTGACCAACAAGTTTCCTCAAATGCAGAATGAGAGAAGTGGCCCCAGGGACCCTTTCCAGTTTGAAACCTCCCTGGTTCTGTGCTGCAGGGTGAGGTGCGTGCTGAGGAGGAACACGCCAACGTGAGGCTGTCTGAGTCAGCTTATCTGAAGGGCTGTGCTTAGCTCCCATGAACCTTTTTCCTCACGTGACACCTGTATTGCTGCTCCTGGAGCCTTGAGATAACTTCTTGGAGGGGATAGCGCAAGTCAGGGCAGGGCCAGCCTCTCTCAGCTCTGTGCTCTCTGCATTCCAGATGCCTGGGACAGATGAGCCCCAAGATTTGCATGGCACTGAGGACTCCAAGGGGAATGTGGAAAGTCCCAAACAGGGCAGCAGCAAAACAAAGCTCAAGAGTCGTCTCTC